>CM045554.1:19012741-19612741 GCA_024721245.1 Mitragyna speciosa
CCAAGACATGCAAACATATCAAGAACTCATTATTTTGGTAATTAAAATAATCGAGAAATTAATAAACAATATATATGAACAATTCAATTAACATGTAGTCAATGGCGGATACAGGGCTCAACTACGGAAGCAAGCTTCACCGTAGAGGAGCAAGTACTGATCATGTAGTCACGATATTTGGACCGAGATAATAGCTCAGGTCTTTATCAAAGAACACATCAGTTTTATCAAACACAAACCCTAACCGCCAATCACCTTATAACCTCCGTACAAGCTACCACATCCAGGGAGATATTCTCAACCCTGGAGGGCCAACAAGCAAACAGGTTCAATCCGGAGTTGGCCTCTTTGAGGATTCACAACTTAAAAGGAAAGAACATCAAACCCTAAAACACCCAACACCTTATGTCCTCCCACGTGCAGCCGGGTTGACTAACCGTGAAATAACATGGAAGTTAGTCACGGTAGTCTCACGCACACACAAGTAACACATTGGTCAATGAAAGCAAGTAACATGTTGCGGAACAGATGTGATAAAGTACACATCTTTCCTCACGTAGCACAGGTATTCACATAGTAATTGCAAATTTTCGCATAATATTTATCAAATAAAATATCACATTCCATGCATCATGCACACATAAGGACACTCACCTTGAAAGCCTAAGAAAATCTCTCGTGAAAGTCGTGATGTGTTTTTGGACCCTGAAATTTAAAAGAAATAATAACATAAAAACTCAATTAAAATCCTAGTAAATTTAGTAAGAAAAATTCAAGAAAATACCCCACTTATTTCTAGGGTTTTGGTTTTAGGGTTTTCTAGGGTTTAAGGTTTACTTATTCCAAGGAGGTCAATCTATCACTAGATCATTTCTAAAAATTCCTACACTTCAATTTCCCTCAATTGAATATATTCCAGTCTTAAAATCTCACTTATCAATTTTTCTTCTTTTAATTCTACCGAAATTTCGGCAGCATTTCCCCTTAAATCGGACTAACCAAAATTTTTAAACCTGCAAGAAAATTCAACAACCCAATCCATTCAACATGTACCACAACTTCTATGTTCAATTTAAACTCAAATTCAATCAAGATTCCACTCAAATACAAAATCCCTACTCCAAGAATCATCACTCAACTCTGCACAGGGTTGGTTTTCAGCCAACTTTGTGCCATTTCTGGGGTCAATCCACTAAGAACTAGGGAATTCTGATTACATGGTTTTAAAGTACGTTTATAGGGATACAACTTTCATGAAGATCATCACTTAAAATTCCAACTAGAACAGGTTCAAAATCAGCCCTCAAGTTGGCTCATCATCAAAACTGTTTACGCAGATCCGAATTTTCAGCCGACTTTGCAAGCTTTCTGCGATTAATATACAATGAATCACATTGCAAGCCTTATACCGTTGGAAAGCCCTATCAATCTAGTTTCTAAAACAACAAGAATCACTCGAATCCAAGTTGTCTATACCAAGTTATGAAAGTTTTACTAAAACTGGTCCAGCATGACTGTTTTAAGTGTTCTTGAGTTCCAACTTAAATCTTCAACTAAACCACATATAAAACATAAATTTTCAAGGATTAAGCTCCAAGAACTTTCACCCAAACAACATGTTCTCCATGAAATTTCAAGGTTCCAAGGCCACATACTAGTCTATCTAACCACAAGAACACTTTATCTAACAAGTATATATCAAGTTCTAACTAATTTCTTCAAGTATTATTAACAAGAAACTTGGTATTGAACTTGAATAAAAACTAATTAAAACATGAAATTAATAAGACAAGTTCATGGTGAATACCTTAGATAAGCCTAATACTTTGATTAGAAATGATAGAAGTCCACTTTCTATGGTTGATTTGTGCTAACTTGAGAGATGGAAGTCCAAGAAGTTGAGAGCAAAATGAGGGAAGAAGAAGAATGAAGGGGCCGGCCAAATGAAGAGAAAAAGAGAGAGAAATAGTCTAGGAAAAATGGAAAAGAAAAGAAGAAAAGATGGGAAAAATAGTGGTCCAATTAAAATCTTACAAGAGTAAAGTAAATAGTTAGTCTTTTAATGCAAGAATAGCTACTTGGATTAATTTAATTGGTGAAGATTAATAACTCTTACCACTTAATATAATTAATAATTAGACATAAATTATTAAAGCAAAATAGAACAAAAATAGAGGAGAGAAACCGGCCACATGAAGAAAAGAAGAAGAGAAATTTTCGGCCAAGAGAAAAAGAAAAGAAAGAGAAAATTTTCAGCTAAGGGAAAAGGAAATAAAGTAGGAAAATAAGTGAAATTTTTGAGTAAAATTGAGTTAAAATTCAAGTAGTCAAAAGACTAGAAAATAGTAAAATGAGCTAATCAAAATTTAAGCACTAATATAAATTAAATGGTCAAGTAATATTATTCTAACTTTAGTACTTAAATGTTCTTGCTTAAAATGAAAATCTTAACTAATTACCCTAATTAACTCAAGAAATCTTCCAACTACTAAATCTAGGATTAACACTTAACCCTAAATAAGGAAAAAGATGTCTTTTGTAAGGGCATTTTCTAGGGTGTTACATCCTCCCCCCCTTAAAAGAATTTCGTCCTCGAAATTCTACCTTGATTTCCGAATAACTTGGGATAATTGTTCTTCCATATTTGTTCCTCCGTCTTTCCCAAGTGGCTTTTCTAAATCATGATGCTTCGAGAGGACCCTGACAAGGAAAGTCGTTTATTTCTCAATTCTTTCACGTTACGATCCAAGACTTGATCTAGCTGCTCATCGTATGCTAGAATTTCATCAAACTCAATTTCGTCGGGTCAAAGTATTCGTTGTGATCACATCAACTCTGATACCACTTGTGACAGTATCTCGAGGTCACATCACATAGTACTTTTCAAGACAACCAGGTGGAAAATTTTGTATGTCCTAGACACCATCGAAGGTAGTTTCAGTTGGCATGGAACCCGGTCGATACACTTAAGGAATCTGCATAATCCCACACTTTGATTGTGCATAGTTTACTTGGGCCCACTACATGCTTCCGCTGCGCCACTCTGATACCTATTTTACTTAGCCTTTATCAAATCCCACCAAAGTGTGGCAACACTTTCCAGCGGAAACACGGCGAATGTCACTTATCCTTCATTAACATATTCCAAAGCAGCATAAATTTTCTCAATATCCTCTAACCATCTTCGGCGATTTTGGGACACGGATCATCATTAACCTTGGGGGGTTACTTTCAGAAATCTTTCTAGAGTTACATCTTTTCCACTATGGGATTTCCATAAGAGCTACCAGTCTCTATTACTGGATTTACACTCGAAGTAGTATCCTTGTCCTGGTCTGGCAACGGGATGTCCTCTATCACGACCTTGTTCACTCGTAACTTAATATTATATGATAACTTTAACGAATTATTTCAATTTCTACGTAGCAAGTAACAAGAAATATTGCAAGATGCACAAATTTAAGAATAAACAAAGAAATCAAGTCTTATGCCAAATAAAGTCACATGCATATACAGATAGTTCAACTTACACATTTTCAAAAGTGCATGTTTAAAACATATCATACATGCAAATATAACAAAACTAGCATAGGTCCTTGTACATATTCTTAGACATCACACTTATCTAGAGCATAAACTCAAACTAACACTTTTCACTTGCTTCCATTTCCTTTTTCTTTATCAAGGTTCTTATGTTCCAGCTGAGCCATTTTCAACCTATTTTTAGGTAGGATTGGACATTGATCAATCTGATGAATTGCACTGCCGCAATACAAACATCTTCGATTCTTTCTCCAGCACTCGTCTATAGTATGATTATTTTTCCCGCAATATTCACAACCAACTTGAGTAACTGGAGGTCGGGTTCTCTTCTGGGTCTCCTCTCCTTGTTCACCTTCTTGTGAGATTTTTCTCGTCGGAACCCTTCTCAACCTTTTAGGGCGCGAACCTTGTCCAATTCTCATTCCTCTAAGTCCCTCTTCCACTTTAGGGGCTGAGGCATTTTCAGCTGAGAGGTGAGGATCACTAGTGCTTCCCCGTTTCTTCGCTTGTATCGTTCGAGCCGAGGACTGGGCCTTTTCCGCTTGTTTCGCTTTTTCTACCACGGCCTCATAAGTTTCATCGGTGGTATCCATGAGGACATCCAGGTATTGCATTCGATAAGTCTCGGTCCTCTGCCGTTCCTCCCGAACAGCGGCCTCCAGTTCTCGGATCCTTTGAGCTTGAACTTTCACTATTTCTCTTAACTCATGAATACGAGCTCGGGAGATTTCACCCTCGCAGTCAACCCGCTCACTATCCTCAATCAACGAAACTACGACTTGGTAGGGTAAGAGTTCGTCCTCCAACAATCACATGTAGGCCGTACTCGGACTGGCAGGTGCTAATGTATGGTAGGGATATCCCGATCCCTCACTTCGACCACTCTCTGACATACCTACATGTTTTAAAGAAAATAAATCACTCACATCTAAACCCAGAAAAACTTATTAATAAACAATACTTAAGCATCACACCTCAAAATCCAGCTTAGAGAATAAACTAAACTATTTCCAGTTATATTCACGTAGGTTTTCAGGCCTAAGAAACATGATAGAGGGGATACTTACTACTTTCCAATTCTCAAAGTAACACTAAACCCATACAGAAGAACTACGAAATTCCTCAATCACCAATTATAAGTAACTCGCACACGGATCTCAAAGCTAAGTCAACCCACACTAAGGTTGGCCACCCCGAAGTGTGAATCAACTAGCCCTGACGATCCTATCCGAGGCACACACTAATGCCCAAAAGATTCTACAAATATTCATAACTATAGATTCACAAGTAAAAATTCAAACTTAAAATTTCATTTAAACACTAGCTATTTCCAATTGCATAAGCACAAATAATTAATCACTTACAACGTATATCAAACCATCTATATCATACCATTTAACCATTTGATAACATTTCAAGTACTTAATGTCACCACTTGTTAATATAATTCACCTTAAATAATGGAATCAATATCTACCGATACCAAAACCAATCACAAAAGAAAACATTCTATGTATCCCAATTACAACTAGAAGTTCACTTATTACTAACCAGCTCGTACTTTCGAATCTTAACAAGCTGATATAAAATAATATTTGGACTTAAGATCTAACAAGAGTCAAACTTAAACTTTTCAAAGATTCACACTTAACTCTAACAGGATTTCAAACCTAGGCTCTGATACCACCTGTGACAGCCCCACCTTACCCAGAGGCGCACCAAAGGGCTTAGCGGACTGCCTGCCTAGCTCTCGCCAGGTCTCGATTCACGCACTCACGCAAATGTCTGAGCGTACTTAACTTAAAATAAAATAACTAAAATAAAATGAAATAAATAAAATACACTCACTTTATTTAACGTAAGGTACAATTCACATCAAAAGTTTACATGTCATAACATACATGGATTTTTCACAAAAGTAGCCTAACACAGTTCGACTATTACAATAACTGAAACTTTTATAATAATAAAAACCAGTTGGTCCAGCTTTAATTTTCAGAAACCTGGGTAAAGGAAAACAAATAAAATGGAATGAGCTATAATAGCCCAGTGAATGTCCAAGTCATGCAATCATAATCAAGAACTCATTATTTTAGTAAATTAAAATAATCGAGACAATTAAATTAATAAATCAAGATATGAACAATTTAATTTAACATGTAGTCAAAGGAGGATACAGGGCTCAACTACGGAAGCAAGCTTAACCGTAGAAGAGCAAGTACTGATCATGTAGTCACGATATTTGGACCGAGATAATAGCTCAGGTCTTTATCAAAGAACACATCAGTTTTATCAAACACAAACCCTAACCGCCAATCACCTTATAACCTCCGTACAAGCTACCACATCCAGGGAGATATTCTCAACCCTGGAGGGCCAACAAGCAAACAGGTTCAATCCGGAGTTGGCCTCTTTGAGGATTCACAACTTAAAAGGAAAGAACATCAAACCCTAAAACACCCAACACCTTATGTCCTCCCACGTGCAGCCGGGTTGACTAACCGTGAAATAACATGGAAGTTAGTCACGGTAGTCTCACGCACACACAAGTAACACATTGGTCAATGAAAGCAAGTAACATGTTGCGGAACAGATGTGATAAAGTACACATCTTTCCTCACGTAGCACAGGTATTCACATAGTAATTGCAAATTTTCGCATAATATTTATCAAATAAAATATCACATTCCATGCATCATGCACACATAAGGACACTCACCTTGAAAGCCTAAGAAAATCTCTCGTGAAAGTCGTGATGTGTTTTTGGACCCTGAAATTTAAAAGAAATAATAACATAAAAACTCAATTAAAATCCTAGTAAATTTAGTAAGAAAAATTCAAGAAAATACCCCACTTATTTCTAGGGTTTTGGTTTTAGGGTTTTCTAGGGTTTAAGGTTTACTTATTCCAAGGAGGTCAATCTATCACTAGATCATTTCTAAAAATTCCTACACTTCAATTTCCCTCAATTGAATATATTCTAGTCTTAAAATCTCACTTATCAATTTTTCTTCTTTTAATTCTACCGAAATTTCGGCAGCATTTCCCCTTAAATCGGACTAACCAAAATTTTTAAACCTGCAAGAAAATTCAACAACCCAATCCATTCAACATGTACCACAACTTCTATGTTCAATTTAAACTCAAATTCAATCAAGATTCCACTCAAATACAAAATCCCTACTCCAAGAATCATCACTCAACTCTGCACAGGGTTGGTTTTCAGCCAACTTTGTGCCATTTCTGGGGTCAATCCACTAAGAACTAGGGAATTCTGATTACATGGTTTTAAAGTACGTTTATAGGGATACAACTTTCATGAAGATCATCACTTAAAATTCCAACTAGAACAGGTTCAAAATCAGCCCTCAAGTTGGCTCATCATCAAAACTGTTTACGCAGATCCGAATTTTCAGCCGACTTTGCAAGCTTTCTGCGATTAATATACAATGAATCACATTGCAAGCCTTATACCGTTGGAAAGCCCTATCAATCTAGTTTCTAAAACAACAAGAATCACTCGAATCCAAGTTGTCTATACCAAGTTATGAAAGTTTTACTAAAACTGGTCCAGCATGACTGTTTTAAGTGTTCTTGAGTTCCAACTTAAATCTTCAACTAAACCACATATAAAACATAAATTTTCAAGGATTAAGCTCCAAGAACTTTCACCCAAACAACATGTTCTCCATGAAATTTCAAGGTTCCAAGGCCACATACTAGTCTATCTAACCACAAGAACACTTTATCTAACAAGTATATATCAAGTTCTAACTAATTTCTTCAAGTATTATTAACAAGAAACTTGGTATTGAACTTGAATAAAAACTAATTAAAACATGAAATTAATAAGACAAGTTCATGGTGAATACCTTAGATAAGCCTAATACTTTGATTAGAAATGATAGAAGTCCACTTTCTATGGTTGATTTGTGCTAACTTGAGAGATGGAAGTCCAAGAAGTTGAGAGCAAAATGAGGGAAGAAGAAGAATGAAGGGGCCGGCCAAATGAAGAGAAAAAGAGAGAGAAATAGTCTAGGAAAAATGGAAAAGAAAAGAAGAAAAGATGGGAAAAATAGTGGTCCAATTAAAATCTTACAAGAGTAAAGTAAATAGTTAGTCTTTTAATGCAAGAATAGCTACTTGGATTAATTTAATTGGTGAAGATTAATAACTCTTACCACTTAATATAATTAATAATTAGACATAAATTATTAAAGCAAAATAGAACAAAAATAGAGGAGAGAAACCGGCCACATGAAGAAAAGAAGAAGAGAAATTTTCGGCCAAGAGAAAAAGAAAAGAAAGAGAAAATTTTCAGCTAAGGGAAAAGGAAATAAAGTAGGAAAATAAGTGAAATTTTTGAGTAAAATTGAGTTAAAATTCAAGTAGTCAAAAGACTAGAAAATAGTAAAATGAGCTAATCAAAATTTAAGCACTAATATAAATTAAATGGTCAAGTAATATTATTCTAACTTTAGTACTTAAATGTTCTTGCTTAAAATGAAAATCTTAACTAATTACCCTAATTAACTCAAGAAATCTTCCAACTACTAAATCTAGGATTAACACTTAACCCTAAATAAGGAAAAAGATGTCTTTTGTAAGGGCATTTTCTAGGGTGTTACAAGAAGAGAGAAAGAAGAGGCCGGCCAAGGGGAGAGAAAAAGGGAGAGAAATAGGCTAGGAAAAATGAAAAAAAAATGAAGAAAAGGTGAGAAGATAGTTGACCAATTATATCACAACAAGAGTAAAGTAAAAAGTAATCTTATTAATGCAATAGTAACTACTTGGACTAAGTTAATTGGTGGAACTCATTAACTTCTTATCACTTACTACTAACATTAATAAAACACAAATTATTAAAGCAAAATGAGAGTAGAATAGGGAGAGAGAGATCCGGCTCCAAAGAGAAAAAAAATAAGAGGAATTTCGGCCAAAGAAAAGAAAAGAAAGAGAAAGAATTTTGGCCAAGAAAGAAAGAAAAGAGAGAGGAAAATTTCAGCTAAGGGAAAAGAAAATATAGCAAGAAAATAAGTGAAATTTTTGAGTAAAGTTGAGCTAAAATTCAAGTAGTCAAAAGACTAGAAAATAGTAGAATAAATTAATCAAAATTTAAACACTAATATAAATTAAATGGTCAAGTAATATTGTTCTAACTTTAGTACTTAAGTGTTCTTGCTTCAAAATGAAAAATCTTAGCTAATTAACCTAATTAACTCAAGAAATCTCCCAACTAATAAATCAAGGTTAACACTTAACCCTAAATAAGAAAAGAAAATGTCTCTTATATGTGCATTTTCTAGGGTGTTACAAGCCCAACTTTGCATTCATCAACCTTGGCAACCCAAGGTCATGCATCCGCCCAGCAGTCTGGTCGGCATCTTTTTATTTACTTTTCCAAGTCTGGTAACCCAGACCTTGCATTGCATTCTGTGATTCCTGGCAGCCCAAGATCATTCCTTTATATTTTCAAGTTGGCAGCCCAACTTTGTATTCATCAACCTTAACAACCCAAGGTCATGCATCCGCCCAACAGCCTGGTCGACATCTTTTTATTTACGTTTCCAAGTTTGGCAGCACAAACCTTGCATTGCATTTTGTGATTCCTGGCAGCCCAGGATCATTTATTTCTTTTTCAAGTTGGTAGCGCACCTTTGCATTCATCAACCTTGGCAGCTCAAGGTCATGCATCCGCCCAACAGCCTGGTCGGCATCTGTTTATTTACGTTTCCAAGTCTGGCAGCCCAGACCTTGCATTGCCCTCCATGATTCCCTGCAGTTCAGGATCATTCCCTTACATTTTCAAGTTGGTAGCCCAACTTTGTATTCATCAACCTTGGTAGCCCAAGGTCATGCATCCGCCCAACAGCCTGGTCGGCATCTTTTTATTTATGTTTCCAAGTCTGGCAGCTTAGGCCTTGCATTTTATGACTCTTGACAGCCCAGGATTATTCTATTTCCTTTTCAAGTTGACAGCCCAACTTTGCACTCATCAACCTTGGCAGCCCAAGGTCATGCATCCGTCCAGCAGCCTGGTCGACATCTTTTTATTTATGTTTCCAAGTCTGGCAGGCCAGACCTTACATTTTATGACTCCTAGCAGCCCAGGATCATTCTATTTCCTTTTCAAGTTGGCAGCCCAACTTTGCACTCGTCAACCTTGGCAACCCAAGGTCATGCATCTATCCAGCAGTCTGGTCGACATCTTTTTATTTATGTTTCCAAGTCTGGCAGCTCAAACCTTACATTTTATGACTCCTGGCTACACAGGATCATTCTATTTCCTTTTCAAGTTGGCAGCCCAACTTTGCACTCGTCAACCTTGGCAGCCCAAGGTCATGCATCCGTCCAGCAGTTTGGTCGGCATTTTTTTATTTATATTTCCAAGTTTGGCAGCCCAGACCTTGCATTTTATGACTCCTGACAGCTCAGGATCATTCTATTTCCTTTTCAAGTTGGCAGCCCAACTTTGCACCCATCAACCTTGGCAGCCCAAGGTCATGCATCCGTCCAGCAGTCTGGTCAGCATCTTTTTATTTGTGTTTCCAAGTCTGGCAGCCCAGACCTTGCATTTCATGACTCCTAGCAGCCCAAGATCATTCTATTTCCTTTTCAAGTTGGCAGCCCAACTTTGCACTCATCAACCTTGGCAGCCCAAGGTCATGCATTCGTCCAGCAGCCTGGTCGGCATCTTTTATTTATGTTTCCAAGTCTTGCAGCTCAGATCTTGCATTGTGTTCCATTGATTCCTGGAAGCCCGGAATCATTCTTTTATATCTTCAAGTTTGGCAGTCCAAACTTTGCATTCATCAACATTGGCAGCCCAAGGTTATTCATCCGTCCAGCAGCCTGGTCGGCATCTTTTTATTTATGTTTCTAAGTCTGATAGCCCAAACCTTGCATTTTATGATTCCTGACATCCCAGGATCATTCCCTTTATATTTTCAAATTGACAGCCCAACTTTGCATTCATCAACCTTGGTGGCCCAAGGTCATGCATCCGTCCAACAGCTTGGTCGGCATCTGTTTATTTATATTTCAAGTTTGGCAACCCAAATTTTGCATTCATCAACCTTGGCAGCCCAAGGTCATGCATCCGTCCAGCAGCCTGGTTGGCATTTGTTTATTTACATTTTCAAGTCTGGTAGTCCAAACATTGCATCTAATTCATTAATATTTATTTTGTCCAGCAGCCCGAACTCATTTTTTGTCTATTAGTTTAAGTACTTTATTAGGTCTTGCAGTTTTTATCGCTTTATGTTATCTTTGTTCAGCAATTCGAATGTTACATTTCCTTCTCTATTTTGATTTTAAAAAAAAATTGAAAATTGAATTCTTGTGTTACTATTTGCAGTTGTGTTATCATTCGCGTCTATAGTTCATTGATTTGAACTACGTTTGACCTGATTCCACTTCACTGGGATACGTAGGCAGCTCCAAGAGAGCCCAGTCATTCTTTATGCTTTTCTTACATTCATCTTTACGGGAGTCAATGTATTTGTGTTTCATTCATAGGTGAGTCAAAATTTGGTTTCATCTACGTCTTTGTTTAGAACCTCTCCGAGCTTCTGACAAAGAGGGGCAAGTTGTAGACACCAAATTTTGACACACCTTTTTTATAAAAATGTATTTTTACTTCATTTTGGGATTTTCTTTCTTTATTTTCGAGGTCGATAACAATTTTGTACATATTATGACTAATTCATCACATCAGGGGCAAAATGATAATTTCACCACGTAAATATTATTATATTTTGTTTTATTTTCTAAATACATAATTTTACTATTTTTATCATTATTTATGATTTTAATGATTTTTGCGAGCCATTTATTATTTATTTAAAATTTTTAGTATTTTAAACTTAATGTCACATTTTCCAATGCACCTTTATTTAAGAAATTTTGTGTGTGAAATATTTTATATGTGCATTTAATAATTATAGATTTTATGTAAAAAATATTTAATAATGTTTAAAGACTATTTGGTACTTATTTCAAATTATGTCCTTTTTTTCATCTATGACATTTTTTTATGGTTAAATAATTTTTAAAATTTTAATTTATTATTATTGAATTTCCTTTTCCAGTAATGCTAAATTTTAGTATTAGTTCTATTTTATTTTTTTTATTTTTATTTTTTATTTTTTTAAAATCCTAAGGAGTCCATATTTTTTATCTTATTTTATTTCATTGGTTTTTCTTTATATCACTTACAAATTTCTTCCTTAAAAAAAAACAAAAGGGAGACTCAAACAGCAGCAACGTTGGTTGCTGCTGTTAGCTTTCTGCCATGGCTGATGGCAGCCATACTTCTTCTCATCATAACCACCAACTCCACCCATATCTCAATTCAATTCACTCACGTCACCCCCTCCCACTTGCATTCATTTTTACCAGATTTTTTGGGATTTTTGATCATGTTTTTCTCCCTTATCCTCCTCACCAGACAACACACCATTTTGGACCCTTCTTCCCCATTCTTTCTCTCAGCACCCTCACAACAGAAGACACACTTCACTTCCCCCCTCACCAACACAGGCCTCTCTTTGCAAAAAAAAAAACAGACACAATCACCTAGTTTTTCCATCTACTTTCTTTGCACACATTCACAGACATTTTCACTCCCCTCTACCTCTCTCTCTCGGCTCTCATGCAATTCACACACTATACTCACCTGCACACAACCCTCCTCCTCACTTCTTCCGCATACACAGGCACACACTCTCACATTTTCCTTCCCAATTTCAGTTAGCTCTCAACCTGCTCTCACAACACACACAAATTCACTCACACACAAACACAGACACTAATTCACACATTTTTCACTCACCATCCCCACCATTCTTCCTGACTTCACCTGCAAACCGCACCTGTTTTCCCTCACTTCTCTCGGCTCATTTCACCTGCACACACCTCACCTTCATCACACACCACACTAACACTCTTAGACTCACACACTCACCTACACAATACTCAGAACACCACACGCACCAGGCATACATCACACTGGAAACACATACCAAGCACACCAGCTAGCTTCACACACACAGAGAAGCACAGCTTCATCCTCACTTCACAAACTCACTAGGCACACACTCTCACTCCTCCCTCTCGGTCTCACTCACTCCCTCTGCCTCTTCCTCACCACCTGCAACACACTCACTGGCTCATAGCCATCCACATTACACACCCCTGCATACACAATTGGACACAAGCACACCTGCACATTTACACACTCTATAAACACACACTGGCACACACAAAACACAAACAGTTGCATCACACCTAGATTCATGCATTCACAGACAAGCACACATACCACACACACAATCATCAGCTTTCCCACTGCTTCACACTCACTCACCCACACAGGCAACTCTCCCTCACTTCTCTCGGCTCTCATCCTGCACAATTTACAAACACACACTCACACACCCCTGCACCAACATGCATCACACACAGTTGCATACCCAGACATTAGCACACAGGCACACGCATAACACCTGCAAAAACACAATTCACCCACAACACACAATACACGACACTCACAATAGAACACTCAACCACGCCACCGTTCAGCTGGCCGGAGGCAGCCACTGCCTTTCTCCACCTCAACCGCCTCCCGAATCTAGGTAACTCTCAATTCATACTTCAATTTGTTTCTTTTTGTAGTACAAATCCCACAAATTTTGTATATAAGTGTCTGATTGTGATGGGATTGAGTGAAGATTATTGTTCTTGCTCCTTAGGGATTTTATATTTTAAAAAAAACGATTGGGGTGCATTTGGTTAGAATAAGAGAGAGAGAACGGATAGAGAAGGTCGAGAGAGAAAGGAGAGAACGAGTCAGAGAGAGAGAAAGAGAAATCAGAGAGTTGGGGAGAAGAGAGAGAATCGGGAAGAAAAAAAAAGAGAGAAAAAAAAAAGGGGAGAGAAGGAAGTCTGGAAAAGTAGAAAAGGAAGAAGAAAGAAAGAAAGAAGAAAAGAAAGAAGAAAAAGAAAGAAAAAGAAAAAAAAAGAAAGTAAGGAAACCGGAAAAAAAAAAGTTTTAGTGAAACTACGTCGTTTTGACGTAGTTTCACTCAAAACTACATCGTTTTGTTGGTTTAGTTTTTTTAATTTGATTTTTAATTAATAATATGCATTTATTTTATAGTCCTTATACTTTTATTAATGTTACTGTGGCCCTGAGCATTTATGATTTGTGCATTTAGGTTTCTGTTTTTTTGTAAATTGACCCCCATAATTTTATTTTCTTTTCAATTAGGTCCCAATTAATTGCATTTAGGTCCCCTGACTTTTATATAATTATAATTTTGGCCCCTACGTTTTTTAATTTCCATTTTTGACCCCTATATTTTTCGGTAATTACATTTTGACCCCTATATTTTTATAAAATTACATTTTGACCCCTATACTTTTCTAAAATTACCTTTTTATCCTCCAATATTTCTGGAAATTTCATTTTTACTTCCCAAGTTTGCTGGAATTGTATTTTAGCCCTTGGATGTTGCTGAAAATTGTAAATTTGGCCCCTCATGTTGCTGAAAATTGTATTTTTGCCCCCAAACCTTGCTGAAATTTTATTTTTTTGCCATTATATTTTGCTGGAATTACTTTATTGCCCCTCCAATATTACTGGAATTTATATTTTTGCCCCCCCAAGTAGCTAGAACTTGAATTTTAACCTTTGAATGTTGCTAAAAATTATAATTTGGTGTTTAATACTTGTTGGAATTTACAAATTGAGGCTTATTGTTGCTGTAAAGTTCATTTTTATCCTTGAATAATTGCTGGAAATTGTAATTTAGTTCTTAAGTTGCTGGAATTTCACTTTGATCCTCAAATGTTGCTGGAAATTTGATTTTTACTTCATCAAGCTTGCTGAAATTACATTTTTTGCCTTTAAATGTTGCTGTAAATTATGTATTATTTAATGATTTTGCTGAAATTATATTCTTGGCCTTAAGTATTGCTGGAAATTTTTATTTTTGGGCATTATACTTGCTGGAAATTATATTTTAGCCTTTAAATTCATTGTAAATTATATTATTATCTTAACTATGGTTTGAAATTATAATTTCATCCTTTAGTTTGTTGTAAATTATATTTTTATTCTAAGAATGTTGCCTAAATTTCTACTTTTAAGCCAAAACCTTGGAACATTTTTATTTTTGTCAAAAAAAAAGAATTTAATTAATTCCTCAAGTTTTTTTAAAATTATTTTCTTTTCATATTTTATTTTATTTTAATGTTCCAAAATTTAATTTTTTTTATTTTATTAATGCTCAAATTAGTTTCTTTATTTCTCTTTTAGTTATTTTGGTGATTCTTATTTGGGTGCTAAAAGTCTAAGTATGTATTATTGTGTTTTATCTTTTATTATTTTTATTTTTCTTATTTTAATTTATTTATTTATTTACTTAGTTATTTTTACTTAAACAATTTTCATTTTTCTTCCTAAATATTTAACTATTATTATTTTTTATTTTTGTTTATTATTGCTATAATTGTTTTGAATTATTGTGGCATGTTTATAGTGATTAGTATGAAATTATTTAATTAGTAGTTTATTTATTTAAACAATGGTATTTTTAACATGTTTGTTCATTTTATTAGCATTTATACTGAGTCTTCCAATGGGAGGATACCCCTATTATCCTTCCAATGTCTCTTTATATGCTCCTATGTGCTTCTATGTGTTTTTCTATATGTTTTTTTATGCATCTTTTTGTGTTTATTATTTTTATTCATGTGTGAGTATTTATTTATTTATGTCATGTTATTTACTTTGAATTAATTATTTAATTATTCAAAGAAATGTAATAGATAGGTAATATTCTATTTAGTAAATTTTTGTATTTAGATAGTTAATGTAATAGATAGTTTATGTTTTATCTATTTAACAAAAGCCTATGTATTTTAGATAGAAAATGTAATAGATAGGTTAGATAGGTTATCTTTTATTCTTTTTTTCATTTTTTTAGATTTGTAATTAGGTTTCTCTCTGGTGTAATAGTCAGGGCTTTGTGTGCTGTGTGCTATGTGCTTATGTGTTTTATTCGCTTTCTCTAGGACTTTGCATTTAGAATATCGTGCTCATGTGTTATGTGCTCCTATGTGCTATTATGTGCTTTTATGTGATTATTGCTTTAATCTATGCTTTATTTATTTACTTGCTTTATTATTATATATGTGTATCGTCGCCACACTAGTCCAACGCTAGTTGTGGTTAATTTCATTTTCTTCACTAGTCCAATGCTAGTGGAGAATTTCTAGAAAATAGGCTAGTCCAATGCTAGGCCTTTAGGTCATTTTAGTATTAGAATCATTTCTCGTGTGCATTTCATGACATTTCACACATTTTATCTTTTTTTTAAGGCCTTTTCCATTTTTGTATGATTTTTATATATACTTTATCACTTATTATCTATTTTTAACATCTATTTAGTGCATAACATTTAGATTCCACTACACATAGAATTTTAGGTCATTTGTGTGATTTTTGACTAAGAAATAGTCATCTACTCACGTGGGAAGCGGTGGCGTACATGCCGTTCCCCCCTTCCGTGAGTAGAAATAGCTAGTCACGAGTCTATTAGTCTCCCGTACCCGTTATGTTGCATCCCTACTTTCTTTGTTCACTTACTATCTATACTACTATTTTCCTTTTCTCTTGCATTTCATTTTGCATCTATACTCGTGACTCCATCGAGGTCTAGACATCGGGTTTCGCAATTAATGCGATAATCTCGACCAAACCTCAATGGAATATTTTGTCCCTTAACGATATTCATTTTTAGGACTAGATTTGCATTCATATAGTTGCATCCAAATGTGATAAAATCTTAGGGTTATATTAGGAAAATTTAGACTAAACCTCGCAACTAGTTTCGGCTAGGTTGAAAGGGTGCCTTAGGTGTAAGCCTTTGCCTTCCCTTTCTTCAACTGTGACTCCCGAACCTTTTTCTCTTGTTTTCAAAGACTTGGAGTCATCTAAAAGGATTTTTCTTGTTTTTTCCATATTTTTCCAAAAATCACCTTTTCTAAATAACTCATTCTCGATTTTCTTACCTTTGTAAAATATTTTTTGGTGACTTGGTACACCAAAACTCAATACTAAGTGGCGACTCCTTTTTCACTAAAAAACCCTTTTTAGACTCTATTTTCGGCCCCAAAAATCGTCGCATTTTCAAAGTCCCATTTTAGGCCCTTTTCTTTTATTTTCAAAATAAAGCATTTGTTTGTCACATTTTTGTCGAACTATCTTCTATAAAGCACTTTCTAAAAAATTATTTTTACAAAAATTTACACTCTTTTTCCAATAAATAAACACAATCCACGAACATTAATTCTTCCTTTCTTCCAACATCCTTTCGAAAAATGGGGCGCGACACTAATAAGCAAGTAGATTTACTTAGTTTTATTTTTAAGACTATTGTACAAGTCAAATTGACTCGCTCAATAGTCTGATACATCAAAAATAAAATTTCTTTTGGAGAGAATACGCCTAAGTTTAAAGCTTGAGAACTGATTTTAAATAAAGTTTAGGCTCTTTTAAGAAATTCTTGATTGGTACAAAATTGTTAGAAATTACCTCTCATTAGATATTGTAACAAAAAATGTAAAAAACTAAAAAATTTAAAAACTAAGTAGATCTAAACAAATAGTAAGATAATCAAATTGAAATTTGAAAATCATTTGATATGTGAACCTACCTTAAACAATAGGGCAAAAGAAAATTTTTTATTTTAAAAAATTACATTTACTCGAACTGCCCTGTATACAAAGTTAATTGTATTATTTGGTATTAAAAATACATTTAAATTTTATATTGAAAAATAAGTCTTGACGGTATTAAAAAGTAGAGAATGTGAAAGCAAGCAACAAATAAGATTTAATAATTTAGAATGTTCAGGATTGTAATTTAAAATATTTAAAAATATAATAACATACTTTAATGATAAATTTTATAATTTTTGTATTTTTTGTACTTGTAATGCCATATTCTTTGTTAATTTAATTGTTATAGGCATAGAATATTTCATAAAACTTTTACCAAATATAATAAATTCATTAACTTGTGAATTTGAATATAATAAATTCATTAATTTGTATAGCTGAATATATTAAAAAATTAATGGGTTGACTAGTTCAACAGGGTGATATATATCTAGTATTTGTTTTATATTATACATTAAATTAAATTAAAAAAGAGAAAAATCATTGAACTCCGGTCCGATCGGTCTGACCTTGAACCTCTCCCCCCTCCGGTTTATTGACAGGTCTAGTTTTTAAAACATTGTTTGGAAATATAATAGTTGCCTGAAGAATTAGGGCCATGTCTTGTGCTAATAAATTGACTCCACGTGTTCATTTTTGGGGATATTATTGTACAATATCATTCTAATACATTTTTCAATTAATTTTTTATATTTTTAAATGTTTTTTTATATTACATACATCACGTTAACAAAATACTATAGTATTCTTTAAATAATATTGCAAAAATGCAATCCAAACGAGGCTGATTAGTGATTATTTTTGTTCTAATAATAGGCACCCTCAATTTTTGAGTCCATGATATATGTTTGTGAGTGACTTTTTAGGCAAAAATATTAGTTGGAAAGAAATGAAATTTGGACTAAATTGTTTCATTTTAAATGAATTTCATAGAAAGAATTCATTCAAACTTAGATTGTTAACTAATTAAATCTAACATAACCAAAAGTTTTAGTGTTGCTGAAATTTCAAATTCAAGTTGAGATCATTGTTTTTAAACCTGAACCGGACTAGTCAGTTCGACCGGTTGAACCATGAACCGGCCATAGCTCCAGTCTGGTTCTGCGTGAAGTAGGGGTGGCAATTTCTGACATGACCCGAAAACCCGACACGAACCTAACAAGAAAATAGCAGGTTTGGGTTGGGGGTTTTTGGGTTTGCGAGTTGGTGGGTCGGACCCGACTGACCTGATAAAAAACCAGGTCTGGTTCGGGTCGACCTGAGTCGGGTTCGGGTCGACCCGCGAACCCGAAAAAAAAAAAAAAACTCTAACATTTTATAGCTTTGTTTCATCCATTCACATTCAAACATAACAAATTTCACTTATTGAATAATTAATCAAGTAAATTGTAAGAAAAAGTAAGAATTTTACCTAGATTTATGAAAAGTAAATTGTAAGAGGAGTTAAGTGTATGTTAATAAGTATCTTTAATATTCATGTGTGCAAAAAATATGTTTGATCATTTTTTTTGTATGTGTTTTAATCTCTTTTCTTTGCTCTTTTCTTCTTATTCGGGTCGTGTTCGGGTTGGCTATTTTCGGGTTGGCGGGTCGGGTTCGGATTGGCAGGTTGGCTGTTATATTTGGGTCTCAACCCGACCCGCCAACCCAACCCGTTGCCACCCCTAGCGTGAAGTGCTGTATAGTTCAAAAACCGTTGAAAACAGGTCTGATCGCGTGAACCGGATCAAACCGGCGAACCAACAAACTGCCGGTTTTTTTTTTTTTTTTAATTTTGCTCTTCAAAAGTTTTTGAACGGGATGCGAGCGAGAGGTCTCAAACTTGAGACCTCCTGCTCAAGCATCAGGCGTGCCAACCATTGGGCTGTTGCTGTAGTTGTTGTTTTCATGTCATCAATCATTTTATTTGTTCTCTTTAATTTCGTTTAATCATTTTAATGCATTGATTATTGTATTTTTAGTTTCCTTATTTCTTTTATCATGTTTAATGAATTTAATTGATTCTTACTTTTCTTAGTTTCTTTTTTCCTTTATTATTCATGTTTAATGAAATTAATTAATCCTTACCTTTTTATCTTGGCATCCAAATGCATTTGGATTTACTTTTACCAAAATCTCTCATACTAAGATTAGTTTTTTTATCTAAATTGTTTAATTATTCATTTATGCCTAAAATATTCTCCTAATTAAAAGTTTAAATTAGTATTTTTGTAAGTCATTTGTTTAAATGTTTGAATTCTAGTTAATCATTATTTAATAATAAGCACGTATTGCATCTCGAAAGTATGCAGGTAGAAAGTTATTTTCTTTATTTAAAAAAATCAATTCAGATTATTAAAATCATGTTTTTCTATGCAATATTGATTCCAATTATTATAGCATCACATATCCACATTTTCTTGATATATTAAAAGAAAATGTGGAAATTGAACATAATTGATTAAATTAAGAACTAATGAGTAAATAGATTTACTTGTTAATTTTATTTTTGAGACTACTGTATAAAGTTCAAATTGACTCACTCAATGGTTCAATACATCAAAAATAAAATTTCTTTGGAGTGAATACATCTAAAGTTAAAGTATGAGAACTGATTCTAAATAAAGTTTAGGATCTTTTAAGAAATTCTAAATCAAACTCTTGATTGATACAAAAATTTTAGAAATTATCTCTCATTAAATGTTGTAAAAAAAATGTAAAAAACTAAATACATCTAAACTAATAGTAAGATAATCAAATTGAAATTTGAAAATCATTTGAGTATGCGAAACCTTAAAAAATATGGAATTTTTTTTATTTTAAAAATGCATATACTCAAACCAACCTATATACAAAATTAATTGTATTTTTGGTATTAAAAATAAATTTAAGTTTTACATTGAAAAATAAGTCTTGATGGTATTCAAAAAGTAGAGAATGTGAAAACAAGCAAAAAATATGATTTAATAATTTAGAATATACAAGATTGTAATTTAAAATATTTAAAAATATAATAATGTACTTTAGAGGTGAATTTTAAAGTATCTATTTTATCCATATTTTTTCCCAATACATTTACTTTTTATAGTTATCATATGTTTTATACTTGTAATACCATTTTCTTCATTAATTTAATTGTTATAGATATAAAATATTTCATAAAATTTTTACCAAATATAATAAAGCAATTAACTTGTATATTTGAATATATACAAATAATTAATGGGTGAACTAATTCAACAGAGTATAGTATATCTAGTATTTGTTATTATGTTATACAAAATTAAATTAAAAAAGCAAAAATACATTAAATCCCGATCCGACCAGTCTGACTGATCCAACCTTGAATTGGACCCATCTCCGGTTTATTCATCGGTCCTGTTTTTAAAACATTGGTTGAGATTGACAAGTGTAAATTTGAAGCTTTCGTTTGAAAATCTCACACTTCTGGGAATTGATCGGAATATATTTAAATAAAAACTCGTTTGACTTTCAGGGAAGGTCAAATGCAGCTTTAATATAGTCAAATTTAAATAGACGGACGAGATGCCAGTAGAATTGTTTTAAAATGCTAGTATATAAAGAACAAAAAGGAAAGATGATAACTCGAAAATGTGAAGAACACTGGGCAATTTCGCTATCCATAAAATCTCAACCTACAAGTCGGTTTGACTTCTAAAAGCTCATCGATTCTATAAAGGAGACGGAGGGAGCCGAAGCCGAACGGAGTTCAACCTAGAAAACCGCCGCTGCTGAAATTTGCTATCAAACAGCACTGTACGCTTTCATATCCAAATATTAGTTTCGGATTTCTATCTTTGTGCATATTTGTGAATTCTTTTTTTTTCATATATGAATGTTATGTGTTGATTACGTTTTTTTATTTGAAAATCTGATTGAATGAAATGAAGTCTGTAATTATTTGGACACCGGCATGTTAAAAATCTTTATACCGCAATATGTTTGTTAAAATGCCTAGCCCAGAACGTTAACTGTATGCGCTATTTTGGATGAACTTGCTGTGTGCGTGTGCCATGTGTGGTCGAAATGAAGTGTGCAACAAATTATTGTCTTTTAATTGTCGACTGTAATAGGCGAAACTGGGGAGAACAGATATTGGAAATCTAATGACAGTTCATAGTTATATTAATTTTTGAAAGAGCATGTTTTTTGGGAAAGCGATGGTTTGTAATCTCCCTTCTATACCGTACAAAACTAAATGGACATAGGTAAACGACATGAGCACCTATGAACGGCTTGTCTTTGCACATCAGTGGTCTTACTAACGAGCGGGTCAAAAGTTTGAAATTACTGGGCTGAAGTTGAGGAAAATTCTGGCCATGTTAAGGTGTGTATTTAATGGAGGGAGGGAAGGAGGGAGAGAACAAAATGTATGTTATATGTACCTCATGGGAATTGGAATTGTATAATTCAAATTGGATCGTACCTCAATCTTTCCTTCTCAAAGAAGTCTTGAGTATGTGCCAATTGATACCACAGGTTTGTTTTCCATTTTGGTTTTGCTGTTGCACTCTTTGTGCCTGTGCAAAGTAGGAATCAAATTAGTGAATATGTAGCAGGAAAAGAGCTCTTTCAAACTGTTATGGCTTCCTTCACCAGGTTGCCAAGGGAGAGAACTTGGATATAAAGGAATAGGTGAAGGAAGAATGGAGCAATCTTTGAGCAACTCCAAGGATGCAGTTCCTAATGAGGATACTGAATCTCAAAAGAAGAATAAACAGATCAAGAGGAAGCTACCCAGCCCTAGAGAGCTGGTATCCCACTACGAGTCTCAAGGCATGGACACCCAAGAAGCCTCCTTCAAAGTTATTGAGGATCTCCAGAATGCACTTTTCAGGATGATGCTATCTTCTTCTGGTGCCAGTAGTGGCCGGAGCAATAAACAAGGTCCCTCCTCGTTGGACACCTCTAGGAAGCTAGATATTATCAATGCCCGTCTCCTTCAACTTGAGACAAAGGTCGACTCTAAGCCTGGCTACCCACAAAGCCTTGCCATTGGGGTGGCCTCTGGTGCCTTCCTTCAGGGCTTTGCTTCTGCCGCATCCCAGATTTGGACTGCCGTTCACCAAGCAACTAATACTAGCAGTGGCTGATCTGTCAATTAACTCCTGTTATCCCCGTGGCCCATAGGATTATTAGGATAGTGCATGAACTAGTAAATTGGCAAGTTTGCTGTGAACTTGGTATCTTCGTTCATGTTCTTTTCTTTCGTGAATTTTAGCTTGCCAAGGAGAATCTGCAGCTGGATCTTCAATTTTTCATCCCTGGATTAATTCACAAGTTCTTTAATCTTTTCAAATGGCCCATTTGGCTCTGTTTTTAAAATTTCACTTCATTGATTGTTTAAAAGTATCTTTTAGAAATATAAATATATACTTTTTATGGAAATTAATGTGCCCAATAAAATACTTTAATAATTACAAAGCTGCTTTTGAACTTTGTCAAAAGTTTAGAAACTTTTGAAATAACTTGTCCTTCGAAACACAGTACCTCTACTTGGAGTATTATAAATATTTTCCGATTGATTCTATTAAGTTTTATTCCAATTATATTCCAGTAAACATGCCATTAGCGTCGTCAATTTAACTTTTGGTCAAAAATCGATATGAAAGGTGAATGGGTATTCGTCAATTATAGTTAGGACGAGTTCACACTATTTCTCCTTGTTCGTTTGTTTTATTATATTTTTGGTTAAATAAATCAAATTGAAGTGGATTGCAAGCCTTGTGACAGTTTTGCGTCCATTTTCCGAACGCCATTCGTAACTAGGTTCATTTGCGACTTTTAAAAGATGTAACGAAGCAAAATGTTCTAAATAAAAAGTTGACGGGATAAAATTGTAAGAAATGAATTATGTGCAGAGAATATGATGCGTGAGCATCTTTTAATTGACCTTCTTATGCAATTAGCAGGCAAGGTCATGCCAAAGTGGATAAACTTGGAGAGAGTGCGCATGTAAGTGTGCGTGTATTCCTCAGTACCGATTCATATAGAATTATGGAGCCTTGATCAAACTCTTGGTGGGAATCATCAACTTTGCAATGTTTTAATAACTGATCACGCATTTTTTATTATTATTTTTTGGGTTATGCGGGGGATGATAGGTGGCTTTAGTAATTGGTTTGTTTTATTTCTTATAGGTGCGCCTGACATGGCATTTTTTGCCCCAACAGTCCTTAGAATTTCTATAGCTTAGCTTCCAATTGGCCTCTCACCATCAAATGTGAATAACCCATCCTCCTCTTTTTTGAAAGAAAGGGCATTTTCGGTTCTAATGGCGTATGAAACATTTTTATCTTTTTAATGTTACTGTATCTTTAGAGTCGATAATTTTATATATAGATCTACTTAAATCGATTCTCCCATCATTCTTTAGATTTCTTGTTGATGTCTATTCTATATAAGTATTTAAATGAGATCAGTGATTGATTTCTGGGTTTCATTATAAATCTAATTGGATTAATAGTTCGAACAACCTTTAAAGATAGGGCATTCTTATATTGATGTCGATTTAAAAGATACACAACTATAAAATTTGAACTTAAAAAAAACTCTTCATTTTTGCTCCTTTTTAAGTATACATCTAAAGAAATGAAGTAGGCAATAAACCCTGCTACAATAATTTGATAATTGAAAGAAGAATGTTGAAAATTTCGAAGCAGAATACTAGAGTAGATCTCGAGGAAGAACGTCTTTCAATCTACAAATAATTTAGAGATTTGAATAATTGGACACTTGAGAAACTTGAAGAGCATGAAGATTTTGTAGGACTTCGAGGACTTGAGGATCAAAGAATGCAAAGAAATTGTAGAGCTCCAAGAATTATAGAGATTTGATGGACTTCATGAATTTAAAAATGTACTTTATAACTTGATGTTGATAATAACTCTCTTCAATAATCTCTAAGGAATTTCTTTGAATGGTGTACCTTATTTACAGACAAAATTTAGGGTTTGAATTTCTTACCTCTAATGGGTTTACCTATATTTGTGCAAAAATAACATTGCACCAACCTAAAGGCATGCATAGTTTCACGATATTTAATAGATTTTATTCATAATTGACTTAATTCACGTATTTAGGTCCAAAATTAAATGAAGTACATTTACTTAAAATATATCGAACAACTAGGTCTTGACTTGACTATCCATTTAAATTCATTAATGAAGATAATTTACTTTATTTTCTCAGCTAATTAAATTTCATAATTTAAATGTCTACAAATGCCCATATTTTAAGGCCCGTTGGAGATTTTGCTTGTCAAGAATCGAAAGTGCGGCGACAAGTTCCACCCCGCCCCCCCCCCCCCCCCCCCCCCCCCCCCTCCTTCCCCCTCCTTCGATGACTGGTAGCCTAATGCTTTTAAGTTAAAACACCTGAAAGGCCCAAGAAGCAGCCTCTTCGAGATTCCAAGGCCTTAAATGTAATCACAAAGAATAGAGCCTTAAAAAGTCATTACCCAAGCCCAAACAAGAGCCCATATTCAGCACATGGCGTTTGGTGTAGTGAGGTGCAACGTACAAAATCACTGCCTCATGCTCAACCTGTTTCAGACTTTTGTTTTTCCATTGCTATTTGCCAGCTGCGGAATTTTTCCTCTCTATTCCCGTTGTGGTTCAAAACTTTGCAGCTTCATTCGGCCAGAATGAATGTACAAAACAACCATATTCGCAAACTTTCTATAAAAACAAACCGAGGCCAGGGAAAAATTCTCTAGGTGTTCGTATTGTCAAGATTTAGAGTTCAAATTCTAATCTTGGCCTTTAAGAAGAGAAAGGGTGTGTAAGGGTGTTAGTTTAGGGAGTGCGTATAGATAGTTATATTCTCAAATTGTGAAATTGTGTGTGACAAATATGAAATATGTCATATTGAAATAAGCATTGATTAAAAAAATTCTATGGAAAAACTTATGAAGTATTCCTTTCTTTCTTTTTCTTTACTTAAATATCATTGCTCCTAAAAGTTAACAATGGTTGATAACATACGTAAGCTGCCAATGTGAAATTTCTTCCCACCATAAGTTTCTAGGCTTCGTTTTGTCTAAATCTAAATTTTGAACAAATTTGATACTTGCCAATTGTGCAACTTCCACATCTAGTAAACTGAAAACTATGGCAATATCACTTAGGCATCAATTTGATAAATATCCATTCTATTCATTCCAATACTCGGACGAAACACCAAGCTTCTCGGCTAGGATACTCTTTCCACTTTCCCGGTCAAACTTTTTGCTAATAAAACTTAACAAAACCTTTCTGCAGAATTTCAATCTTTCTAAATTTAACAACTTCCATAACAGAACTTCTTAGTATTCTTTAAATTTAAAAGGGCTGTCATGAGTTCCTAAAGAGCACACTCTCTCATTCGAACTTTCCTGAAACACAGGAAACCGTTGCGTTGTATCTGGAAGCAAATTAAAGCAGAAAATTGCGGAGTAGCATTCTAAAAGATTACCTCAGTAACTGCATTATATTGTCGTTGTTTATGTGGAAAAAATTTCTTTTGTATTACTTGATATCATGAATTTCACCAATCATTTAAACAATGCCGTTGAAGTTGCTGTATAATTGTCTTGCTCTTGTGAATTGTTATTTTAAAAAAAAAATTGGGCTTTTGAACCTCTGTATGCCGAAATCACCACGTTCGAAATGTAAGGGAATAAAGAGAGTAACACAGCAAAAATTTAAAAATTTATTACCTTAATCAAGGATCACTTTGATATAATTTATAAGATTAAAGGGGATTTAACATAAATATCTCAAGCATAGAAGGTTTCTATGCTTCTAAAGGAAATATCCTAATTTTTATGAAGGTGTTGATCTATTATGAATAGTTCTCCAAGTGTAGAGCCTCCAACCGTATCTACACAAACATGATCTTTAAGAACCTTTTGGACTTGCTTGCCTTGCCTTTTGAGTGCTAGCCCCCTTGAATTATCATCAAGAACACAAGAAGATGAAAGAAACCCTAACTATTAGAAAGACACTTCTCTTGCTCTCAATTTTTTCTTTGGGAGAAAAACACTTCTCTTGCTCTCAATTTTTTTCTTTCTAGATTTTGTATCTTGTGTTGCATCCATCTTTCAAGGGTCAAGAAATGGACCTATTTACAGATGTAGTATCCTAGCCTTTAGGAAATAAGACTATTAGGAAACTAACAAAATTAGGAAGCTTAACCTTATCAAATTTGATTTTAGTAATCCTATTCCTTAAGAAAACCTAAGATCCCTTTCCCAATTTGATACGATCAGGGGTGACCCTTTCGTATATCACAAGAATATCTTCCCCCAAAGGACCGTCTTAAAAAGAAATACACGAAAATAACCCAATCTTCTTGACTCCTTTGTCACCTGTTCAAAAACTCCAAGAACAACTTGAGTTGTAGGGCTTGAAGATTCAACCAAGATCGTTGAACTCCTCCTTTTACGTTGCAAGTTAGACTCTTAACCAACCCGTGGAATAGACTCCTACCCAACCCGTGAAATAGAATTCTAATTGACGAACCCAAAAGAATGAATCAAACCAGATGGAAGAAATCCAAAGCGAAGATTTTGGTTGCCATGGAATCACTCTAATGAGACCAAGATTTAGTTCTAATCCAAGAACTAAAGAAAACTCTCGTAGAGAAAAAAACATACAATTTTATGGATTCGTCATAAACTTATGAAAAATATTACACGTGGTGGCCTATTTATAGGCTCACAAAGTTATAAAATATGGAATAGAGAATTCTAGAACTAGTTACGAAAAACTAATTCTTAACAAATACTAACACTTAACATAAAAGAAAATGGAAACAATCTAGAAGTCTTGCAAATAAAAGCTAGTCTAGAATATTCTTAAAAAAATACAAAAGAATTGCCTAAAATAAACAAATGGGCTGGCCATCCCTCGTTGGACTCCATTGGGCTTCAGTCTTGCGATTTTAAGGCCTTTAACTTAGGTCCATCACACCTAGCCAACTTGTGTGCATCATCTCTGAACCATATGCTACTTCTTAGGCCTTTTTATGAATGCATGTTTTATCCAAAACCAAAATGCAATTTTCAAGTCTAATTTTCTTGATTAGTCCATGAATTCTCCAAACTGAAGAATGGTTGAAAACACAAGACTCCTTGTAGAATCAATCAAATCACACAAAGTGACAAATATCATTGATGAAGCTTCCAAGTTTAAAACAGGCGCTGCCACACATGTGTCAAACTCACTATCTTCAAAATGATTCATCCTCGAATCGTCATCCAAGGTATGCAAAGAATATGGCACAACTCAAAGCTCAAATCTGCAAAATTCATAAGAATGGCAAGAACCTTTTTTTTTTCCTCCCAACTTTGGCTGTTTTTATAGAATTTCACAAATTTACCTTTTTCCACTCAATAATTTTTTTTTAAACCTTATCACCCTCTTTTTTTTCCTTTTTTTTTCCTTTTTTTTTTTCAACAACACAAACAACTTGCAAAAACACAAAATTCAACCAAATAAATAAATAAAAATGAAAAGAAAAAAAATTCAGAATGAACAGTAACTGGGGTGAATAGTTATTCTAGCATGAATAGTAATTCTGTTAGTGAACAGTGCCATCGTGAACACTAATTCTGCCAATGAATAGTGGTATCATGAACAGTGATCCCGTCGATGAATAGTGCATCGTGAACAGTAATCTGCATCAATAGTAACTGTCAGTGACTTTTTTTTTTCTTTTCAAATCAACAACAAAAAGATCACAACTTTGATTCAAGAAAAGTCAAATATTGAACTAAGAACAGCAAAACAAAAATTGAAAACATATATCCAAGTGGATTGACAATAAAAACAAAGGATATACCCAAATGGGTTGACACAAAAATCTAATTTCTTTTTAAGATCCCAAAAGCTCGATACCACTTGATATGATCGGGGGGTTCCCTCTTGTATATCACAGTAATATCTTCTCCAAAAGGACCGTTTCGAAGAGAAATCACGAAACAACTCAAACACAAAATTCAACACAAAAAAAAAAAAAAGACTGGGGAAAAAATTTTTAAGGATGAATAGTCATCTCGGCGTGAATAGTAACTCCCTTCATGAACAGCACTCGATGAACAGTGTCGTCATGAACGATACCGAACAGTTTTTTTTTTTTTTTTTAAGAATCCAAGAACACAAAGATTTAATCTTTGACTACAAAAACCCAAAAAAATCAACCCTAGAAAATCTTCAAACCAAGAAGACTACAAATCTTGAATCCACAAACACAAAAATGACAAGACACCAAAATTACTGCAGAAAATTGCAAAAAAATTATAGAAAAATTAACAAAACTTATAAACTAAACAGAAGACTCCAACTTTGATGTTTCTTGATGAGGGACAATTCAAGAAACCAACAAGAACGATAAAAAAAACACAAGATCCAAATAGAAAACATATATCCAAGCAGATTAGAAATAAAAAAAACAAAGGATATACCCAAACAGGCACAAAACCTGATTTCCTTTCAAGATCCCAAAAGCTCTGATACCACTTGATACGATCGGGCGTGACCCTCTCATATATCACAGGAATATCTTCCCCCAAAGGACAGTCTTAATAAGAAATCCACGGAAACAACCCAATATTCTTGACTCTTTTATTCCTTTGTCACCTGTCCAAAGACTCCAAGAACAACTTGAGTTGTGGTGCTTGAAGGTTCAACCGAGATCGTTGAACTCCTCCTTTCACGTTGCAAGTTATACTCCTAACCAACCCATGGAATAGACTCCTATCCAACAAGTGGAATAGACTCCTACCCAACCTGTGGAATAGACTCTTAATTGACGAACCCAAAAGAATGAATCAAACCAGATGGACGAAACCCAAAGCGGAGATTTTGGTCGCCATGGAATCACTCCAATAAGATCAGGATTTAGTTTTAATCCAAGAACTAAAGAAAACTCTTGCAGAGAGAAAAACACATAATTTAATGGATTCATCATAAACTTATGAAAATATTACACCTGGTGGCCTATTTATAGGCTTACAAAGTCATATAATATGGAATAGAAAATTCTAGAACGAGCTACGAAAAACTAATTCTTAACAAATACTAACACTTAACATAAAAGAACATGGAAACAATCTAGAAGTCTTGCAAATAAAAGCTAGTCTTAGAATATTCTTAAAAAATATAAAAAATTTGCCTAAAATAAACAAATGGGTTGACCATTCCTCGTTGGAATCCATTAGGCTTTAGTCTTGCAATTTTAAGGCCTTCAACATGGGTCCATGACACCTAGCCAACTTGTGTGCATCATCTTTGGACCATATGCTACTTCTTGGGCCTTTTTATGAATGCATGTTTTATCCAAAAGCAAAACGCAATCTTCAAGTCTAATTTCCTTGATTAGTCCACGGATTCTCCAAACTCAAGAATGGTTGAAAACACAAGACTTCTTGTAGAATCAATCAAATCACACAAATTGACGAATATCATTGATGAAGCTTCCCAGTTTAAAGCAGGTGTTACCACATACGTGCCAAACTCCCTTTCTTCAAAACGATTCATCCTCGAATCGTCGTCCAAGGTATGCAAAGAATATGGCACAACTCAAAGCTCAAATCTACAAAATTCATAAGAATGACAAGAACCTTACCTTTTTTTTTTTGTTCCTCCTCCCAACTTTGGCTTTTCTTATAGAATTTCACAAATTTTCCTTTTTCCACTCAATAAATGTTTTTTTAAACCTTATCACCCTCTTTTTTTTTTTCCTTTTTTTTCAACAACATAAACAACTTGCAAAAACACAAAATTCAACCAAAAAAAAAATGAAAAGAAAAATTTTTTTGGAATGAACAGTAATTGGGGGAATAATGATTCTGGAGTGAACAGTAATTCCACCAATGAACAGTGGTATCATGAATAGTGATCCCGTCAATGAACAGTGCGTCGTGAACAGTAATCCCGCGTCAATAGTAACTGTCATTGACTTTTTTTTTTCAAATCAACAACAAAAAGATCACAACTTTGATTCAAGAAAAGTTAGATCTTGAACCAAGAACACCAAAACAAAAATTGAAAACATATATCCAATTGAATTGACAATAAAAGCAAAGGATATACCCAATCGGGTTGACATAAAAATCTGATTTCTTTTCAAGATTCCAAGAGCTTTGATACCACTTGATACGATTGGGGGGTTCCCTCTCGTATATCATTGGAATATCTTCCCCCAAAGGACCGTCTTGAAGAGAAATTCACAAAACAACTCAAACACAAAATTCAACAAAAAAAATGGGAAAAAATTTTTCAGGATGAACAGTAACTCCGGCATGAATAGAACTCACTTCATGAATAGTACTCCAGCGATAAATAGTATCCCCTGGCATTGAACACTGCATCGTGAATAGTAACTCCAATAAACAGTGTCATCATGAACAGCAACCCCGATGATGAATTGTGACAGCCCCACCTTACCCAGAGGCGCACCAAAGGGCTTAGCAAACTGCCTACCTAGCTCTCGCTAGGACTCGAATCACACACTCACGCAAACATCCAAGCGTACTTAACTCAAAATAAAATAAAATAAAATAAAATGGAATAAAATAAAATACACTCATATTATTTACTTAAAGGGTACAAGTCACATCAAAAGTTTACATGTCACAATATACATGATTTTCACAAAGATAGCCTAACATAGTTTGGCTATTACAATAACTAAAAAATCTATAATAATCAAAACCAGTTGTTCCAGCTTTAATTTTTCAGGAAACCTGAGTAAAGGAAAACAAATAAAAGAAATGAGCTATAATAGCCCAGTGAATGTCCAAGTCATGCAACCATATCAAGAACTCATTATTTTAGTAAATAAAATAATTGATAAATTAAATAAACAAGATATGAACAATTTAATTATCAAGTAGTTAAGGGCGGATACAGGGCTCGACTACGGGAGCAAGCTCAACTATAGGAGAAGCAAGTACTGATCATGTAACCAATGAAGATAGGACCGAGATAATAGCTCAGGTCTTTATCAAAGGACATGCCAGTTTTATCACACAAGCCATAACCACCGTTCACCTTATAACCTTCGTACAAGCTACCACATCCAGGGAGTAATCTCGACCTTGGAGGGCCAACACGCAAGAAGTTCAATCCGGAGTTGGCCTCTTTGAGGATTCACAACTCAAAAGGGAAAGAACGTCACGCCCTAAAACACCCAGCACCTTATAGCCTCCCAAGCCTGTCCGAGTTGACTATCCGTGAAGTAACGGTAAAGTTAGTCAGGGAAGTCTCACGCACAAGTAACAAGTTGAATAGTGAAAGCATATAACACATTACGGAATAGATGCGATAAAGTACACATCTTTCCTCAAGTAGCACATTTTATCACATAATATTTGCAAGTGTAACATAATATTTACAAGTAGAACATAACATTTCATGCATCATGCACACATAAAGACACTCACCTGGAATGCCTAAGAAAATATCTCGTAAAATGGTCGTGATGCGTTTTCGGACCCTGAAATTTAAAAGAAATAATATAATGAAAACCCAAGTAAAACCCTAGTAAATTTAGTAAGAAAAATTCAAGAAAACACCCCACTTATTTCTAGGGTTTAGGGTTTACTTATTCTAAGAAAATTTAATCTATCACTAGATCATTTCTAAATATTTCTACACTTCAATTTCCTTCAATTGAACATATTCTAAGCTTAAAATCTCACTTGTCAATTTTTCTTCTTTTAATTCTACCAAAATTTCGACAGCATTTCCCCTTAAAATCGGACTAACCCAAATTTTTTCTTGCAAGAAAAATCAACAATCCAACCCAATTCAACAAGTTCTACAACTTTTATGTTCAACTCAAGTTCAAATTCAATCAAAATTCCACTAAATTTCAAGAATTCTACTCCAAGAATCTTCAACCAAACAACATATAACCCATGAAATTTCAAGGTTTAAAGGCCATATACTAGTCTATCTAACCACAAGAACACTTTATCTAGCAAGTAAATCTCCAATTCTAACTAAGTTCTCCAAGTAGTACCAACAAGAATCTTGGTTTAAGCTTGCATAAAAACTAATTAAAACTTGAAATTAATAGGAAAAGTTCATAGTAAATACCTTAGATATGCTTAGAACTTTGCTTAGAAAGGAAAGAAGCTTACTTCCTATGGTGGATTTGCCCAAACTTTAGAGAGAAAACTTCAAGAAGTTGAGAGCAAAATGAGAGAAAAAGAGAATGGGAGATGGCCGGCCAAGAAGGAGAAGAAAGAGAAAGAAATAGGCTAGGAAAAATGGAAAAGAAATAAAGAAAATGTGGGAAAAAGATTAACCAATTAAAACCTAACAAGAATAAAGTGAAGAGGTAGTCTTTTAATGCAAGAGTAGCTAACTTGGATTAATTTGATTGGTAGAACTCATTAACCTCTTATCACCTAATACTAGCAATATTAAGACACAAATTATTAAAGCAAAAAGAGAGTACAATAGGGAGAGAGAAATCCGGCCATAAGGAGAAAGAAAAAGAAAAAGAATTTCGGCCAAAAGAAAAGAGAAGAGAGAAGAATTTTCGGCCAAGAGAAAAAGAAAAGAAAGAGAAAAATTTCAGCCAAGGGAAAAGAAAATAAAGCAAGAAAATAAGTGAAATTTTTGAGTAAAATTGAGCTAAAATTCAAGTAGTCAAAAGACTAGAAAATAGTAAAATGAGCTAATCAAAATTTAAACACTAATATAAATTAAATGGTCAAGTAAAATTATTCTAACTTTAGTACTTAGGTGTTCTTGCTTAATAATGAAAATCTTAGCTAGTTAACCTAATTAACTCAAGAAATCTTCCAACTAATAATTCAAGGAATTAACACTTGACCCTAAATAAGAAAAATGTCTCTTGTAAGTGCATTTCTAGGGTGTTACATGAATAGTGTTGTCATGAACAGTAAGGAACAATTTTTTTTTTAAAGAATACAAGAACACAAGGATTCAATCTTTGACTACACAAACCTAAGAAATTCAACCCTAGAAAATCTTTAACCCAAGAAGACTACAAATCTTGAACCCTCAAACACAAAAACGACAAGACACCAAAATTACTGTGGAAAATTGCAAAAAAATTACAGAAAAATTAACAAAATTTACAAACTAAACAAAAGACTTCAACTTTAATGTTTCTTGATGAGGGACAATTCAAGAAACCAACAAGAACGATAAAAAACACTAGATCCAAATAGAAAACATATATCCAAACGGATTAGAAATAAAATAAATAAAGGATATACCCAAACGGACACAAAACCTGATTTCCTTTCAAGATCTCAAAAGCTCTGATACCACTTGATACAATTGAGCATGACCCTCTCGTATATTGATAAGTGAAAAATTTGTTAATATTATTATATATGTTATTATGTATTTTTGGTGAGTTTTTAGTGGAATTAGAATAATTTTGGCTTCAATTAACTTATTTTCATAAATTAAGGTTTCTTGCCAAACTTAGGGTTTTTGATGTAAAAGTGCTATTTTGAACTATTTAATGTACAATTCTTTTATATATTTGCAGATTCATTACACTTAATCCCAAATTGGACCAATGGAGCGAAAGTGCATCAAAATCAAAGTGGTTAAGTTGATTGAACAATTGGAGAATTATTAGAAAATCAATTGTGCAAAATTAGGGAAAAAATGCAAAATTCAGCAAAAATATGCGGAAATGAATGAAAAAGGTCTAAAACATGTGGAAGAATAGATCAGCAAGCTCAAGATCAAGTGGCACCAGCTTCCTTGGATCCACAGGTCATCCGTGGGTCAGCTGACCGCAAATCAAACTCGCGGATTCACACCGACCTTCAATTTTCAGCTGTTGTTTCCAGCTTTTTTTTGCAGACTTTTGAGTTGGAGATGAGGTTTTGCAAGTTGTATATTTCATTAGGAATACAAATGAAGACTTTTATGCCAAGATTGATTATCAAGAAGGATCTTCATCATTCCAATGCATTGAATGTAGTTGCAAGTTGGAAAATGACTTGTAGGATCCATAAATAGAAGTCGTTTGTAAATAGTTTTATGCATGCTAAGTTAGAGAATTTGTAGAGAATTGCTAGAATTCTCATAGCCATAATACAGATATTGTGAGTTTGACAGAAATTCTTGTTGCAACTTTTGTGAAAGAAATACAAGTTCTTGAAGCCATTTCTTCATTGAATAAGCTCTCTTTAACTTTGTATCTTTCATTTATCTTGAATGCCATGGCTACTTGTCTTCAATTCATATGTTTTGATTTGGAAACAACTATGTTGAGCTAAATTCCTACTTCTAGGGTTTTGATGAAACTAATGAATCCATATTAAGGACTTGTAGTTGATTGAACTTGCCATTTCTTGCTTTAGTTTCTTCAACTATTCAAGTTTTAACCTTTGTATTTGAAAGGCCATCACATGCAAAGCATCTTAGTTGTTAAGATTCAATTAAGTTTGTTCTTAATAATGGAAAATGAATATTTGAGCTTAAGTACTAACACATGGAAATAGTGTTATGCTTATGAGGATTTAATGAAGCAATTCATGCATGCAAAGGCAACTTTATCATGGTAGTAGGTAAGTTGAATCAATTCATTGTGAAAACAAGTTTTGATACAAATGGAATTGCATTCCTAAACAAGACAAGTTCATATTGGCAAGTTATTAATCTCTACATCTTAATCTTGATCATTAGTAGATTCATTACCCTAGAACTCATTCATAATTGTTTTTCTACAAGAATTCTTGCATTCCTATAAGCTTTCTCTTGTTAGTTAAATTCTAATGAGGTCATCTTGTTCAATTAATCATTGCTTAGATAATAAAGAAAGTGATAAAACTCTAGTAATTGCACTTACTTGGTTCCTTGTGGGATTCGATCCTAATTTTTAGTACTACAACAACCCATATACTTGCGGTAAAAGTTGGGAGATTAGGTTTTATTACTTGACTTTGTGTGTATATTGCTTTGATTTTCTACACCTAATCAACACCACGTTAAGTTTCTAGTGCCGTTGCCGGGGAACCGCGGTAATATTAGAGTAAAAACCAACTTTATTAATCTAAGCTTAGTTTATTTTGTTAGTTATTTTCTTCTTTGTTTTTGTAGTTCATGCATAGATCCTTGAGGGTGTTGGTGCCATTTGATCCAAAAATTGAAAGAATCACATGGAAAGCTAGGAGGCAAGCTCAACATCAACAAGCAAGGGTGGAGGAAACAATAGGAGATACTTCAGAGGTTGGACCCTCAATAGACGTCATGATAGAGGTAAATCTTAGAGTTTTGCGTGATTATGCTGTACCGGATAACATTGGTTCACAAACAAGTGTTGCACGACCACCGATTAATACTAATAATTTTGAACTTAAGCCAGCCTTAATTCAAATGTTAAGACAAGAACAATTTGGAGGTAATGCAACAGAAGATCCTAACTCACACTTGGCTAGCTTTTTGCAAATATGTGATACAGTTAAATATAATGGAGCAACGGACCATGCAATAAAGTTAAGATTGTTTCCATTTTCAGTAAGGGACAAAGCAAAACAATGGCTTGATTCATATGCACCTAATACTTTCACAACTTGGACTGATATATCCCGAGCATTCTTGAAAAAATACTTCCCACCAGGAAAAACTACATGATTAAGAATGGACATAACCAGTTTTACCCAAAGCGAAGGAGAATCATCATATGGGGCATGGGAAAGAATTAAAGAACTATTAAGAAGATGCCCTCACCATGGCCTCCTAAACTGGTTAATTGTACAAAAATTTTATAATGGGCTTAGCTATCCCATGAAGATAAATACTGATGTAGCTATAGGTGGAGCACTTATGGGGAAATCAGCTGAGGAAGCCTAGAATCTAATAGAAGATATGGCGGCCAATCATTATTAGTGGGCCAATGAAAGAGGTAACTCTAAAAGAGTTACAGGTATGTATGAACTTGATGCAATTAGTATGTTAAGTGCTAAAGTTGATTCCTTTTTTAATATGCTTAACAAGTTAAATGGTTCTAGTTCTAATATAAATGTTGCATGTTCTACTACTTGTGGTGGAAATCATGATGTAAATGAATGTTTTGAGCAAGTGCAATATGTTAACAATTAGAATCGTCCATCCCAAAGTAATCCTTATTCTAACACGTATAACAAGGGATGGAGAAATCATCCTAATTTTGGGTGGAAAGAACAAAGGCCAACAAATCCACCAAGTTTTCCTTCTCATGCTAATACTTCCGAGTCTAAATCTTCTTTGGAATTAGCAATAGAAAAATTGGTTAATGATACTCATGAAAGGTTTCATAAACATGATGTAGAAAATTCTGAGATGTTTAGGAAAAATGGATACAAGATTTAAGAGTTTGTGTAACACCCTAGAAATTCATGCCAAAACTATTTATTTTGTATCATGTTCATTAGAAAAAAAAAAATGATGGCCGAAAATTGTGGAAAAAAAAAATGAGCATGTTGTACTTAGTTCTTTAAGAGTTGTACCTAGCATCTCTTGCAAGACTTATGTGAAGATAAATAACAAAAAAATTCTTTCTAATTAGTTCATGCCAAGTGTGGTCTTTCATGGAGAAGAAAAGTCAAGACTTCTTTAACTTTGTCTTGTTTTAATTGGTCCATTTTTTTTTCCAATTCTTTTCTATTTCTTTTCTTCCTACTTACCCAATTTTTCTCTTCTTTTTCTTCTTGCTGGCCGGCTACTCTTTCTCCATTTTTCTCTCCATTTTCTTTCAATTTTCTTGGATATTTTGCTTCCATTTACTCATTTTCCAACCATAGAAATTAAGTGGAACTTCCTCCTAAGCAACTATCTTGTCTACCTAGAGGTATTTCCCATGAATTTCTCCTTTAATTTCAAGTGTAAGATTATAGTTTTAGCTCTTAAGTTATGTTTTTATGGTTAAGTAAGATTGATTTTTGGCCATGAATATGAAGTTTTATTCCATGAATATGAAGTTTATGGACTTGTATGACTTGTAGATAGTGATTTAAACTTGAAATGACATGATTTAAGTTTGATTTGGTTGAAGATTTAAGCTTGAACTTAAGAACACTTAAACAGTCATGCTGGACCAGTTTTAGTAAAACTTTCATAACTTGGTGTAGATAACTTGGATTCGAATGATTCTTGTTGTTTTAGAAACTAGATTCATAGGGATTTAAAATGGTATAAAGCTTGCACGGTGGTTCATTGTGTATTAATCGCAGAAAGCTTGCAAAGTTGGCTGAAAATTCGGTTCTGCGTAAACAGTTTTGATGAAGAGCCAACTTGGGGGCTGATTTTGAACCTGTTCTATTTGGAATTTTAAGTGATTATCTTCATGAAAGTTGTAGCCCTATAAACGTACTTTCAAACCATGTAATCACAATTCCCTAGTTCTTAGTGGATTGACCCCAGCAAGGGCACGAAGTTGGCTGAAAACCAACCCTGTGCAGATTTGGGTGATGATTCTTGGAGTAGGGATTTTGAATTTGAGTGGAATCTTGATTGAATTTGGGTTTAAATTGAATATATAAGTTGTAGTACATGTTGAATGGATTGGATGGTTGATTTTTCTTGCAGGTTTTAAATTTTTGGGTTAGTCCGGTTATAGGGGAAGTGCTGCCGAAATTTCGGTAAAACCTAGGAAATAAAAGTAATTAGGCTATGATTTAAGGCTTTATAAGCTGTAATTTAGTGATTTAAGCATGCAGAAATTTTCGTAGATTAGCTATTAGTGAAATAAACCTTTCCGAGCAAAACCCTAGAAAGACTTGGGGTATTTCTTGAATTTCCTTATGAAATTTCTTAGATTTTAGTCAGGATTTTTATACGATTATTTCCTCGTGAATTTCAGGATCCGGAAGTGAAACGCAATCATATTACGAAATCTTTTCTTAGGCTTCAGGTGAGTGTTCCCTTACTTGTGCTTATGAGTGTTTCTTCATATATACATGTTGCATGTCCAAATGTGATTTTATTTGTACTTGATACTCGTGACATGTCTCAATGTAGTATGTGAGTGTCCTTATGTGTGTACGATACATGAAATGTTATGTCATACTTGAGAAATGTTAAATCATGAAATGTTACGTTAAATTGGTACTTGTTATTTTATGACCTATGTTACTTGAGGAAAGATGTGTACTTTATCGCATCTATTCCGCAATGTGTTAAATGCATTCACTATCAATGTGTTACTTGTGCTTGCGACTTCCAGTGGTTAACTTCATTGTTTTCCACGGTTAGTCAAATTGGGTGAGATTGGGTGAGATATAAGGTGTTGGGCGATATTCGGTGCTTGTTAATGTTCATATTTGAGTAGAGTCCTCGAAGAGGCTAACTCATGATTGAACTTGAATCCTTGGGTGAGAATGGGGTGATATAAGGTGCTGGAGAATATAGGTGCTTGATATTCTTTCCGATAAGAGTTTCATTCCTCAAAGAGGGTAACTCCGGATTGAATTTTACGAGTATGCTGGACCTGAGCTTGCTTCTGCAGTGAGCCCGTATCCGCCATTGACTATATGATACTTCATTTTGTGTGTTTCTTGTGTCATGAACTTGTTAATTGTTGTCACTAAATGTTACCTGGTTATTGGCATGCTGCTTGTCTTGGACACTCACTGGGCTATTATAGCTCATCCCGTTCATTTGTTTTCTTTAACCAGGTTTTTTCCAAAATACTAAAGCTGGAAAGCTGCTTTTGGATATAGTAAATGTTTTGCTTCATGTATTTTGATAGCCTAAATGTGTAGGCTTTTATTGTAAATATTATTTATATTTTGTGATGTAAAACTCTTGTGATATTTATACTCTCAAGCGAATCCTATGAATGTATTTAATATGAGTGTATTTGATTTTGCTTTATTTTAAGTTAAGTACGCTCGGATATTTATGTGAGTGCGTGATTCGAGACCTGGCGAGAGGTAGGCAGGCAGTCTGCTAAGCCCTTTGGTGCGCCTCTGGGTAAGGTGGGGCTGCTACAGCTTGATTTCAAAATAGGGCAATTAACGAAATATGAACACTAGGAATCCGGGGAAATTACCAAGCAAAACGGAAATAAATCCTTGAGAATATGTTAAAGCAATTACCCTAAGAAGTGGAAAAAAGTTAAATGAACCAAGTGTTGAGAAAGAACAAAATGAACCCCTTAAATACATTCCTATTCCACCTAAGGTTCCATTTCTACAAAGATTGAAAAATGAAAAACTTGATAAGGAATTTGAAGGTTTGCCAAGGGTTTTAAGCAACTTCACATTAACATTCCTTTTGTAGATTATATTTTGCAGTTTCCAAAATATGAAAAATTTCTCGAAGACTTGATGTCAAGGAAGATAAGGTTTCATGATTATGAGACCATTGCTTTGACGGAGGAATGTAGCGCAAGAATTCAAAATAAGTTGCCTTCACAGTTAAAAGATCCGGGTAGTTTTTCAATTTTGTGCACAATTGGTAAGATTGATTTTTCAAAAGCTTTGTGTGATTTTGGGGGCTAGTGTTTTATTAATTCCTTTATCAATTGCAAGAAAATTAGGATTGAATGAGCTTAAATGCACTAATATTACCTTGCAATTAGTGGATAGGTCCATTAGACATTCATTAGGTGTCGCGACCCAAAATCGTGAAGTAAAAAGGGGGTGCTTGTGGGGTCGTTGATTGTCGTGTCTGGGAAAGGACGGTCGGGTCTGATGACCCTTTCGAAAACAAAGGTTTTTGAAAAACCGTGCGTGTGTGAGAAAAATCAAATTTTAGTAGAAAAAGTGTATTTTAAGAAAAATGATATTTTTAAAAGAAAACAAGGCCGGGACTAAAAAGTGCGACAGGTTTGGCCAAATAATTTTTGAAAAAGGGTTTTATTTTTAAAATGGAGTCGCCACTTGGTACTGAGTTAGGGTGTACCAAGTCACCTGAAAAATCGTTTAACAAATCTAAAATAAAATTTAAAAAATCATTTAAAACCCTTTTTCGACTCCGGTCTACGAAAAACGAGAGAAAAAGGTCCGGGAGTCACATTTGAAGAAAGGGAAGGCAAAGGCTTGCGCCTAAGGCACCCTTTCAACCTAGCCGAGGCTAGTTGCGAGGTTTAATCAAAATTTTCCTAAATTAACCCTAGATTCTATCGCGTTTCGGATGTATCTATATGAATGCAAATCCTAAGTCTAAATGTGAGTATCGGGAGGGTCGGCATATTCCGTCGAGGCTTGGTCGAGAATTATCGCATTAATTGCGAAACCCGAGTCGAGACCTCGAGGGAGTCACGAGTTTTTATGCAAAATGTGATGCAAAAAGAAAAGAAAATAATAATATATAGTAAGTGAAGAAAGAAGGTGGGTATGCAACATGACGGGTACGGGGAACTAATATCTCGTGACTGAATGTTTCTACTCACGGAGGGGGAACGGCATGTATGCCACCGCTTCCCATGTGAGTAGACGACTATTTCTAGTCGAATCACTCAAATGTCCTAATTTCTAAGTGAGATGCAACCTAAATGTCATGCATTTGGAGATGAGTTAAAATAAATAAATAAATAATAGTAATAATAATAAAAATCATGCAGAATGGAAAGAAAACTAAAGTGTGTGAAGTGGGATGTAAAAATGCACACGAGTGTTCCTAATACTAAAATTGTCCTAAAGGTCTAGCGTTGGACTAGCCCGTTCTAAAAAATCTCACTAGCGTTGGACTAGCGAGAGAAAATAAAGCCACAACTAGTGTTGGACTAGTGTGGTGACGGAATACCATAAATCATGAATTAAATATTAAAGCATGAATTAAAGGCAAATGAAACATATAAAAACATATAATGTCACATAGGAGCACATAACACATAAGCATAATATTCTAGATGCAAAAATCCTAAGGAAAGCGGTAAAAGAAATAAACACGTAAGCACGCAAAAGCAAATAAACCCTAACTATTACACCGGGGGGGCTTGATTTACAATTTAAGGGGGGAAATTAAAAATGCCCTATCTATTACACTTTCTATCTAATTACACAAGTTTTTGCTAAAATTATGAGAAAAATAATCTAACTATTACATTTACTAGCTAAATAGAAGAATATTTCATTTTTCGTCAAAAATAATAAAATTTAAACTTCAATAACACAAAATAAATAAATACGCAAAAAGTGCATAAAATAAGAAACGCATAAAAAAATGCATAAAATATCACATTAGAGCATGTTGGAGCACATAAAGGACAAATAATGAGAGATTCGGGATACCTTTTTGAAGACCCGGTACTAATACTATCAAAATGAACAAACAAGTCAAGGCACCTCGATATAAACAAACAAAACCTAAAATATAAAACTATTGACAATTTGAAGTAAAAAAAAAACGGTAAAGTCTAACAACGAAGGGGACTTAAATAAAATTCTATAAAACCTGAGGGGGTCAGACTGCAAATACTAACTAATTACGGGGCAAAATTAGAAATTTAAACTAAATTCGAGTTGTTTCGGACTTAATTAAAACGAAATTGAAATCTAAGGGCTAATGTGCAAAAGTCCAAAATAAAAATAATAAAAATAAGAAAAACCCATAATTAAGAAATAATCAAGGGTGTAATAGTATTGACAAAACCAAGTAGACTAAAGCCTAAATGTAGTCTTAATGATAAACAACCAATAAAAATAGCAACATCAAACTGTTTTAGTAAACTGATTTTTTGCTTCATTGAACAAACCAATTAACCAAAATTTGACAAGAATCAAACGTGAATCAAGAAAGAGTGAACTAAATTAGTGACTTAAAATACAAAGAAAAGAAAGAAAAAAAAATGTGAAGCCCCATTATATCTGCCAATCGAAAATCCTTCAGCCAGATTTCATTCCCATCAGTTTATTCAACCCAAAAATCCCATAGGCTTTTTCAAGTCCGATCTTCAAAATTAAAAAACCTAATTTCTAATTTTCCAAACCAAATTTCCAATTTCTCAAATTCACTCAATTAACACCCCCCTTTTTAGTCATCTTCTTCCTGATTCCTAATTTTCTCTTCTCACGCTTCTCCCTCCTTTTCTCTGCTTCAGTTCTCTTTCTCTCTCTCTCTCGTTACTCTCTGTTCTCCCTCTTTCTCTTTTGTTCCATCTTCTATTCTTTTGTCGAGTCTCTCGCTGATTCTAATCTCTTCCCTCTCTTCTTCTTTTCTCCTTCTCCTTCCCTCTTTGCTCTCTCTATTTCTCTATGCTCCAGCCCTCTCCCTCTTCCTGCTTTTTGTTCTCCCTTCTGTTCTCTCTAATTCTGATCTCTCACTCTCCCTTTCTTCTCCATCTCTCTCTCGGTTTTCCTTTGGAACAGGGGAATCGCAGGTGTGTGGGGCTGGCGGCTGTGATGAGCTAATTGGTGGTTATTGGAGGTGAGTAGTGGTGAAGGCTTGATTAGTGCTTGGTTTGGCCGTGGACTTGTGTATGAGGATTTTGGGCAGTGGTGGAGAGAAGGGCAGGCGATGGCCTGAGGTTTTGGTGGTGATTTGGGATTTAATAGGTGGAATTCTTTGCTGTTTGTTTATTTTTTGTGCAGGTCGAAGATGATGGGAGGCGTTGTGTGGTGATGGTTTTGGTGTCTGTTTTTCTGTAGGTTTATGGTCGTGAATCAGGCGGTGTGGTGAAATAAGTTATTGGCCATCTGAGTTTTGGGGAGGTTTGTTTCGTTGCTTTTTGTGGAGATTCTGGTAATGAGGAGGTAGGGATTGGTGGTGAGGGGCATACTTGGGTAGCCTTGAATTGTGATTGGAGAGGTGGAATTGTGCTTTAATTACTGGATTGATGGCCATATATCGTGGTTATTGATTCTGTATGGCTGTTTTGTGATGATTTAAAGCTTGTTTCAGTTGTTTTTCTGGGTAGAGATGGTTGGGGTTTGTTTGTGTTATTTTCTTTGCAGGTATTGGGAAGCAGCGGTGATGAAAATTTGTGATATTGGCTGGTCAAGAATGGTTGAACGGTGGTGACTTGGGGCTAATTAAAGATGGCATGTGACTGTTTTGGATGGCATTGGTTTGAGGGGAGCTGAGATGGAAGTTGCTGGTGGCAATCCGGTGAATTGGAGTGGTTTATTTCTCTGGTTGGAATTGTTTCGAGTGGTTCTTGGATATCTGGCTTTTGTCGATTGATAGTGGGTTGGGGGCTGTGGAAGTTAGGCGATTGATTTGTGGGTTGGGGCTAGGTTGTGAGTTTGCTTGAATCTGGGTTGTCTTCTGACTGATGATTTTGGAATTCCGGTGAAATTGGTGGTTTGCATTTACAAGGGATGGTGGTAGCTGAGTGGAGAAACAGCGGTGGAAATTTTGCTGTGGTGGTGGCTCTGGTGGAAAAGGAGAGGAGAGAGTGAAAATTGCTGGTGGAGTAAGGGTGGTGGACGGTGGAGATAGGTGGTAGACGGTGGAGGAAGAACAAAAAACAAAACCAGAAACGGGACAAAAAAAAATTCAGGAAAAACAAAACTGAAAGCAAATTTAATGGTTGCAGTAAAATTCTTCAACCAAACATATAAACTTAATCAAATTTGCCTAAAAATGAAAGAAAATTAAACAAAACCAAAAGAAGAACTTACCTTTTTTGAAACTTCAAAAAAATGATCTGATGTGTATGGGATGAACAACGATGAACGTTTGACGATGAACAGTTGTTGGGAAGATGATGAACAGTGGCTTTTCCTAAAAGAAACGGTTGCTTGTGTGTTTTTTGTGGTGTGGAGTGTGTGTGTTTTGATCACAAAAGAAGAAGTGTTTTAGGGTTTTTCCTTTTTTCCTTTTTTTTAAAATCCCTAAGTGGGGTATTTATACTGCACAAGCCTTAACTTCCAAGAAAGGGCTAAAAGACCAAAATGCCCTTGACTACAAAAATTACAATTTTATCCTTAAAAATCTATTTTCTCTTACAAAAATAATAAAATTAAAAAAATTAAGAAAAATATAAATAACAAATTTGTTAATAAAAATTCACCCTAAAAAATTTAGAAACTTAGTGCTTAAAATCTCAAAACGAATTTGGGACCCAAAAATTGGTAAAAAATGAGTTTGGGATGTGAACTGACAATTTTGCCCTTGGATGACAAAAATTCACAGAAAAATAGCTATTGACCTCAACAAATTATCAAAAATTACAAGTTTAAAACACTAGAAAATGCATTTTTGATTCAAAATTGGTAAAAAATCAATTTAATTTGTAAAATGACGATTTTGCCTTTGGACAATGAAAATTCACAGAAAAATAATTATTGACCTCAAAAATTACCAAAAACTAAAAATAAGTTTAAAATACTGGAAAATGCATTTTTGACTCAAAGTTGGTGAAAAATGAATTTAAACTGTAAAATGACGATTTTGCCATTGGGCAATGAAAATTCACAGAAAAATAATTATTGACCTAAAAAAATTACCAAAAACTAAAAATAAGCTTAAAACACTAAAAAATGCATTTTTGACTCAAGATTTGTGAAAAGTGAATTTAAATTGTAAAATAACGATTTTGCCCTCGGACAAAGAAAATTCACAGAAAAATAATTATTGTCCTCAAAAAATTATCAAAAATTACAAATAAGCTTAAAACACTAGAAAATGCATTTTTGACTCAAAATTGGTGAAAAATAAATTTAATTTGTAAAATAACGATTTTGTCCTCGAGTAATGAAAATTCACAAAAAAATAGTAATCGTCTCTGAAAAAATTAAGAAAATTCAGAAACATGCCTCAAAAATTTGAAAAATGAATTTGGAACTTAAAATGAGCTAAAATGGTATTCGCGAGACGAAATTACCATTTTGCCCTTGTGTTGGTAAAAATATAAAGAATACCAATTAAATATAGAAAAATCACAAAATATTAAAAAAATACTTATGAAAGTGAAATATAAATTTAAAACCCACAAAACTTAAAAAAAATATTTACAGATAAAATTACTATTTTGCCCCTCGAGATTATTAAAAATTTAAGATTTGTCCTAAAATGTACAAACATGCCCCCTAGTGTTTGAAAATAAATGGTGTGTCAAAATTTAGTGTCTATAGTTTGCCCCTCTTTGTCAGGAATCTCGTAGAGATTTCAGACAAAGACGTAGACAACACCAAATTTTGACTCACTTAAACATGAAAACAGACATTGCTATAAACAAAACACCTAATCATGCATAGTACAAAATGTGATGAGATGTAACTAATGACCAGAGAACACGTATATAAAAATGCAACCGAGCTCTCTAGGAGCTGCCTACGTATCCCAGTAAAGAGAATCAGGTCAAACGTAGTTCAGATGCAGGTAAACGGTGGATGTGAAACACAATTGCAAATAGTAAAACAAGAGTTCAAATTTGTGATCAAAAGAAAGAAATCCAACATTCGAATTGCTAAGCAAAGATAACATAGATTGGTACGAGACTTCAAGACAAAGCAAAGTGCTTAAACTAAAAGACAAAAAACGAGTTCAGGATGCTAAACAAAACAAATACCGACAAGATAAATGCAATGTCTGGGCTGCCAGACTTGGAAACATAAATAAAAGATGCCGACCAGGTTTTTGGACGGATGCATGACCTTGGGCTGCCAAGGTTGATGAATACAAAGTTGGGTTGCCAACTTGGAAAAGGTAAATGAATGATCCTGGGCTGTCAGAAATCATAAATGCAAGGTCTGGGCTGCCAGACTTGGTAATATAAATAAAAGATGCCGACCAGGTTGCTGGACGGATGCATGACCTTGGGCTGCCAAGGTTGATGAATGCAAAGTTGGGCTGCCAACTTGGAAAAGTAAATGAATGATCCTGGGATGCCAGGAATCATAAATGCAAGGTCTGGGCTGCCAGACTTGAAAATATACATAAAAGATGCCAACCAGGCTGTTGGACGGATGCATGACCTTAGGCTGCCAAAGTTGATGAATGCAAAGTTTGGGTTGCGAACTTGAAAAAGTAAATGAATGATCCTGGGCTACCAGGAATCATAAATGCAAGGTCTGGGCTACCAGACTTAAAAATATAAATAAAAGATGCCGACCAGGCTGCTGGACGGATGCATGACCTTGGGCTGCCAAGGTTGATGAATGCAAAGTTTGGGTTGTCAAACTTGAAAAAGTAAATGAATGATCCTGGGGCTGCCAGGAATCATAAATGCAAGGTCTGGGCTACCAGACTTGGAAACATAAATAAAAGATGCCGACCAGGGTGCTGGACGGATGCATGACTTTGGGTTGCTAAGGTTGATGAATGCAAAGTTTGGGCTGCCAAACTTGAAAAAGTAAATGAATGATCCTGGGCTGCCAGGAATCATAAATGCAAAGTCTGGGCTACCAGACTTGAAAATATAAATAAAAGATGCCGACTAGGCTGCTAGACGGATGCATGACCTTGGGCTGCCAAGGTGGATGAGTGCAAAGTTGGGCTGCCAACTTGGAAAAGTAAATAAATGATCCTGGGCTGCCAAGAATCATAAAATGCAATGCAAAGTCTGGGCTGCCAGACTTGGAAACGTAAATAAACAGATACCGACCAGGCTGCTGGACGGATGCATGACCTTGGGCTGCCAAGGTTGATGATTGCAAAGTTTGGGCTGCCAAACTTGAAAAAGGAAATGAATGATCCTGGGCTACCAGGAATCATAAATGCAAAGTCTGGGCTGCCAGACTTGGAAATATAAATAAAAGATGCCGACCAGGCTGCTGTGTAACACCCTAGAAAATGCACTCACATAAGACATTCTTTTATTTAGGGTTAAGTGTTAATCCTTGATTTATTAGTGGGAAGATTTTTTTTGAGTTAATTAGGTTAATTAACTAAGATTTTCATTATTAAGTAGGACACTTAAGTACTAAATTTAGAATAATTTCATTGGACCATTAATTTATATTAGTGTTTAAATTTTGATTTGTTTAGTCTACTATTTTCTAGTCTTTTGACTACTTGAATTTTAGCTCAATTTTACTAAAAAAAATTTCACTTGTTCTCTTGCTTTATTTTCTTTTTCTCTTGGCCGAAAATTCTTCTTTCTTTTCTTTTCTTTTTGGCTGAAATTCTTTCTTTTTTTTTCTCTCCTTATGGCCGGATCTTTCTCTCTCTATTTTCCTCTCTTTTTTGCTTTAATAATTTGTGCCATAATATTGCTAGTATTAGGTGATAAGAGATTAAAAAGTTCTACCAATCAAATTAATGCAAGTTGACCACTAATACCTAAAAAGCATAAACCCTACTTTGACTCTTGTTATGATTTTATTGGTTATTCTTTTCCTCACCTTTTCTTTATTTCTTTTCTATTTTCCTAGCCTATTTCTCTCTCTTGTTCTTTCTTCTTGGCCGAACCCCTTGCCCTCTCTTTTCCTCTCATTTTGCTCTCAACTTCTTGAAGCTCTCTCTCTAAATTTTGAGTAATTCCACTATAGAAAGTGAGCTTTTCTTCTTCCTAAGCAAGGATCTAAGCTTATTTAAGTTATCTACTATGAACTTTTCCTACTAATTTCAAGTTTTAATTAGTCTTTTGTTCAAGTATAAAACTAGATTCTTGTTATTTCTACTTGAAGAATTTAGTTAGAATTGAAGATTTACTTGCTAGATAAAGTGTTCTTGTGGTAAGATAGACTAGTAAATAGCATTTAAACCTTGAAATCTCATGTGTTATATGTTACTTGGTTGAAGATTCTTGGAGTAGAACTCTTGAATTTGAGTAGAGATTTGAATGAATTTGAGTTTGAGTTGAACATAGAAGTTGTAAAACTTGTTGCAATATGGGTTGGTTGGTTATTTTCTTGCAGGAAAAAAATTTGGGTTAGTCCGATTTTAAGGGGAAATGCTGCCGAAATTTTGGTAGAATTAAAAGAAGAAAAAATTGACAAGTGAGATTTTTAAACCTAGGATATGCTCAATTTAAGGAAGTTGATGTGCATGAATTTTTAGAAAATGATCTAGTGATAGATTAAATTTTCTTAGAATAAGAAAACCCTAAACCCTAAACCCTAGAAACCCTAAAACCAAAACCCTAGAAATAAGTGGGGTATTTTCTTGAATTTTCTTACTAAATTCACTAGGGTTTTAATCGGGTTTTCATTATATTATTTCTTTTAAATTTCAGGATCCGAAAATGAATCGTGACCGTATTACAAAATATTTTCTTAGGCATTTCAAGTGAGTGTCTCTATGTGTGCATAATGCATGAATTGCTTTGTCATACTTGAGAATGTTATATTAAGAAATATTATGCTATACTTGTAATTGTTATTTTATGACATGTGTTACTTGAGGAAAGATGTATACTTTATCACATCTATTCCGCAATGTGTTACACGCTTTCATTATCCAATGTGTTACTTGTGCATGAGACTTTCATGACTAACTTCACCGTTACTTCACGGATAGTCAACCCGGACAGGCTTGGGAGGATATAAGGTGCTAGGTGTTTTAGGGCGTGATGTTCTTTCCCTTATGAGTTGTGAATCCTCAAAGAGGCCAACTCCGGATTGAACTTTCTTGCGTGTTGGCCCTCCAAGGTTGAGATTTCTCCCTGGATGTAGTAGCCTGTACGGAGGTTATAAGGTGAATGGTGGTTACGGTTCTTGCTTGATAATACTGGCATGACCTTTGATAAAGACCCGAGCTATTATCTCAGTTCTAACATCATCGTTACATGATCAGTACTTGCTCCTTCTGTGGCTAAGCTTGCTTCCGTAGTTGAGCCCTGTATCTGCCATTGACTGCTTGTTAATTAAATTATTCATGACCTGTCTATTTAACTTGTCAATTATTTTAGTACCATAAAATAATGGTTTTTTGGTATGGTTGCATGACTTGGGCACTCACTGGGCTATTATAGCTCATCTCGTTCATTTTTTTTCCTTTACTCAGGTCAACTGAAAAATTAAAGCTAGATCAACTGGTTTTTGGGTTATTATAAGTGTTTTAGTGTTGTAATAGTCGCACTATGTTAGGCTATTATTGTGAAAAAATTATGTACATTATGACTTGTAACTTTTTGATATGACTTGTATCTTCAAGTTAAATAATAAGAGTTTGTTTTATTTTATTCCATGTCACTTCATGTTATTTTATTTTAAGTTAAGTACGTTTGGATTTTCATGTGAGTGCGTGCATCGAGCCCTGGCGAGAGCTAGGCAGGCAGTCCGCTAAGCCCTTTGGTGCGCCTCTGGGCAAGGTGGGGCTGTCACATGCATGACCTTGGGCTGCCAAGGTTGATGAATGCAAAGTTTGGGCTACCAAACTTTAAAAAGCCAATAAATGATTCTGGGCTGCCAAAAATCATAAAATGCAATGCAAGGTCTGGGCTGCCAGACTTGTAAACGTAAATAAACAGATGCCGACCAGGTTGTTGAACGGATGCATGACCTTGGGCTGCCAAGGTTGATGAGTGCAAAGTTGGGCTGCCAACTTAGAAAGGTAAATAAATGATCCTGGGCTACCAGGAATCATAAAATGAAATGCAAGGTCTGGGCTACCAGACTTGTAAACGTAAATAAATAGATGTCGACCAGGCTGCTGGACGGATACATGACAAAATTAAGACATCAAGAAACTTAAAAGTCATCGTCAAATGTTGCATCCAAATCAACACAACTTGTCAAAATTTTTCCAAAAAATTTTGCCCCAGTGTGTGGCGTCAAAACCCTTTGAAATCCCTCTTTTCAATGTTTAGGTACCAAAATGAAAACATTAAAATCTTATTTGACTTAAACCTCCCGGCCACTTACTTCAATATAGAATATTCTTTTCAAAATTTTGCTTCAAACATAAATTATCATAATTAATCCAAAAATTTTTCAAAAAATTTTTGCCCCTGTATCAATTTTGAAAGCAAAATTTGTCCCTCTTTTTTTTTTGTGGTGCCCTTGATCAAGCTATCATTGACTTAGCAAAATTGCCTCAGTTGTTATTCTTGTCAAAGATCTCAATTGGAGATGGTGTGACCATATCTGCAAAAGAGAAAAAGATAACGATAATTGCAAAAGCTATGCCACCACTTGACAGTCCCCGATCCACTATTGCATATAAACATGAGTATCACAATCTAGGATCCTGAATTGGTCTCCGGCCCTTGCTTCATGAGATTTTCTGATTCCTAAATTCTCTGATTCATGATTTGCGATAAATGCCTTGTGTGCTCTCCCATATGCCTCTCGAGATCTCGATAAATTTAGGATCACTTTTGCTTATATTGCACACTAAGACACAAAAAAATGTCATGTTTTCGAAAAAGATGAAAAATGAATATATCATCGAAAAATCTGACAAATGCAACGACAAAAGAAATTCTGTACACTAAATATTTTTGTATATGTATATATAAAACTTTCAATAACAACTAATCATTATGTTCAAATGAAAAATTAATTTCCAGTTACGACTCCGAAGAAATCTGCCATTTTGATCCTTTGGATGTCATTCCATTTGAATTCCGAGATTGCTCCAAGATGATCAATACAGAAGAAAATTCTCAAGTAACCAAGGTCACCAGCTTCTGCAAAGAATTCCACATCTACCACAGGTATATTCTACTTCCTCACTTGTGAGCCTTTGGCTTGTAACTTCCCGACCTCAGCGCCCTTTCAGGTTTTCACCGAGGTTTCCCCTCCCCTTTTTTTTCCATTTTCTTTATCTTTTTTTTTTCTTTTTGTGAAGCGCCCTTTCGGGTTTTCACTTTTGTAGAGAGAAAAGAGAACAATCAACATTCAAGTCTTGGCCGATCATTTTATATTTCATTAAATCAGACTGGTATAAAAATGTTTGGCATCAGTAAGACAATCTTCCCTTGATAGATTAGGGATAGATATATTAACATCATATGCCTTATTAATTTGTAAATTTTCATTTCAAAATTATCACAAAATAAAGAGGGAGGTCGGTAACATTCTCGACTTTTGTAACGGGGTAAGGTAAGGTGCTTGAAAGGTTAAGGTCGGAAAGCAGAATTAATGAAAAAGGTTGATTATCTTGAGGTCGCATTTTCGGAAATACTTATCCTAACTTTATTCTTTGCCCTTTTGGTTTTTTTTTTTGGCCCTAGTTTATTACTTTCCATGGGGTTTTCTTTCGTATTATTTTTCATTTTTTTATCATTTTTTTTAACACAACAGTCAATAAAATTTTCCCCAGTATGGGTGCGGCCATCAAGTGGGTTATGAAACGAAATTCATAGATTCTGAAGGCTCAAATGGGAAAAACTAGGGAAAATATTTAAGTGAAAACAAAGAAGGCCCGTCTTTGATCCGTTCTCTTTTGTAATAATTTTAAAAGAAAACTTACCAATCAAATGTAAAACCTTTTTACCATGTCTGAATTGATGATCTGGGGAAACACTTGACCATCCATTTTCGTCAGAACAAGGCCTCCTCCTGATAGGTACCTTTTTCACGATGAATGGACCTTGCCAATTTGGAGCAAATTTGCCCTTAGCTTCTTCTTGATTTGGAAGGATTTGCTTCAAGACTTTATCTCCCACCGCAAATAGACGTGATCTAACTTTCTTATTGTAAGCCCGAGCCTATTCGTCAGTGGTAGCACTGTCCATGACAAACAGCATTCAACCTCTTCTCATCAATAAGTGCCAGCTGTTCATGGCGTTCCCTTAGCCACTCGGCCTCTTCCAATTGGGCTTCTATTAGAATGCGTAAAGAAGGAATTTCTACCTTCTGCAGGTAAAACTGCCTCCATTCCATACATAAGAGAATAAGGAGTTGCCCCAGTCAAAGTTCTGAATTGCTGTCCTGTAGGCCAAAAGTGCAAAGGGCAACTTCTCGTGCCAAGTCTCGATAAGTATCAATCATCTTTCGAATGATTTTCTTCAAATTCTTATTGGCATCTTCAACGGCACCATTAGCCTTAGGTCTGTAGATAGCAGAAGTTTATGTGCTTGATCTTGAATAGACCACACAATCCATCTACCATGTCATTATTGAGATTCCTTGCATTGTCGGTGATCAAAGTTTCTGGTACACCAAAACGACAAATGATATGATTCTTGAGAAAATCTGCTACCACTTTCTTGGTCACTTGCTTGTAAGATTCTGCTTCTACCCATTTGTATGAAATACTCAATCGTCCACAAGGATGAATTTATGCCCATTTGAAGCAGGAGGATCAATTACTCCTAATGACATCCATTCCCCACATTGAGCACGGCCAAGGAGCAGTCATACTGTGGAGTTCCGAAGGAGGAGCATGTATCACATCACCATGCATTTGACACTTAACGCACTTTCTGACGAACTCAACACAGTCATGCTCTATGGTGAGCCAAAAATGCCTGGTTCTCATTATCTTTTTGGCTAGCAAGTGTCCATTCATATGTGGCCCGCACACGCCGCTGTGTACTTCTTTCATCAAATATTCAGCTTCGTTTTCATCTACACATCTCAAAAGGCCCAGATCGCTTGACCTTTTATACAATACTTTTCCGTTCAAGAAAAATCTCGTAGACATCCTTCGGAGAAAATTCTTATCCTTTGTACTAATGCCTGAGGGATAGAATCCATTCTTTAAATACTCTTTCAAATCATGAAACCATGGAAGACCATCAGGCTCCCACTCAATGCATAGACAGTGAGCTAGTTCTTCTTGAATCTTGATGGAGATGGGTTTGATCACCACTTCATCAGGGTGACTGATCATGGAAGACAAAGTTGCTAAAGCATCTGCGAATATATTTCAAGTACGCGGAATGTGAGTGAATTCCAAAGTTTTGAATTGCCTGGCAAGAGTGAGTAAGCAACAATGATACGGAATGATTTTAGAATCCCGAATTATCCATTTTCTCAATGTTTGATGAAGCAACAAGTCAGAATCACTAAACACTGCTAACTCTCTAATATCCATATCCAATGCCATTTTCAAACCCAAAATGCAAGCTTCATATTCAGCCATGTTATTAGTGCAATCAAATTTCAACTTAGCTGTAGCAGGATAATGTTTTTGATATCCCTTTCGCTATACTATGGATACTTAGGCAAGTGCACCTATCGTTTCCAGTAGTACAGTGTATAGGAGTACCGAGTGTCGTATTCCACAGGGACTATGTGAGTACTAGTATTAACCTTCTTTCTATTATCTAACTCACAAAGTGAATGACGAATTAAATGAAAATACAAATTAGCTAAAACTAATTATCTAACTAAATGACAATATAGAATATAGTAGAGAGAATGGACAAAAGTAGAGGTGAATTTAGATGAAGAATTCCCCTAAACCAACATGCCAAGACTCTAACTTGATTAATGATTAATCCAATTTCTTAGACCCCAGAGTCCCTTATGTGAATTATATCCTTTCTCAAGTGAAACAATTCCTACCTTCTCGGTTGATTAATTGGAATCTCTTCTCAATTAAAACCCCTAAAAGATGCAATTTCTAATCAATGGACTCCATTTGTGGTTGAGCTTTAATCCTAAAACTCAACTTAGGAAGAACTCATGTAATCCTATCTCTAGCAATTCATTCAAGTTCTTTCTATTCATGAAGTGATCTAATCATATGTACAATCTCTCGATATACCCATATAAAATCAACACTTGAATTGAAGGATGCATGCAAATCCCAATCCAAAACACAAATAAACTCATGAATAAATCTAAGAACAAAGTGGGTCTTTCATTAAACCAAGAATAAAATCATAGACATAAGAATCTAGGGTTCATCCCATCTAAATCATAAACAACTCAATTCATAATTACAAGAATAAAATTAACAAAAGACAAGAAAGAAAGAGAAAGCTCATTCTCATGCAGCCCTCTTGAATCCTCCCTTGCATCTTGATGAATCCTTCTTGCTTTCACCATTGAAGCCCTTGAGTTGTCCCTCTACTCTTGCTTTCTCCTCCTTACATCACTTTAGATGTGCAAAATGTGTGTTTTTGAGGTGTGTGCGGCGTGTGTGTGTTTTTTCTCGAGTTAGGGTTCTTCCCCTCGCAAAGATTCGCCCAAAAGTGCTTAAAAGCGCAGCATTCCGTCACTAGGCCACGGCTAAGGCCGCGGCACGGCCTTACCCGCGGCCTTGTGTCCTCCCTTTCTGACCAAGGCCGCACTCCAAGCAGCGGCACGGCCTTACCCGCGGCCTTGGTTAGACTATTTCACTTATCTTCCATGCAAAATTGCACCTCAAAAATGACCGAACTAATTTTTCCTCAAAACATAAAAGTTTTAGCTCTTTGAATAAGCTTTCCAAATCAATAAGAATCATGTCATTTGAAGCTCTGTACGCTGAAATATAGCTGAAATACTAAGAACTGGTCGGAACAGTACTGCAGTACAAATATGCTTCAATAACTTGGAATTTTGACCTTCGAACCTTAAGAACTGGACTTTGATGTCTTCATATGAATTGTAGATCATTGTCTTAGCTTCAAAATGATTCATGAATCACCTTAATCCAATATCTCCATCTCTAGTTATCACTAAATCATTGACATATGTCCAGACTGCCAAACCGTTTCCTTTCCAATTCTTCTTCGCCTATTGCTTCTTTGCACCACTTTGAAGATTTCTTGACTTTAACTCATCTCCAACTTCAAATCACCTCAAAATATCATCCAATTGCCATCCAAATTAATCCAAATTGGTGATGCAATGTGCAAATCCTACGAAAATGACACAAATCACATGTAAATCACACATTTACACAATTTGGCATTCAAATTACAAATGAGAAGAAATAGCTAAGAAATAGAGAAAAACTCATAGAAAACCCTAAAAACATACCCTAAAAACCTATTAAAAACTAATGCACTTTAACACTTATCAGTTTTCCATGAAGTGATATCAGAACTGCATCTATTCCTCCTCCGCACGAATTTGAGGCACCGTAAAAAAATAACCTCCATCTTGAAGATTCCTCATTTGCATGATCTATTGCTCCTACAAACAATATCTCTTCATCTGGAAAATAAGTGTGCAAGGGAGTATAATCGTCTTTTAGGGGATTTCCTGCAAAATGATCTGCAATAGCTTGACCATTGACTGCCTTCTGAGTTGTGAATACAATGTCAAACTGACTGAGAATCATCTGCCATTTAGCCATGCATCCAGTGGGCATCGATTTCTCAAGTAAGTACCTCAAAGGATCTGATTGAGATATAAGGTAAGTGGTGTGATCAAGAAGATAATGTCTAAGTTTCTGAGCAGCCCATGCTAATGTACAACACAACCTTTCCAAGAATGAATAGTTCGCCTCATAAGCCGTGAACTTCTTACTCAAGTAATAGATTGCCTGCTCCTCCTTTCCTGAATCATCATGCTGACCCAAGATACAACCCATCGCTCCGTCCAGAACTGAGAGATACATGATGAGTGGTCGGCCTGGTTTTGGTGGCACTAAGACATGGGGGTTCAACAGATAATCTTTAATCTTATCAAAAGCCTGCTGATAGTCTTCGTTCCAATCCATTGGAACATTCTTCCTTAACAACTTAAACAGTGGCTCACAAGTGAGGGTCAATTGAGCGATAAATCTGCCGATGAAATTTATCTTTCTCAGAAAACTTTTCACGTTCTTCAGTGTCTTCGGAATTGGCATTTCTCGTATAGCTTTTATCTTCGTGGGATCTATCTCGATACCCTTCTTGCTAACAATAAATCCCAATAACTTTCCAGCAGGAGATCCGAAAGCACATTTTGCAGGATTCAATCTCAGACTATATTTCCCCAACCTTTCAAACAGTTTTCTCAAATCTACCAAATGGTCTTCGAACCTCTTAGACTTGACTATGATGTCATTCACATAAACTTCTATCTCCTTATGGATCATGTCGTGAAACAACGTAGTCATAGTCCTTCGATAAGTGGCCCCAGCATTCTTCAGTCCAAAAGGTATGACTCTGTAACAGAATGTACCTCATGGAGTGATGAATGACGTTTTCTCCCTATCTTCTTCTACTACCAAGAGCTGATGGTACCCAGCGAAACAATCAATGAACGAATCCATTTCATGTCCTGCTGTGTTGTCCAACAAAATGTGAATATTGGGTAAAGAAAAATCATCCTTTGGACTGGCTTTGTTTAAATCTCGATAATCCATACAAACTCGCACTTCTCCCGACTTTTTGAGAACCGGAACCATATTCGATAGCCAAACGGGATAGTGGGACACAACAATGATATTGGCATTGAATTGCTTGACTATCTACTCTTTAATCTTAAGGCTCATTTCGGGTTTGAATTTACGAGGTTTTTGTTTTACTGGAGGAAAGTTTGGGTCAGTGGGCAATCGGTGAACTACTATATCAGTAGAAACTCCAGGCATATCATCATATGACCATGCGAACACATCCTGGAACTGCGTGAGGAATTCAATCATTTCATTTTTCTGCTTCTTGTTTAAATGCACATTGATTTTAACTTCTTTCACCTCTGTCTCAGCGCCAATATTAATAGTTTCTATTTCTTCCAGGTTTGGCTTGAGTTTTTCCTCGTATTGTTCGAGATTCTTAATTACGGAATCATAATCTTCTTCGATATTACTCTCATTCTCATTAGCGGCTTGCACTATTTCAGAATTCAGAGAAATATCGAAATTGCAATAATTGGTTTCAAATAAAGTGACATCCAAAGGATCATAAGCAGTTATTTTTGGCCATCTGAAAAAATAAAAGTAAAGAATACATAAATGAATAGGCAAAAACATAATCTTCATCTCATTAAAACTCAGAATGCATTAATTTAAAAGTTGAAATATGTACAACCACAGAAGTGTGGCACTATCCTTCAAGGAAAACATAAAGACGCAATTCAACTTTAAAGAAAGGTTTTAAAAGCCATTTTCATTGAAAAGTAAAATGCAAAATATGATATGAGCCTGACTCTATTAACATAAAAGAAAAAGTCCGCTCTAGGGCTCTGTCTAGATATGGACATTGAGCAGACGTAATCCCAAAGTTACTGAAACTCCCTTTGCATAGAGAGATAATCGGCAATCCAGTTGTCTAATGCCCCTTCTTCAATTTCATCGAAACTGGCAGTGTCAGATGCTTCCTCAATGTTAGTCATTCCGATGAATAGGCGGCTCATTCCTTCTTCTACATTATCATCCTCATTATAGATTTCAGAGATACTAACACCAGATGACCTCGGAAAGCTATGATAAAGTGGGAGAATATAGAGTGGGACGTGTCGTCCTTCATTCTCAGCTCTCCTCTTTTCTTTCATCTCTTTCACATCTTTACCAGTTGGGCGAAAACCAAGTCCAAAGGTATCCTTCTGCTCTGTCAACTGAATGGGTTCTACCATTCATTGTAGCATCTTTCCAATGCCCTTACCTGGTTGGTAATCAGTCCTAATTAGTTCTTTGGCAATCATGATACTGGTATCAGATAACATCGGTTCCACAGGTGGCTTTCCTTCAGGGATCCAATTAACCGATACAATGTCGGAAGCGCGAAAACTTTGATTCAATGGCAACTTGTCTTTGACTTTTCCCAAAGATCCGTGGTTTATCATCATGGTACAATCGTTCTCAGCAAAGACAGTGATCTATTTATCATCCATAATGAATTTTACTAACTGGTGCAAGGATGATGGTATTGACCCTGAAGAGTGAATCCATGGTCGCCCTAGTAGCACATTGTAGATTCCCGAAAAATCCATGACTTGACAAGTAACCTAATATTGGGTTGGACCTATTTCAAGCACTAAATCGATCTCTCCCATAGTCTCTTTCCTTGATCCATCAAATCCTCTGACTATAGTTGGCGATTGGCAGACTTGTGATCGCAAGTATCCCAACTTCTACGGAGTGCCCCAGAGACAGATATTCAGAGCAGACCCATTATCAATCAAAACCCTAGGCAAATGTTTCCCATTGCATCGATGGATATGTACAGATCTTTATTGTGCCCCTTCCCTTCGGGCGTCAGTTCATCCTCAGAAAAGGTGATCTGATTAGATGCCAAAATATTCCCTACTATTCTAGCCAATTTTTCAGTGGGGATATTTTTAGGAACATGAGACTGATTAAGAATCTTCAAAAGGGCATCCCGATGCAACTCAGATGTTAACAGGATGTTGAGAATCGAAATCTGCGCTAGCATTCAGCTCAACTATTCCACTACCTTGTATTCACTTCTCTTTAAAATTCTCAAAAAGTCTTCAGGGTCCTTATCACTAATGGGTGGTTTGGGTGACAGAGTGCTCTCCTTCCCCTTAGCTGGAACCATAATCTCTGGTTTAGCCATCACTCTTCCAGACCTCAAAACTGCTGTTACATCACCATTGCATTCAGAGCCTTCATAATTCCAAGGCACTTGCTGTAAGTCCTCAATTGGTAACTGCTCTGACAAATCAATGATTTCGGGTTCAAAGACTTCCAATTCGAAAGGCGAAACATCTAGGACAAATGGCTGATTTGATGAATTGACGGTTGACAGTACTTTTTCTGACATGATCGACTCTTTTGGTTGGGTTACAGGTGATGCCAATTTTTCAGTTAAAATATCATCCATATATTGACTCATGAATTCCTTTCCCGATAACATCGTTTTAGCTCGCCTGTCATCCCCATCGGTAACGCCCACTATCTCTTTAATTGCAACTATCATCTCAGAAGGATCAACAAACTCTTCATTCAAGGTAATCATCCCAACTGTAGATCCATACTAAGGCAAAGGGTTATTGTCTACATTGGGTGCCTGTCCTCTCCCTCTTCTCAATACTATTTCTCCATCATCAATTATGTCCTGAATCTTGTGTTTCAAAGCCCAACAGTTAGCTGTGGGGTGTCCTCGACCTCCAAAATGGTAAGTACAGATGGCTTGATGATCATAATCATGGGGTAATCCGTTAAGAAAAGTTTTCTACGGTATTGTGCCAATTTTGCCCGCTGCTTTCAATTGGTTATATATTTGATCCAAAGGACGACCAAGGGGAGTGAAAGCCCTAGGCCGCCTCTGTGGAGGGTTAGCTGGACCTGTTGTATTTTGAGACTGATTGGGTGGAGCGTAATTGTTAGGATAAATAAGTCTCAGGCGGTTCTGGATGGGTGGACGAAAGTTATGTTGTGTGGGTTGAGGGTTTTGGAACATGGGTTGGGTGTTTGGGTAGACTGGTTGAACATTTACTGTTTGAGATTGGGTGTTAAAAACGGGTTGAGGATATTGACGGTAAACAGGTGGCGGAGGTGCTGATTGGGGATACTGTAGGTGTTGAGCCGGGTAGTTTGCTCGATTGTTAAATCTGGGTTTAGGATTGGGATCTTGGTTTATGACAAAAGCTGCTTCCTCTTCTTTCTTCTCGGGCTTCTTCCCAATGGCCTTTTTCACATTGTTCATGTTTTCCAAATACTCAACTTGTATTTTTACAACCGCCATATCTACTACTTTTCCTTTCTTCACACCTCTCTCTATGGCCTCAGCTTGTTCAATGACCTGAGCAAAAGATTTTCCAATAGAACCAACAATCGCTTGGTAGTACGGCAGGTCTTGGGCATCGATAAACAACTTTACCATTTCGTTCTCATCTATTGGTGGACTCACCTTGGCTGCGACTCTTCGCTATCTCTGACCATAGGCTACATAGCTTTCTGAAGGTTTCTTTTTCAATTTTACCAAAGAGAATCTATCAGGTACTAGATCATAGTTGAACTCATACTGCTTGATAAAAGCTCTAGAGAGGTCCGTCCAATTTTGAATTTTCGAAAAGTCCAACTTTAAATACCATTCCAATGCATCTTTTTCCAAACTTTCACCAAATAACCTCATCAGCAATCTATCATCTTCAGTCGGCTTTCCCAACTTGTTACAGAACATCTTGAGGTGAACCACAGGGTCCCCATTGCCGTTGCACTTAGAAAACTCTGGAATTTTGAACTTTGGTGGCAATTTGGTATCTGGAAATATACAAAAATCTTCATAGTACAATCCTCCATATCTGTCGAATTCCTGATTTTGTTTGATAAAGTCATCAAACCTATCCAACCTCCTTAACAAAGCCTTCTCCATCATATTAGGATTCTCTTCTCTGGCATAAGGCTTTGCATCCGCTCTTTCTTGAAATCTGGAATCCAGCACAAATTGGCTCGCAGTATGGACTGGCAAAGGTTGGTTGTTCGGAGTGAAATGGGTGGTTTGCTGAGGATATTGAGGTTGTTCCAAGGTATTTTGAGTATGTCTAGGGCTGGGAGGAATTGGAATGGGCATTGGTGGGTTCTGAACGATTGGAGGTGGAGGAGGCATTTGGGTATTCTGAGTATCAATAAGCGGAGTCTGTTGGGCAATCGGGACAGCGTTGTTCACATCTGGTGTGTTCCCTCCTGTATTGGGTTGGGTATGCAGAGTTTCCTGAGCAGCTGGTGCATTAGAGGTAGAGTCACCATTGTTCATGTTGCTAATAAAATGTGCAATAATCTGACTGTGAGAAGACACCTCCTGAGTCATATCGTTCATTTTGGACAGCATTTCATTCATCTGGACCCTCAGTGCTGTCATCTCAGATAACTGATTTTCCGTGGGTGCTTCGGGAGACTCCGAGCGGTTACTCATGTTTATATGCAATAATCTGGCACGGGACCTTGTGTAAATGGGGCTTCGGTGGAATGAAGCTATGATTAAGAGTACCTGAAATACATGTTGGAGAGGAAACTGATTTAGTCATCCTTTCATTATTGATGCTGTCAAAAATTCGTTATTCAAAAAGAACAAAGAAAAATACTGAAATTAGTAAGTGTATAAATAATTTCAATGCATGTCCTAGGGGGAGCCCTTATTATACCAAGGGTAGGCCTAGCATGAAATACAATCCTGTAGGGTGAGACCCCCCTTTCAATATTTGAACAGGATGAACTTCAGCTCCAAAAGAAATAGCCTTTTCATTTCTTGAGTCAACTTTCATACAACTTGAACATAAAAGACAAAACCCTCACTATTTTCATTGATATCTCAATATAAGAGAGTACATCATTCTGTCAACTCATCTATACATTCTAAGGCTTTCTTCAACTGATCTTCCAAGCGCTGAGCTTTACTGTGGTCCAGCTCCCAAGAGTACCTGTTCATCATGTGATTGATGTCGTCTTTCAGCTTCAAGCATTTCTTTTTCTTCTCTCGTAGCTCTTGTTTCGCTTCTATATAAACCTACTTGACAGATTCATATGTCTCCTTGTTCTTCTCAGAATTCTACTTCACTTGTATTATTTCACGATCTTTCATTTCCAACAGGGCTTTCAACTGACTAATTTCCTCAACGGGGTCAACTATGCTTTGTTCCTTTGGATGACTCTGATTCCTTTGGATGACTCTGATTCCTAAGCCACTCGTCATATTGCGGAGTAGTCTTGGGAGTGCCTTTGTTCTTTGAATCAAAGGAGATATTCTGGTCCGTGCAACGACTTTCCCATGCCTTTGTGATTTCTTACTTTCTCAAAATATTCTCAGGACAGATCCCGTGCTGAAAAATAACACGAAAATCTTCAATTTGTACTTCTGGAGGAATTCCCTGGATGCGACCAAATTGGCGGAGGATTCTTTGAGGTATGTAATGGCACGATCCCATTTGATACCTAATAGTGGAATAAATTTTTTTTGAAAACTTTGTAACACCGGTTTATGGACACTCAGTCCAATCCAAAACCCAATAGATCTTTTGCTCACTCAATGTACTAAAAAGCTCCAAGTATCCCTTGACCTCTTTAGGTTGATTCACTTGATCGAGTCTTTTGTTATGAGATTGAACCCAATTCATATCTTTACAATAAGTCCTGACCTTATCATAGATCTTTGACAAAGGTGCTCCATGGCCCAAACTTGGAGTATAATGCTAGGGCCATAAAAGAAACCGGGCTTTATTTTGCATTTGGTACATGCAACAAAGACATCTGCAATGATGGTTGGAACTATGGTGAGATCACGTCCGTCGACTCCATGAAAAAGCTCAGACATCATCTTCACAATCCTTATGTTTACCTTGTCATCTGGCCTCTGAAAAAGAAACACCCCAGCTAACACGTAACCATAGACCTAAATCCATCTTTGAAACCATGCATCTTCAGTGCTGATAAAGAAGTCCTTTTGTTGCGTGGTGAAACATCATCTTGAACCAAAATAATGATACAAACATTTGATTTCTATTGAGTTTGCTTGCGCCGATCCAGCTAACACTAATTCTCTCAACCTTGTGAATTTACTGAGTTCTCTTTTGTCGCTCATAGTTGGAAATATCAGACCCTTACCATCGAGTAAAAGCCCCAAAAATCCAGCTATTTCTTCCAGTGTGATCGTCATCTCATAGTCACCAAACTTAAACACTGAATGCTCGGGATCCCAAACTTGCACTTAGAGCGTTAATAATGGCTTCGTTAGGCTCTACATCGATCAAATATGCCAGATGTCCCAAGTGTTGTGACACTAGATTTTGTTCCTGAAGGATGCATAGCGTTTCTCCAATTTCTGAGTAGTTGAGAGATCTCCTTTTATTTGTTGATTTTGCACAGGCTACCCATTCTGACTACAAAGAAAGTTATTATCAGACTACCTTACCTAGGGTCTCACCCGCCAGGATAATACTGAAAATGTAAACGTGCATGTCTTTTAGGGTTATGTACCCAAGACCAAAGGCTGGCTTTCCTATCATGGGATTCCCGAAATGGCATTCCCTCTACGGTTTATGCATGATGACAGTTTAATAAAGCTGATTAAAATATGCAAAAAATGCTAATCTTGAGAAATGTCCTAAAGAGAGAGATATATATATTTTTTATATATATAACAATGATGCAAAATTTCTTTGAGAAAGACAGATCGTAAACTGTACAGAAGAAATTATTGACTCCGAAAATGTTTTATTAAAAAAAATCGAACCTTTACGAGACACAATAAAGAATCATGACTTTACAATTAAAAAGGTCAATTCATGAAATTATTTTTTGTGTAATGTGGGACGGGAGGGCGGGGGATACGGCAAAGAATGACGTAAATAAATTTTTTTTAATTGATAAACGCAAGTTGTGTAAAAAATTTGACCACTTGGGTACATTTATTGACTTAAAAAAAAGAAATTAGTTAGGATAAAATTGACAAGTACAACAAGAATGAATAAACTTTGAAAAAGATTTGAAATTACACCACTTATTGAAAAATTAGATTTTCAGGACTTTTACACAGTTTACAACGACTTGACATTTGGGTATTTTGTTTACAATCCATCTCTCTCAAGGAAATTAATTATGAAAACAAAATTTAAATGTGTCAAAAAAGGGCTGGCTTTCTATGAGAGCACCATGCCAGGGCTCTTTATTCTATGGTTATGAATGCAATCAAAGAAATAAGAAAGAATGCGTTAGTTTCAACAAATAACACATAGCATACTGGCAAAACAGACAAATAATGAACAGTAAAACAAAGAAAGGAAAGGGGATGAATCCCCTCCTCTCGTGCCTGGTGTACCTGATAGAGCAAGACTGATTCTACCCTAGGTTATTCTACATGGATGCATGAGGTTGGACTCACTAATGCATCTAGACTTGATTAGGCTATCGGCTCCCAAGCCTTCAGACCTAAGGGTAAGGGTCATCAATCCCAAAATCCTTGGTCGGTGGCTCAAGTGATCCCCTAGACACCGCTAGATGCACGAATGCAATGGCCGCATGTCTAGGCAGATCGATCCTAGTCCTAAAGGGATGGGTGGGTGGCAACCACCAAAAAGAGAAAAAGGGTAAAAAATATCGAATGCACGTATGGAGTGCTCCTTATGAGAGGAGGGGATGTAATATTAACACGCGTGGGCTCTAAGGGTGATTGATCCCCTCCCAAATGCAAGCGCGGTCGAATAAAGCAATAATAAGTAAATAAATCATACATACATCACAAAAGTAGCCGAGAGATGGAAAGTGTGTGAAATGCAAAAGAAAAACCTAAAAACCTAAAAAAAAGAAAAATGCAATCCTTACATCCAAACGCGATGGAATATAAGGGTTAAATAAGGAAAATGCGACTAAGCCTAGTGCTCGGACTCACTAGTGATCCCCAGTGGAGTCGCCAAAATCCTGTCGCGACCCAAAATCGTGAAGTAAAAAGGGGGTGCTTGTGGGGTTGTTGACTGTCGCGTCCCGGAAAGGACGGTCGGGTCTAATGACCCTTTCGAAAACAAAGGTTTTTGAAAAATCATGCGTGTGTGAGAAAAATCAAATTTTAGTAGAAAAAGTGTATTTTAAGAAAAATGATATTTTTAAAAGAAAGCAAGGTTGGGACTAAAAGTATGACAGGTTTGGCCAAATAAATTTTGAAAAAGGGTTTTATTTTTAAAATGGAGTCGCCACTTAGTACTGAGTTAGGGTGTACCAAGCCACCCGAAAAAATTATTTAGTAAAACAAAAATAAAATTTTTTAAAAAATATTTTAAAACCTTTTTTCGACTCCAGTCTACAAAAAATGAGAGAAAAAGGTCCGGGAGTCACATTTGAAGAAAGGGAAGGCAAAGGCTTGCACCTAAGGCACCCTTTCAACCTAGCCAAAGCTAGTTGCGAGGTTTAATCAAAATTTCCTAAATTAACCCTAGATTCTATCGCGCTTCGGATGTATCTCAATTAATGCAAATTCTAAATCTAAATATGAGTATCGAGAGGGTCGGAATATCCCGTTAAGGCTTGGTCGAGATTATTGCATTAATTGCGAAACCCGAGTCAAGATCTCGAGGGAGTCACGAGTATTTATGCAAAATGTGATGCAAAAAGAAAAGAAAATAACAATATATAGTAAGTGAAGAAAGAAGGTGGGTATGCAACATGACGGGTACGGGGAACTAATATCTCGTGACTGAATGTTTCTACTCACGGAGGGGGGAACGACATGTACGCCACCGCTTCCCACATGAGTAGGCGACTATTTCTAGTCGAATCATGCAAATGTCCTAATTTCTAAGTGAGATGCAACCTAAATGTCATGCATTTGGAGATGCGTCAAAATAAATAAATAAATAATAGTAATAATAATAAAAATCATGCAGAATGGAAAGAAAACTAAAGTGTGTGAAGTGGGATGTAAAAATGCACACGTGTGACAGTCCCACCTTACCTAGAGGTGCACCAAAGGGCTTAGCGGACTGCCTGCCTAGCTCTCGCCAGGACTCAAACATGCACTCGCTTCAACATCTAAGCGTACTTAACTCGAAATAAAATGCACTCATAAATAAATACATTCATAATATTTACTTAAAAGTATAAATATCACAAGAGTTTTTACAACCCAAAATATAATAATATTTACAATAAAAGCCTACACATTTAGGCTCTCCAGATACATTAAACAAAACATGTACTAGGTCCAAAATCAGCTTTTCCAGCTTTAGTATTTTGGAAAACCTGGTTAAAGAAAACAAATGAACGGGATGAGCTATAATAGCCCAGTGAGTGCTCAAGTCATGCAGTATACCAATAACAAATAAACCTTTAAGGATAATAATTAACAAATTTAATAAATAATGAACAAGAAATGTGAAGTGTAGTAAAATCAATGGCGTATACAGGCTCACTATAGGAACAAGCTCTACTGCAGGAGTATCGATCATGATCAAGATAACAAGGATATCGGGACCGAGGTAAAAGCTCAGGTCCGAGATACTTGAAAAATTCAATCCAAAGTTACTCTCTTCGAAGAATGAAACTCATATAGGAAAGAATATCATGCACCTATAACCCACAACACCTTATATCACTCCAAACTCAACAAGTTGACTAACCATGGAGTAACGGTGAAGTTAGCCACGGAAGTCCAAGATCATGCATAAAGTTCAAGCATGAGCTAGCCCTTTTTAGGACTTTACTCAGATATGAAAATTAACACATACCGAATAATGCCCATCACCTTATATATCTCCCATACTCAACCATGGAAATCACATGCACAAATAACACGTTGGATAGTGAAAGCATGTAACACATTGCGGAATAGATGCGATAAAGTACACATCTTTCCTCAAGTAACACATTTCATTAGATAATCATGTCAAGTATAACATATCATTCCATACATCGAAATAATAATGCCAAGTATTATATGGCATTTCATGCATCATGCACACATAAGAACACTCACCTTAAGCCTAAGAAAATATCTCGCGATAATGTTGGGTCTCACTTCTGGATCCTGAAAATTCACGAGAAAAATAATCATATAAAAACCTGACTAAAATCTAAGAAATTTCATAAGGAAATTCAAGAAATACCCCAAGTCTTTCTAAGGTTAAATTTCTAGGGTTTTGGAGTTTAGGGTTTTACCCTAGGGTTTAGGGTTTTCAAAATTAGGGTTTTCTAACTTTCTAGGGTTTTGCTCGGAAAGGTTTAATTCACTAATAGCTAATCTACAAAAATTTCTACACGCTTAAATTACTAAATTAAAGCTTATAAAGTCTTAAATCATAGTCTAATCACTTTTATTTCCTAGGTTTTATCCAAATTTCGGCAGCACTTCCCCAACAATCGGACTTACCCAAAAATTTTTGACCTGCAAGAAAACATCCAACAGCCCAATCTTAAGCAGTTCTAGTAATCTCATATCAAACTCACTTCAATTCCATTCAAATTTATCACAAAAATGCATAAACTACTCCAAGTTCTTCAAGCAAATCAACCTAGATCATGACTTTTCAAGTTTAATATACTATCTACAAGGCATACAAGTTCACAAGCTTCACATTCATGGAATAAAACTTCATTTTTCATGGCCAAAAATCAATCATACTTAACCATAAAAACATAACTTAAGAGCTAAAAACTATGATCTTTCACTTGAAATTAGAAGAGAAATTCATGCGAAATACCTCTAGGTAGACAAGATTGTTGCTTAGGAGGAAGTTTCACTTAATTTCTATGGTTGAAAAATGAGTAAATGGAAGTAAAAGATCTAAGAAAAATGAAAGAAAATGGAGAGAAAAGGAGAAGAGAACAGCCGGCCAGCAAGAAGAAAAGAAAAGAGAAAAATTGGGTAGGTAAAGAAGAAAAGAATTGGAAAAGAATTGGAAAATTTTTGACCAATCAAAACAAGACAAAGGTAAAGTGATCTTGACTTTCTCCCCACGAAAGACTACACTTGGCAAGGGTTAATTAGAAAAGATTTTTGTGATTTATGTTATAATTATATCTTGCAAGAGATGGTAGGTACAATTTCTAAAGGTAAAGGTACAACATGGTAGTAAAATGGAAAATCATTTCTTATTAATTTTCCCACTAATTTCGGCCCTTCTCTTTTTTTTTTTTTCCTAATGAACATCATACAAAATAAATGGCTTTGGCATGAATTTCTAGGGTGTTACAACACGAGTGTTCCTAATACTAAAATTGTTCTAAAGGTCTAGCGTTGGACTAGCCCGTTCTAAAAAATCTCACTAGCATTGGACTAGCGAGAGAAAATAAAGCCACAACTAGCGTTGGACTAGTATGGTGACGGAATACCATAAATCATGAATTAAATATTAAAGCATGAATTAAAAGCAAATGAAACATATAAAAACATATAAGGTCACATAGGAGCACATAACACATAAGCATAATATTCTAGATGCAAAAATCCTAAGGAAAGCAGTAAAAGAAATAAACACGTAAGCATGCAAAAGCAAATAAACCCTAACCATTACACCGGGGGGGGCTTGATTTAAAATTTAAGGGGGGAAATTAAAAATGCCCTTATCTATTACACTTTCTATCTAATTACACAGTTTTTGCTAAAATTATGAGAAAAATAATCTAACTATTACATTGACTAGCTAAATAGAAGAATATTACATTTTTCGTCAAAAATAATAAAATTTAAAATTGAATAACACAAAATAAATAAATACGCAAAAAGTGCATAAAATAAGAAACGCATAAAAAAATGCATAAAATATCACATTAGAGCATGTTGGAGCACATAAAGGACAAATAATGAGAGATTCGGGATACCTTTTTGAAGACCCGGTACTAATACTATCAAAATGAACAAACAATTAAGGCACCTCGATATAAACAAACAAAACCTAAAATATAAAACTATTGACAATTTGAAGTAAAAAAAAAAACGGGTAAAGTCTAACAACGAAGGGGACTTAAATAAAATTTTATAAAACCTGAGGGGGTCAGACTGCAAATACTAACTAATTACGGGGCAAAATTAGAAATTTAAACTAAATTCGAGTTGTTTCGGACTTAATTAAAACGAAATTCAAATCTAAGGGCTAATGTGCAAAAGTCCAAAATAAAAATAATAAAAATAAGAAAAGCCCATAATTAAGAAATAATCAAGGGTGTAATAGTATTGACAAAACCATGTAGACTAAAGCCTAAATGTAGTCTTAATGATAAACAACCAATAAAAATAGCAACATCAAACTGTTTTAGTAAACTGATTTTTTGCTTCATTGAACAAACCAATTAACCAAAATTTGACAAGAATCAAACGTGAATCAAGAAAGAGTAAACTAAAATAGTGACTTAAAATACAAAGAAAAGAAGAAAAAAAAAAGTGAAGCCCCATTATATCTGCCAATCGAAAATCCTTCAACCAGTTTCATTCCCATCAGTTTATTCAACCCAAAAATCCCATAGGCTTTTTCAAGTCCGATCTTCAAAATTAAAAACCTAATTTCTAATTTTCCAAACCAAATTTCCAATTTCTCAAATTCACTCAATTAACACTCCCCTTTTTAGTCATCTTCTTCCCGATTCCTATTTTTCTCTCTCACGTTTCACCCTCCTTTTCTCTGCTTCAGTTCTCTTTCTCTCTCTCTCGTTACTCTCTGTTCTCCCTCATTCTCTTTTTGTTCCATCTTCTATTCTTTTGTCGAGTCTCTCGCTGATTCTAATCTCTCCCTCTCTTCTTCTTTTCTCCTTCTCCTTCCCTCTCTACTCTCTCTATTTCTCTATGCTCCAGCCCTCTCCCTCTTCCTGCTTTTTGTTCTCCCTTCTGTTCTCTCTAATTCTGATCTCTCACTCTCCCTTTCTTCTCCATCTCTCTCTCGGTTTTCCTTTGGAACAGGGGAATCGCAGGTGTGTGGGGCTGGCGGCTGTGATGAGCTAATTGGTGGTTATTGGAGGTGAGTAGTGGTGAAGGCTTGATTAGTGCTAGGTTTGGCCGTGGACTTGTGTATGAGGATTTTGGGCAGTGGTGGAGAGATGGGCAGGCGATGGCCTGAGGTTTTGGTGGTGATTTGGGATTTAATAGGTGGAATTCTTTGCTGTTTGTTTATTTTTTGTGCAGGTCGAAGATGATGGGAGGCGTTGTGTGGTGATGGTTTTGGTGTCTGTTTTTCTGTTTTGCAGGTTTATGGTCGTGAATCAGGCGATGTGGTGAAATAAGTTATTGGCCATCTGAGTTTTGGGGAGGTTTGTTTCGTTGCTTTTTGCGAAGATTCTGGTAATGAGGAGGTAGGGATTGGTGGTGAGGGGCAAACTTGGGTAGCCTTAAATTGTGATTGGAGAGGTGGAATTGTGCTTTAATTACTGGATTGATGGCCATATACCGTGGTTATTGATGCTGTATGGCTGTTTTGTGATGATTTTAAGCCTGTTTCAGTTGTTTTTTTGGGTAGAGATGGTTGGGGTTTGTTTGTGTTATTTTCTTTGCAGGTTTTGGGAAGCGGCGGTGATGAAAATTTGTGATATTGGCTGGTCAAGAATGGTTGATCGGTGGTGACTTGGGGCTAATTAAAGATGGCATGTGACTGTTTTGGATGGCATTGGTTTGAGAGGAGCTGAGATGGAAGTTGCTGGTGGCAATCCGGTGAAGAGGAGTGATTTGTTTCTCTGGTTGGAATTGTTTCGAGTGGTTCTTGGATATCTGGCTTTTGTCGATTGATAGTGGATTGGGGGCTGAGAAAGTTAGGCGATTGATTTGTGGGTTGGGGATTGAGGAAGTTAGGCGATTGATTTGTGGGTTGGGGCTGGGCTGTGAGTTTGCTTGAATTTGGGTTGTCTTCTAACTGATGATTTTGGAATTCCGGTGAAATTGGTGGTTTGCATTTACAGGGGATGGTGGTAGTTGAGTGGAGAAACAGCGGTGGAGATTTTGTTGTGGTGGTGGTAGTGGAAAAGGAGAGGAGAGAGTGAAAGTTGCTGGTGGAGTAAGGGTGGTGGACGGTGGAGATAGGTGGTAGACGGTGGAGGAAGAACAAAAAACAAAACCAGAAACGGGACTAAAAAAAATTCAGGAAAAACAAAACTGAAAGCAAATTTAATGGTTGCAGTAAAATTCTTCAACCAAACATATAAACTTAATCAAATTTGCCTAAAAACGAAAGAAAATTAAACAAAACCAAAAGAAGAACTTACCTTTTTTGAAACTTCAAAAAAAACGATCTGATGTGTATGGGATGAACAGCGATGAACGTTTGACGATGAACAGTTGCTGGGAAGATGATGAACAGTGGCTTTTCCTAAAAGAAACGGCTGCTTGTGTGTTTTTTGTGGTGTGGAGTGTGTGTGTTTTGATCACAAAAAAAGAAGTGTTTTAGGGTTTTTCCTTTTTCTCCTTTTTTTTAAAATCCCTAAGTGGGGTATTTATACTGCACAAGTCTTAACCTCCAACAAAGGGCTAAAAGACCAAAATGCCCTTGACTACAAAAATTACAATTTTATCCTTAAAAATCTATTTTCTCTTACAAAAATAATAAAATAAAAAAAATTAAGAAAAATGTAAATAACAAATTTGTTAATAAAAATTCACCCTAAAAAAGTTAGAAACTTAGTGAATAAAATCTAAAAATGAATTTGGGACCCAAAAATTGGTGAAAAATGAGTTTGGGATGTAAAATGACAATTTTGCCCTTGGATGACAAAAATTCACAGAAAAATAGCTATTGGCCTCAACTGTGACGCCCCGGAAATTCGCACTAAAAAGATTATTTGATTTATGTTATGTTTATTAGTAGAAAAAAAATGAATGAGAAAAGAAAAGAAGAGGGAAATTAAAGTGCATTTAATAGGGCATTTCTTTTATTTAAGGTTTAGTGTTAATCTTTGGTTTAATAGTTCAAAAATGTCTTAAGTTAGTTAGGTTAACTAAATGAGATTTTTGTATGATTAAGTGGTACACCTAAGTACCAAACTTGGGTTAATTTTATTGGTCTATTAGTTTACAATAGTGTGTAATTTTGACTAACCAACTCTACCATTATTAAGCCTTTTGACTAATTGAACTTTAGCACAAAAATTAACTTAAAATTTTCACTTAAACCCTTGTCTTTCCCCCCCCCCCCATATGGCTGGCCTCTCTCTCTCATTTTCCTCTCTTTTGTTTTAAAAATTTTATGTTACAAAACTTGCCAATTGTTGAGTGTTAGATGATTAAAATTTTGTACAAATTATATTGAGCCAACTAGCACCTATTTTGCCAAAATATCTAAACCCTAGCTTGACTCTTGTCTAGCTTTCATTGGTTACACTTTCCTCCATTATTCTTTTACTTCTTTTATACTTTCTTGACTGAATTCTCTCCCATTTTCTCTCTCCCTCTTGGATGAATTTTGCTTGCCCTCTCTCTACCCTCTCTTGTTCTTCATTTTCTTGGAGCTTCCTTTCCAATTTTAGACCAATTCCACCATAGAAAGTGAGGTTTTCTTCTCCCTAAGCAAGGTTCTAAGCTTGTTTAAGGTATGTACCATGAACTTTTGCTATTAATTTCAAGTTTATTTAAGTTTTATTTAAGCTTTATTTAGGGTTTTGTTCAAGTTTTACATTAACAGTCATGCTGGACCAGTTTTAGTAGAACTTTCATAACTTGATGTACATAACTTGGATTCGAGTGATTCTTGTTGTTTTAGAAACTAGATTGATAGGGATTTCCAACGGTATAAGTCTTGCACTGTGTTTCATTGTGTATTAATCGCAGAAAGTTTGCAAAGTTGGCTGAAAATTCGGTTATGCATGAAACAGTTTTGATGATGAGCCAACTTGAGGGATGATTTTGAACCTGTTCTAGTTGGAATTTGGATTGATGATCTTCACAAAAGTTGTAGCCCTATAAACGTACTTTAAAACCATGTAATCAGAATTCCTTAGTTCTTGATGGATTGACCCCAATAATGGCATGAAGTTGGCTAAAACCAACCCTGCGCAGTTTAGGTTGAAGATTCTTGGAGTATAATTCTTGATATTTAGTGGAATTTTTGATTGAATTTGAGCTTGAATTGAACTAAGAAGTTGTAGAACTTGTTGAATTATGGGTTTGCTGATTGGAATCTTGATGGAAAACAAATTTGGATGGCCAAAAATTAAGGGGAAATAATGCCAAAATTTTGTTAGAAAACGCTAGGGTGAAAACCCTAAACCCTAAACCGTAAACCCTAGAACTAAAACCCTAGAATTTAATGGGGTATTTCTTGAATTTTCTTTCTAAGTTGATTAGGGTTTAAATTGAGTTTCATTAGATTATTTCTTATAAATTCCAGGATCCAAAAGTGAGACGCAACCATTTTACGAAATATTTTCTTAAGCGTACCAGGTGAGTGTTCCTTTGCTTTTGTTATGAGTGTTTCTTCATATATTCCTGAAATATGTTAAAAATGTGATTTTATTTGTACTTGATGCTCGTGACTTGTCACAATGTGCTATGTGTTCTTGAAATTCATGAATTGTTACAATGTGTTATATGAAGGGAAAGTGTGTACTTTATCGCACTTACCCCATGGTTTGTTACATGCACAATTTCTACCTGATATGAATATAATTGTTTGTGAATTTTCCACTACTTTAAACTTGTTGGCTAGACTTCCATGGTCATGCCGCGGTTAGTCTAGCAGGAGGGTACCAAGGAGGATATAAGGTGCTGGGTGTTGTAGGGCTTGTGGTTCTTTTCCTTGAGTTGTGAATCCTCAAAGAGGCCAACTCCGGACTGAACCTTCTTGCTTGTTGCCCTCCGGGGTTGAGATCTCACCCTGGATGGGTCAGATGGGTTCTTGGAGGATATAAGGTGAATGGCGGATAGGGCTCTTGCTTGATAATGCAGGTATAACAGGCAATCCACTCTCAATACCATGGTCACATGATCAGTACTTGCTCTCAGCGATTGGAAAGTATCCTCTCTTGCTTAAATCAGTGATTGCTTAAATTTGTCCTTATATTGTCTTATGACTTGTGACATTCGTTTAATTAACTTCTGTTTGATTGCCTCTGTATTTGCATGTGTGGGAACCTCACTGAGCTATTATAGCTCACTCTCTTTTATTTGTTTTCCTTAAACAGGCTCCTATCTCTAAAGCCGGTGGTGAGGAATCCAGGGTAGAACTGGGTAGGATTTTTGGGTAGAAGGACTTGCTTGAGATATTATTGTAATAACAAATGTATGTAATGTAAATTGTTTAACTAGTACTTTTACTTTTAAGTTTGAATGTGATGTGACCCTGAGAACTGTCACAGTTGGTAGCTACGAGTTTTCTACCGAATTACATCTGCTTGTGAATTTTAGTGTGTGCTCGATTCGAGTCCTGGCGAAAGCCAGGCAGGCAGTCTGCTAAGCCCTTTGGTGCGCCTCAGGGTAAGGTGGGGCTGTCACATCAACAAATTATCAAAAATTACAAGTAAGTTTAAAACACTAGAAAATGCATTTTTGACTCAAAATTGGTAAAAAATGAATTTAATTTGTAAAATGACGATTTTGCCTTTGGACAATGAAAATTCAAAGAAAAATAATTATTGACCTAAAAAAATTACCAAAAACTAAAAGTAAGTTTAAAACACTGGAAAATACATTTTTTAATCAAAATTGGTGAAAAATGAATTTAAACTGTCAAATGACAATTTTGCCCTTGGGCAATGAAAATTCACAGAAAAATAGTTATTGACCTCAAAAAATTACCAAAAACTAAAAATAAGCTTAAAACACTAAAAAATGCATTTTTGACTCAAAATTTGTGAAAATTTAATTTAAATTGTAAAATGACGATTTTGCCCTCGGACAAAGAAAATTCACAGAAAAATAATTATTGTCCTCAAAAAATTATCAAAAATTACAAATAAGCTTAAAATACTAGAAAATGCATTTTTGACTCAAAATTGGTGAAAAATAAATTTAATATGTAAAATGACGATTTTGTTCTCGGGCAATGAAAATTCGCAAAAAAATAGTAATCGTCTCTGAAAAAATTAAGAAAATTCAGAAACATGCCTAAAAATTTGAAAAATGAATTTGGAACATAAAATGAGCTAATATGGTATCCGCGAGACGAAATTACCATTTTGCCCTTGTGCTAGTAAAAATATAAAGAATGCCAATTAAATATAGAAAAATCACAAAAAATTAAAAAATACTTATGAAAGTGAAATGTAAATTTAAAACCCCCAAAACTTAAAAAAAAATATTTACAGATAAAATTACTATTTTGCCCCTCGAGATTATTAAAAATTTAAAATTTGTCCTAAAAAGTACAAACATGCCCCCCAGTGTTTGAAAATAAATGGTGTGTCAACAAGGGATGGAGAAATCATCCTAATTTTGGGTGGAAAGAACAAAGGCCAACAAATCCACTAGGTTTTCCTTCTCATGCTAATATATCCGAGTTTAAATCTTCTTTGGAATTAGCAATAGAAAAATTGGTTAATGATACTCATGAAAGGTTTCAGAAACATGATGTAGAAAATTCTGAGATGTTTAGGAAAAATGGATACAAGATTTAAGAGCTTGATTTCAAAATAGGGCAATTAACGAAAAATATGAACACTAGGAATCCGGGGAAATTACTAAGCAAAACGGAAATAAATCCTTGAGAATATGTTAAAGCAATTACCCTAAGAAGTGGAAAAAGTTAAATGAACCAAGTGTTGAGAAAGAACAAAATGAACCCCTTAAATACATTCCTATTCCACCTAAGGTTCCATTTCCACAAAGATTGAAAAATGAAAAACTTGATAAGCAATTTGAAGGTTTGCCAGGGGTCTTAAGCAACTTCACATTAACATTCCTTTTGTAGATTATATTTTGCAGTTTCCAAAATATGAAAAATTTCTCAAAGACTTGATGTCAAGGAAGATAAGGTTGCATGATTATGAGACCATTGCTTTGACGGAGGAATGTAGCGCAAGAATTCAAAATAAGTTGCTTTCACAGTTAAAAGATCCGAGTAGTTTTTCAATTTTGTGCACAATTGGTAAGATTGATTTTTCAAAAGCTTTGTGTGATTTTGGGGGCTAGTGTTTTATTAATTCCTTTATCAATTGCAAGACAATTAGGATTGAATGAGCTTAAATGCACTAATATTACCTTACAATTAGTGGATAGGTCTATTAGACATTCATTAGGAATTCTAGAGAATGTTTTGTTCAAAGCACAAAAATTTTACATTCCTGTGGATTTTGTGGTATTGGATATGGAGGAATATATTTCTATGCCTATTATCTTTGGTAGACCATTTTTAGCTACTGCAGGTACTATTATTGATGTCAAAAAATGAAAAGCTCAAATTTCAAGTGAGAGATGAGGAAGTAGAGTTTAATTTGAATGAAATGGAAAGATTTCTCTCTTTCACTAATCAAGTTTATTCAATAATAACGGAGGAGGAATCAATCCAAGAGGACACACAAGTCTATCTTGGGGATGATTCTCTAGAATTGTGTTTGTCTTTGGCAGGAAAGCTCATTGAGAAAGAAGATGAAATTGAAGAGGTTGCAAATTATTTGAATGCTCAAGTGCCATACAAAAAGCAAGACATTGTTGAAGGCCTTGGACCAAGCAAAGAATTCTTGCCAACTTCAATTGAGCAAGCACCAAAGTTGGAGCTCAAACAGCTTCCTAGCCACCTCAGGTATGAATTTCTTGGAGAAAATGAAACTTTACCTTTGACTGTTAATGCTAACCTTAATAGTGAGCATCTCGAGAAATTGTTAAGGGTTTTAAGGCAGCATAAAAAGGCCATTGGATGGACTATTGTCGACTTGAAAGGAATTAGTCCCTCCTTATGCATGCACCACATTAGATTGGAATAGAATTGCAAACCAGCGGTAGAAATGCAAATGCGACTCAATCCAAACATGAAAGAGGTAGTAAGAAAAGAAATTCTTAAATGGCTTGACACAGGTATCATCTTTCCTATCTCTAATAGTGCTTTGATTAGTCCTATGCATGTTGTACCAAAGAAAGGTGGAATGACTATCATAACGGGTAAAAATGATGAACAAATTCCATCTCGAATTGTAACCGATTGGAGAGTGTGTATAGATTATAGGAAGTTGAATGCTGCAACTAGAAAAGACCACTTTCCTTTATCATTTCTTGATCAAATGTTAGAAAGAATAGTAGGCCATGAGTATTATTTTTTTCTTGACGGTTATTTTGGTTATAATCAAGTTGCCATTGCACCTCAGGACCAAGAAAAGACAACTTTTACGTGTCCATATGGTACATTTGCATTTAGAAGGATGCCATTTGGTTTATGTAATGCACCTGCTACATTTTAATGTTTGATGATGGCATTATTTTCTGTCTATATTGAAAAGATTATGGAAATATTCATGGATGACTTTTCAATTTTTGGATCATCTTATGATAAGTGTTTACATAATCTTGAATTAATTTTGCAAAGATGTGAAGAAACTAACCTTGTTCTTAATTGGAAAAAGTGTCATCATGGTTAGAGAAGGCATAGTGTTGGGGCACAAAATTTCATCTAAGGGAATTGAAGTAGACAAAGCTAAAATTGAAATAATTGAACAAATGCCCTCACCAAGTAACACAAAAGGATACGAAGTTTTCTAGGACATGCAGGCTTCTATAGGGGATTCATCAAAGATTTCTCCAAAATAGCTGTGTGATTTATTATGCAAAGACATAATCCCATTTTGATTTTGATGATAGGTGTTTGGATGTGTTTAATAGGTTGAAGGAGGAATTGAAATTAGCTCCTATTATTACTTCACCAGATTGGTCACTACCATTTGAATTGATGTGTGATGCTAGTAACTATGTGGTTAGAGCCATTTTAGGACAAAGAAAGGACAAAAAGTTGCATGTTATTTCTTGTGCAAGCAAAGTTTTGAATGATGCACAAATTAATTATGCAACTACTGAAAAAGAATTGTTAGCGACCATTTTTGCATTAGATAAATTTAGATCTTATCTAATAGGATCTAAAGTTATTATGTATACTGACCATGTAGCTCTTAAATATCTGTTAAATAAAAAGGATGCCAAACCGAGACTAATTAGATGGATTTTATTGTTGCAGGAATTTGATTAGGAGATTAGAGACAAAAAGGGATCCGAAAATGCGATTGCAGATCACTTGTCAAGATTAGAGTACATCCCCATCAATAATCAAGTTTCAATCAAAGAGAATTTTCCAGACGAATGGTTAGCTATTACACAATCACCATGGTACACCAATATCGTCAATTATTTAGTGGGAGGTGTGATACCCAAAGATTTAAATCATCACAAAAAGAAAAAGTTCATGCATGATGTTAAGAATAACTTTTGGATTGAACCACTGTTTTATAAACATTATGCAGATGGCATGATAAGAAGATGTGTGGCCGAAAATGAAGTAAATGGCATTTTATATCATTGTCATAAAGTAGAAACCAAATGCCACTTTAGTACATCTAAAACGGTAGCTAAAATATGGAAATCGAGATTTTATTGGACTTCTTTATATCATGATCCCAGAGAATATGTAAAGAAGTGTGATACATGTCAAAGAACCGGTAATATCTCTATAAAACAAGAAATGCCACTTACGACGTTCATGAAAGTTGAATTATTTGATGTTTGGGGTATTGACTTCATGGGGCCATTTCCTAGTTCTTTTAATAACCAGTACATTTTAGTTGCAGTTGATTATGTTTCCAAATGGGTTGAGGCCATTGCTTCACCTACTAACGATGCTAAAGTTGTGCTTAGATTCATTAAAAAGAACATTTTCACAAGGTATGGAGTCCCAAAGGCAATAGTGAGTGATGAAGGTAACCATTTTTGCAATAAGCAAGCCGACTCACTTTTGTCTAAGTATGGATGTAGGCACAAGACTTCATTACCATATCATCCCCAAGCAAATGGACAAGCCGAATCAGCCAATCGGGAGTTAAAGCTCATCTTGGAGAAAACGGTGAATAAATCAAGAAAAGATTGCGCAAAGAAGCTGGATAATGCTTTATGGGAATATAGAATTGTTAGTGCATGCCCTAAAACCAAGATGGTTTAAGGTGTTTTGTGTTACACTTATTTATGTTATATTTATCCATGTGGTATTTTTCTTTATCATCTATACTTGTATTTCCATGTTACTTGTTTGATTGATAAAGTCCTTAGAATATTGATTGTGTATTAGAGATTGTAAGGGTTACAATTATGAGACTCTAATACATAAAGTCATATTCTTAAATATCCCTAGTCATAGTATTAATGAGATTGGACATCATTAATACGGATAGACTAGCACATACTTTGCCTCTACTTATGGTAAGTAGTAGTTGATCTCATTGATTATGGTGTGCTTGACACTTAAGCTGGTATGTGGATCCTTGTTTGAGAACAAGTTCATTGGATTGATCCGCCAAGAGTTTTCAACTATAGTGCCAATGATTGAACTCTTAATGGCTATGGTGTAAGTGATCCTTTGACTTGAGATTACCATAGTATCTTGGGTGTGGATTGCTATACTTTGACTCTATTCCTCGGTGCCCGTAAAAGGGTAGCTCATAGGTTAGAGATTGGGTATATTTTGAAGCATGGAAAGATAGTGAGCAATCAATATAGAATTCACCACTCCTTAATAGGAGAGTATATCCCTTTATGACCACTTGTTGGAAATATTAACTCGTAAATCTTCTGCAGAAGTGATACTATAACTTGGAAGTAGTTTCAAGGTTATACATCATGGAGAGTTATATTTCTGGAACAAGAAAATATAAATTAGTCTTTTAAAAGTATGCACTATACTTTTAGACTAATTGGGATATAGTGTGGTGAAAGGATATTAATTACACGGTAACATTGTCATTAAAGGGTATGGTCTACCATATGACTTTCCTATTCACTTGGGTGGTCATGATGCATTGCTAGACGCCACTCATGATCTATAAGTATGAATTGATTAATTAGTGAATTAATGATAAATTAAAAGGTTTTAATTAATCTAGCTCAATTAGTGAGTTATAATTTATACTTATTGGCAACGTGAATGGAACCTAATGGGTCACACACATAAAGAACAAAATCTTTGGGTTAAAATGTAATTAAGATAAGTATGAGATACTTATGGGGTTAATTTATGAGATAAATTAACTTAAAGGACTTGTTTATAAATATTCTAAGTCTTGCAGGAAATTAGTTTCCTAAAAGGAATAAAGTAACTAATTGGTTTACTTATGGAATAGATTTCCTAAAGGAGAAGGATTAGCTTAAAGTAAGTTGCCTAAACCTTTTTGGTTTCCAATTAGCTTTATTTCCTAAAAGACTAGAATACTTCCTTTATAAATAGGTTCATGCTTTGACCCTTGAATTATTATTGCAACACAAAAAAAGAAAACTAGTGAGAGAAAATTGAAGAAAGAAAAAACACGCCTCTTCCTCTCTTTCAAGGCGTCTCTCTCTCTCTCCTAAGGGTTAGGTTTTTCTTCTTCTTGTGTTCTAAATAATTCAAGGCAGCTAGCACTCAAAAGTCAAAGCAAGCAAGCCTACAAGGTTCCCAAAGAAGTTGTTCGTGTGGATATCGTTAGAGGCTCTACGCTTGGAGGGCTTTTTCGTGGTAGATCTAACATCTTCTTCGAAGGATCTTTGCCTAGTAGCATAGAATCTTCTGTGCTTAAGGTAATCTTCATGCAAACCCCCTTGTTAATCATATAGATATGTCAAAGAGATCCATGGTTAAGGTAATAAATTTTTATTTTTCCGCTGCGTTACCTATGCTATTACCTTACAAGAATGGCCTATAAAACACTATTGAGAATGTCTCCATATCGGCTAGTTTTTGGGAAAACTTGCCATTTACTGGTTGAAATTGAGTATAATTCATATTGGGCCATAAAGTCTATTAATCTTGATTCAAATCTTGCAGGTAGGAAGAGATTGTTGGAGTTTAGTGAATTGGAGGAATTTCGGCTCCATTCATATGAAAATGCCAAGATGTACAAGGAAAATGTCAAATTTTGGCATGACAAGCACATCATTCCCAAGCAATTTGAGATAAGTCAAGAAGTTTTATTATTTAATTCAAGACTTAAATTAAATCCAGGGAAGTTGAGATCAAGATGGTCGGGACTCTTTGAAGTGACCAAAGTATTCCCCTATGGAGTGGTTAAATTGGTGAACCAAAATGGAGAACACTTTAAGGTCAAGGGTCAAAGATGGAAGCCTTACTTTGCTTGTCAATTGATTCCTAAAGAAGTAAATTATCCTTTAGGAAAAGCCAATCATGAGTGATAAAAGGTTGAAAGTCAAGCTTTTGACTATAACTAAAGCCCTTGTTGGGAGGCAACCCAAAGATTTTGGTAATTTAAGTTGCTTTGGTATGTTATTTTTATGTTTTAGTTATGTTTTAAAGTTAGTTGTTTGATTTGTGGGGAGTTGAAGTTTAATGTGGAGAATGATTGCCATGATTAAGAATTCATGAGTGAACTTAGATGTTGGAAACCTATTTTTCATATCTCTTGAGTTTGATGTGTTTAGAAGGGTAGGACAACTTTGTTTTATCATTTGAACTATATTTGAAGTGGTTTTGTGGTTTGAAGAAACAAAGAAACCAATTTGATACTTTGAAGTGCAAAGTTACTATTTTATTGGTTTACTATTCATGCGTAAAGTTTAACTGAGCAATGTAGGTGGCATGAGGTAATCTAGGGATAATCGATGCATGAATTGGTTTTGAGCAAGTTTGTTTAATTGTTTGGAACATAATTCAAGTATTTGAGAAGTTAAAATTTTTGCGTCCCGAAATGACTAGCACGGTGGGGTTGTTGACTATCGCACCCAGAAAGAGTGGTCTGGTCTGATGACCCTTTTCGAAAAGAAAAATCTTTGGAAAAAACCGAGCATGTGTGATAAAATCGAGTTTTTAGTGAAAAAGTGTATTTTTAAACAAAATGATATTTTGGAAAATAGAAGAAGGCCGGGACTAAAATATAACAGTTTAGCCAACTAATTTTGAAAAAAGGTTTTATTTAAAAATGGAGTCGCCACTTGGTATTGAGTTAGGATGTACCAAGTCACCCAAAAAATTGTTTAACAAAACAACAATAAAAATTTAAAAACAAGTGTTTGAAAACCCTTTTTTGACTCCGGTCTATGAAAAACGAGAGAAAAAGGTTCGGGAGTCACATTTGAAAAAAGAGAAGGCAAAGGCTCACACCTAAGGCACACTTTCTACCTAGCCGAGGCTAGTTGCGAGGTTTAATCAAAATTTCCTAAATTAACCCTAAATTCTAACGCGTTTGGATGTATCTATATGAATGCAAATCCTAAATCTAAATGTGAGTATCGAGAGGGTCGAAATGTTCAGTCGAGGCTTGGTTGGGATTAGCACATTAATTACGAAACCCGAGTCGAGACCTCGAGGGAGTCACGAATATCAATGCAAAATGAAATGCAAAAAGAAAAAAATAATAGTAATATAGATAATAAATGGTCGAAGAAAGTGGGTATGCAACATAGCGGGTACGAGAAACTAATAACTCATGACTGAATATTCCTACTCACGGAAGGAGGAACAGCATGTACGCCACTGCTTCCCACGTGAGTAGGCGACTATTTCTAGTCGGATCACATAAAATGACCTAAATTCTAAGTGAGATGCAACCTAGATGTCATGCATTTGAAGATGTGTCAAAAATAAATAAATAATAGTAATAATAATAATAAAAATCATGCAAAATGAAAAAAAAAACTAAAAGTGGTGTGAAATGGGATGTGAAATGCACACAAATAGTGATACTAGCTGATACGATCGGGGGTTTAGCCCTCTCGTGTATCACAAGAACATCATCCCCAAAGGACCGTCTTGGAAAGAAATCCATACAAAATAACCCAATCTTCTTGACCCCTTCGTAACTTGTCGAAGACCCCAAGAACAACTTGAATGGGTTGTTTCGAAGATTCAACCAAGATCGTTGAAATCCTCCTTTTGCGTCGCAAGTTAGACCCCTAACCAACCCGTGGAATAGACACCTAACCCACCTGTGGAATAGACCCCTAACCAACTCGTGGAATAGACCCCTAATTGACTAACCCAAAAGAATGAATCAAATCAAGTGGAAGAAACTCTAGGCGTAGGTTTTGGTCGCCATGGAATCACTCCAATAAGATCAGAAATTAGTTCTATTCCAAGAACTAAGAAAACTCTCGTAGAGAGAAAACTCACAATTTTTATTGATTCATCATAACATCGTTCTTAAAATAATACAAGAATGCCTTTTTATAGGCTCATGAAGAATATTCTAGAAAACCTACTAAAAATCTATCACTAGTTGTAACCTATCACAATTAGATAACTAACATAAAGATTACAACTTGTAAAAATAAATAACACCAAAAACTATGATCCTTCTTTTGTGTCTTCTCATTTGAGTGGATGCCAGATAGGCTATCTTCCATGCTCCATTGCCATGCCTTGTGCCGTTGAACTCCTCAAAATATCAGAGACGAATGATCAATTCCATGGAGCATTGAATGATGCGTGTGGGGCTACCATGCACGTATCAAACTCCTCCTCTTCAAAACGATTCGTCCTCGAATCGTTGCCTATAGTTTGTAAAAAAATGGGGCACAACTCAAAGCTCAAATCTACAAAATTCATAACAACAAGAAGATTTTTTTTTTTTTTACCCAACTTTTGGCTTTTCTTATACAATTCCACAAATTTGCCTTTTTCCACTCAAGAATTTTTTCAATTAGCAACCCTCTTTTTTTTTTTTTAACAACACAAACAACTCACAAAACACAAAACTCAACTTCAAAAATAAACAAAACAAAACTAGAAGAAAAAGAGAAAAAAAAAATTCAGGAAAAATCGGATGAACAGTACTAGCTGGAAGTGAACAGTACTCCGTCGATGAACAGTAATTCCCTGTCATGAACAATTCCGCAACGAACAGTATTCCGCCATGAATAGTGCCGTCATGAACAGTATTTTCCGTCATGAACAGTAACCCCCTAGCGCGGGAACAGTGACGCCGCCGCTACAGTGAGATGAACAGTACGAATTTTTTTTTTGTTTGATAATTAAACCACAAAAGATCACAACTTTGATTCAAGAAAAATCAGATCTTGAACCAAGAACAACAAAACAAAAAATAAAAATTAAAAACATATATCCAAGTGGATTGACAACAACAACAAAAGATATACTCAAACGGGTTGACACAAAACCTGATTTCTTTCAAGATCCCAAATGCTCTGATACCACTTGATACGATCGGGAGTTTCACCCTCTCGTATATCACAGGAACATCATCTCCAAAGGACCGTCTTGAAAAGAAATCCATACAAAATAACCCAATCTTCTTGACCTCTTCGTAACTTGTCAAAGACCCCAAGAACAACTCGAATGGGTTGCTTCGAAGATTCAACCAAGATCGTTGAAATCCTCCTTTTGCGTCGCAAGTTAGACCCCTAACCAACCCGTGGAATAGACACCTAACCAACCTATGGAATAGACCCCTAACCAACTCGTGGAATAGACCCCTAATTGACAAATCCAAAAGAATAAATCAAATCAAGTGGAAGAAACTCTAGGCGTAGGTTTTGGTCACCATGGAATCACTCCAATAAGACCAGAAATTAGTTCTATTCCAAGAACTAAGAAAACTCTCGTAGAGAGAAAACTCACAATTTTTATTGATTCATCATAACATCGTTCTTAAAATAATACAAGAATGCCTTTTTATAGGCTCATGAAGAATATTCTAGAAAACCTACTAAAAATCTATCACTAGTTGTAACCTATCACAATTAGATAACTAACATAAAGATTACAACTTGTAAAAATAAATAACACCAAAAACTATGATCTTTCTTTTGTGTCTTCCCATTTGAGTGGATGCCAGATAGGCCATCTTCCATGCTCCATTGCCATGCCTTGTGCCGTTGAACTCCTCAAAATATCAGAGACGAATGATCAATTCCATGGAGAATTGAATGATGTGTGTGGGGCTACCATGCACGTATCACTAGCACTAAAATGACTTAGGGTCTAGCATTGGGACTAGCCCTTTCTAGGAATCTCCACTAGCATTGGACTAGCGGGGAAGTGAGAAAAGGCATAACTAGCGTTGGACTAGTGTGGTGATGGAATAATAAGAACTAATAAAATATAAATCAAGATAATAAAACATAAATTGAAAACAAATAAACATAAAAAGACATATAAGAGCACATAACATGAAAACATGATATTCTAGATGCAAAATCCTAAAGAAAGCAGTAAAGCAATTAAGCACATAAGCACGCAAGAGCACACAAGCCCTAACTATTACACCAGGGGATCTGGCTTACAATTCAAGGAGGGAAAGTAAAATAACCTATCTATTACACTTGCTATCTAAAATATACAAATATTTGTAAAAAATACGAAATGTAACCTAACTTTTACATTGACTAACTAAATATAAAATATTACATTTTTTGTTGAAATAATAAAATGCGAAATTAAATAACATAAAGTAAATAAATATGCAAAAAAACAAAGCATGTGAAATAAGAAATATATGAAGAAAATGCATAAAAAGTCACATAATGGCACATTAGAGCATATAAGGAAAAATTAATGAGAAATAGGGATACATCTTCAAAGCCTCCGTACTAATGCTTAAGAGAATGAACACACATGTCAAGGTATCGCAATATAGATGGGTAGATACGAGGCACTAACAAAATTGGGGGTAACATGTGCACTTGAGCAACTAAGAGAGCAAAAAAATAAATTTTCTCAAAGCTTAAGGGACAAAAATTAAAAATTAAAGTAAATCTAAGGGGAAAAAATGCAAATTAAAGTGAAATGGGGGGACAAAACACTAAATTTCCACAAAAGTGGGGCAAGTTGTGATTGGGAAGCTTAATTGAAAAAAACTAAACCTAGAGGGGGCAATCTAATCAATACAAACTTAAATGCATAAAACAAGAGCTCAAGGGGCGTTCTTGAAACAATTAAATTCTAAGGGATTTAAGCATAAATGTTCATTTGATAATAAAGTACTCAAAACATCGTTAATGTCAAACTGAATAAAACTAAACTGATTAATTAAATTAACATTAATTTACCAGATTAGATGCCAAACTAATACTAAAATAAACCAAATCAGGAACAAAATTAAAAGTAGTTAACCAAATGAAAGACTAAAGAAAAATTAAACTCTTTAAATAATTAAACTTCAAAACAAATTCCCAATTCCCTTATCTTGTTATCTTCTTCCCACTAGAATCACTTTCCAATTTCAAATTCTCTACCCCTTCTCTCTCTCTCCCTCTCTCTGTGTTCTTCACCCTCCTTCTTCCTTTCTTCGATTTCTCTTCTCCCATCTCGTTCTTTCTCTCGTTTTCTTCCTCTCTAACCCTCTATTCTTTCTCTCTTTCTCTCCAGACACTCTCTTTCTCTATTTCCTTTCTTTTTTTTTCTTTCTTTTCTTACTCGTGCCACTCAAGCTCTTTCTTTCTATTCTGATTCTCTCCTCTCTTCTCCATGTCTCACTCCTTTTCCCTCTCAGAATGCCCTTTCTCTATCTTTCTACTCTTCTCCTTCTCCTCTCTGTATACCCCCTCTGTTCTCTTCCCCTTTCTCTTTCTCTCTTTATCTTCAGAATTTCTTTCAAACTGACAGCTTTCCCTCTCTGTTCTGTTGCCTGGAGGTTTGATATGGGGTTTGATTGTATAGTGATGCAGGGATTGGTTGTGTTGTGTGTGCTGTGATGGTGGTTTGGGCATCGTTGGTGGGAATTCAGTGAAGTAATTGCGGCTGGGGCAGTGGTCTTGGAGCTTTTGTTGATTGGTGTTTTGGCAGGTGATAAGCTGGTGGCAAGGGAGGAAGATTCGGTGGTGAGGGAATGGTGATTTGGGTATTTTGCTGGTCAGGACGAGGCATTGGTGAAGTTGAGCATTATTCAATTGCCATTCGTGAGGCTTACCTGGTGGTTATGTGATGATTTATGGGCTGTTCTTGAGGTTGAAATCATGGGCAATTTTGATTGACTGAATTGAAATTTGGGTGAGTAATTCGATGGGGGAGAAAGGTGGTGAGGTTGGGTTTTTTATTTGGTCTGATTTTGATTGTTTATGATGATGAGTGGTGGTGGCAAGGGGAGTTCGCTGTTGTTCAGTAGTGGTTGTGTGGTGATGCTAGTATTTAGTTGTTTTTCTTTGTAGGTTTAGGCATCTTCGTGTCCAAAAATTTTTGTTTTTGGAGGAACTGGGTGGTTTTGAGCAATGAATTGGTTGGGATTTCCACTGATTATGGTGATGATGGAGCTGATAAGGTTGTGAGTAAAACAGGCGAGCTTTTGGTGTTGGCTTGAACTGGAGGTGGTGTTAGCATTCGGAGAAACTGTTGGTGGCGAAGGTGGGGTTGATTAGCAAGAGTGGCTTTGTTGATTGGTGGTCTTGGAAGTTGAACGGTGGAGTTTGGGGGAAGTTTGGTTGTTTCTGGTCTCATTTTAGACTTGGAGCTAAGATTCTGGTGATTGGTTTTGTGTATGTCTGGGTGGTGATTGGTGGGTTTTGGTTGTTGTTGTTGGCCGTGAATGGCTAAAGAGAGAGACTGGTGGTGGGATTTTCTGGTGAGGATGGTGGCAATTAGGCTTTTGGGGCTGGTGATTTGCTGGTGGTGATTATGTTGGTGGTAGAGGTGGTGGTTGTATGTGGTAACAGAGAGAGAGACGGTGGAGAGAACCCAAAAAGTTAACTAGACCCAAAAACCAAAAAAAAAAAAAAAAAAGCAAGCAAAAAATCCTGAGGAATCCAACTTAAATCACAAAATAAATGCAGATTTTGTAGCTTCATTTATTCAATTTTGACAGTAAAATGTAAAAACATGAACTAAAAGGCAAGAAATCATATTAAGATGTTACCTTTTAAACCAGTTGATGATGAACAGTGATGACCCCCTTTGATGACGATGAATAGTAAATGGAACAGTGAAGAAAATGGTAGGAAATGTATGTGTATTTTTGGTTACTTGGTGTGTGTTTTGATCCTTAATCGATAAAAAGCTTTGTGTTTTTAGGGTTTTCCATTTTTTTTCCTATTTTTTCTGATTTTAATGGGGGGTATTTATAGTGCTAGTTGTCTTGGTCTCTAAGAATGCTACAAAATAATAAAAATGCCACTGGTAATGAAAATTCTAATTTTATTTTTAAAAAATATTTTTAATCGAAAAAATCAAAAAGAAGTCACAAAAACTCTAAATTTTTTCAAAAAAATCAAAGTAGATTTCAAAATAAGGGTTAGAGCTTGAAACTGGTCAAAATGTGTTCGGGGTGTGAAATGACGATTTTGCCCCTAGATAACGAAAATACATAAAAAAATAGCTATTGGCCTCGAAAAATTACCAAAAATTAGAAATAAGCTTAAAACCCTAGGAAATACCTTTATGACTCAAAAATTGGTGAAAAATGAATTTAAACTGTAAAATAACGATTTTGCCCCTAAACAACAAAAATACATAAAAAATAGCTATTGATCTCGAAAAAGTCAAGAAAATTTAGAAACATGCTTAAAGAATTAGAAAAATAAATTTGGGACCTAAAATGAGCTAAAATGGTGTTCGCGAGGCAAAATTACCATTTTTTCCTTGTGCTAGTAAAATATAAAAAGAATACAAATTAAATCCAGAAAAATCACAAAAAATTAACAGATTCGTATGAAAGCAGAAATATGAATTTAAAACCCCCCAAAGCTAATGAAAAAATATTTATAGATAGAAATTACTATTTTTCCCCCCGAGATTATTGAAAAATTAGAATTTGACTCCAAAAATATAAAAATACCCCAAATGTTGGAAAAATGATCGGTGTGTCAAAATTTGGTATCCACAGTTTGCCCCTCTTTGTCGAGAATCTCATAGAGATTTCAAACAAAGATGTAGACAATACCAAATTTTGACTCACCCAAATGTGAAAATAGATACTGCTATAAACAAAACATCTAGTCGTACATAGTATGAGAATGTGATGAGATGCAAACTAATGACCAAACGAACAAAGAAAAACATGTGACCAAGCTCTCAAGAAGCTACTTACGTATCTCGGTGAAGGGAATCAAGTCAAACGTAGTTCGGATGCAAGTGAATTGTTGACGCGAATGATAACACAATTGCAAATGATAGCACAAGGATTCTAATTTTTCAAAACTTGTGATCAAAATGAAGAAGAAAATGCAACATTTAAATTGCTAAATTAAAATAACATAAAGCAGTAAAGACTGCAAGACTTAATAAAGTGCTTAAACTAATAGCCAAAAATGAGTTAAGGCTGTTGGACAAAATAAATATTGATAAGCAAGATGCAATGTTTGGACTACCAGAATTGAAAATGTAAATAAATAGATGCTGACCAAACTGCTGGACGGATGCATGACCTTGGGCTACTAAGGTTGATAAATGCAAAGTTTGGATTGTCAAACTTGAAAAAGTAGATAAACATATGTCGTTTAGACTGCTGAACGGATGCATGACTTTGGGCTGCCAACTTGAAAATATAAATGAATGATCCAGGGCTATCAGGAATCATAGAATGCAATGCAAGGTTTGGGCTGGTAGACTTGAAAATGTAAATAAACAAATGCTGACCAGGCTACTGGATGGATGCATGACCTAGGGCTGCCAAGATTGATGAATACAAAGTTGGGCTGCCAACTTGAAAATATAAATGAAAGATCCTAGGCTGCTAGAAATCATAGAATGCAAAGTCTGGGCTGTCAGACTTGAAAAAATAAATGACAACTGCATGATCTTGGGCTGTCAGGAATCATGGAAAGCAAAGTCTAGACTGTCAGACTTGGAAAAGTAAATGACAAATGCATGATTCTCGGCTATCAGGAATTATGGGATGCAAAGTCTGGGCTGTCAAACTTAGAAAAGTAAATGACAATGCATGATCCTAGGCTATCAAGAATCATGGAATGCAAAGTCTGGGCTGTCAGACTTGGAAAAGTAAATGACAAATGCATGATTCTGGGCTGTCAGGAATCATGGAATGCAAAGTCTGGTCTGTTAGACTTGAAAAATTAAATGACAAATGTATGATCCTGGGTTGTCAGGAATCATGGAATGCAAAGTTTGGGCTGTCAGACTTGGAAAAGTAAATGACAAATGCATGATCCTCGGCTGTCAGGAATCATGGGATGCAAAGTCTGGACTGTAAGACTTGGAAAAGTGAATGACAAATGCATGATCCTAGGCTGTCAAGAATTATGGAATGCAAAGTCTGGGCTGTCAGACTTGGAAAAGTAAATGACAAATGCATGATCCTGGGCTGTCACGAATCATGGAATGCAAAGTTTGGACTGTCAGACTTGAAAAAGTAAATGACAAATGCATGATCCTGAGCTGTCAGGGATCATGGAATGCAAAGTTTGGGTTGTCAGATTTGAAAAAGTAAGTGACAAATGCATGATCTTGGGCTGTCAGGAATCATGGAATGCAAAGTCTGGGCTATTAGAGTTGAAAAAGTAAATGACAAATGCATAATCCTGGGCTGTCAGGAATCATGGGATGCAAAGTCTGGGCTTTTAGACTTGGAAAAGTAAATGACAAATGCATGATCTTGGGCTGTTAGGAATCATGGGATGCAAATGCAGAGTCTGAGCTATCAGACTAAAATGATTTGAAATTAAAACCCAACAGACAAATTAAAACATGACATAAATTAAAACCCAACGGACTAGTTAGAGTAAAACTAACAAAAAGTGGTATGCAAAATTCTAGGCAAACTAAAGTAATGTGCAATATGCTAGATGAATGCTAAACAAATGCTTATTCAGAAAAATGAGATATATTGATGTGATGCAGGCTATTGGACGAATGTATGCGTGCATGATGCTAAATTGGTGATCAAAATGTAGTGTCTAAGTTGCTAGACTGAAATGAACATGATGGAGTCCAGGCTGTTGGACAAAATACATAGAGTACTTTAAAACATAGGAAAACTTAAATCAACTGTCGAACATTACATCCAAACTAACTCGCAAATCAAAATTTTCAAAAAACTTTTGCCCCGGTGTATGGTATCAAACCCATTTGGAATCAAAATTCATTTCAAATCAATCATTCTAAAAATTTGCCCCAGTATAAATCAGTCTTTTACAAGTTTTGCTTCAAGCGTAAAGCATCAAAATTATTCTTGCAATCAAATTTTTCTCAAAAAATTTACCCCAGTATCAATTTTTGAAATCAAACTTTGAAATGAATCGTGCCCTTGATCAAATCATCATTATCTAAAAAAAAATTTGCCCCAGTTTTTATTCTTGACGAAGACTTCAATTGATAACGATGTGATTGCACCTGCCAAAAAAAAAAAAAGAGAAAAACAACAAAAATTGCAAAAATGATGCCACCACCCGATGGTTCATTGACTCTACTAGTGCATATAAACATGAGCATTGCCATCTTTAATCTTTGATAGGATATCTTGCTTCACTTTTTGCAAGTTTACCGAATTCAATGGTTTTTGATTCACGTTCAAATCAAATTCTCCAAATAGTCTTTCAATTCATGTATGCCTCTGACTTTTGACAAACTTAGAATTGCCTTTGCTTTTATTCAAATTCCAACAAAGCAAATTTCAAAATTTTCAAAACAAGAATTGGTCAGAAAATACTTCACATGCAATAATATAAAAGAAACTATATACAGTAAATAACACGAAAAACGTAAAGACTAAATGAAATACAATTAAATGAAACATTTTCAAAAAATTGATTTTGAAATAATGGCTTAAAAGATGCCTTTTAATCTTGAGATGTCATTCCCATTTGAACTCTGACATTGCCACAAAATGATCAATGTAGATGAGAATACTCAAGTGGCTTTCTAGACTATCAACTTGAAAGGAAGAAGTATGATGAACGGCAGCACCCACATTTGAGATAGTCTTTCCCTTTTTCATTAAAATGAACTAACACTTGAAAAATGTTTGGCATCCGTAAGGCAATCCTCCCTTGATGATTTGGGATAGATATATTAACATCATATGCCCCTTTGATTAGCAAATTTTCATTTCAAAAATTATTGCAAAATGAAGACGGCGGTCAGTAACATTCTCGACTTTTGTGACAGGTCAGGTAATGTGTCGGAAATGTTAAGGCTGGAAAGCAAATTTCATGAAAGGTTTAACTTGAGGTCGCTTTTGCAAAGAATTTGTCCTAGTTTTGGTAGTTTCCATTTTCTTACAAATTTTTCACCCCAGCTTTGCTATGAGCTGTTGAGGTACTTTTTTCTTTTTCTCTCTCTCTTTTTTTTTTTAATATTTGCCCCAGTTTTATTACTTTCTTTGGGGTTTCCCTTTTTGTCTCTTTTTTCTTTTTTCTTTTTTCTTTTTTTTTGAGACACAAGTAGAAATAAAATTTGCCCTAGTATGGGATGAAACTACCACAAACTTGCCCCAGTGTGGGGTGTGACCTTCAAGTGGGTTGTCAAACGAAAATCACATATTTTGGAGGCTCAAAGGAAAAATTAGGGGAGGAAAAGTTTTAAGGAAAAGAAAGAAGGTATGACTTTGATCTGTCTCTTTTGCAACAATTTTTAAAAGAAAGTTTACTAAATCAAATGAAAAAGGACTCCTTTTCCCATCTGAATTAATAATCCAAGGAGATATCCAGCTATATAATTCTGCTAGAACACAATGATGCTTCTCATCTTTTCCTTTTTAATGAGAAAGGCCATGCTCCAATTGATCCAATTCTGTTTGAATTGTCCTTAACCTGTAAAAATTTGAAAAGCTTGTGTGTCAATCTGTTCAAATCATTTCTTCCATAAAATTCCAAATTCGAATGAAAAATATACAAAATGAGTCAGATTCACACTAAAACAAACAACTTAGAAGTATAATTTTGACATTTGTCAATTCCCCCACAATTAAATCATTGCTTGTCCTCGAATTATTTGAAAAATGCGAGATCAACTAATTATTCAATTATTGAAAGCACATATGTGCATTCTAAAATATATTTCCTCAAGACTGAGTAAATAATCATTATACAATTTATTGTCTTAGTCTTTAATACTCATAATATCAAGCAGAGATGAAGGAATTATATCACAACTAAGCAAGTTTAACTTAATTTCTTTGCCTTACCGAATTTCATTTTTCATTTTTCACTTGAGGGGATTTTATTCTAGTGAACTAATCGCTCAAAATGCGAGAGTGTCTTTTGACGCGAAAACTGACATTAGTTATGAATGTTTCCGGTTACTCAACATCTCAATCTTAAGCAAATAGCAGAAAACTGTATTTGAGAAGTAAAATTGCCTTTTTGCGCAAGAATCGACATTGGTTGGATGAAGATCCCTGGTAACTCAACAATTTATTTACTCGAATTCGCAATGCATTACTCATAGTTTAAGTACCGTTTGACGCGAAAGTCGACATTTTCGGATGAAAACTCCTGGTTACTAAGTACAAGAATCATTGGAGTAGAAAAAATTATATCATCCTTTTACTTTTTTTTTTGCAGTATAAAAAACCCCTCGCAATAGATTCTACATCATAGATTACATGAGTGCATTAATTGACCATAATTAGCATTTGACATGTGAAATTAAGTAAAGAAGAGAAATTTTCATCAAACATGCAAAATTTAGACATAATTTCAACAACTTTACAAGATATACTTTCTATAAGAACAAAACTCCAAACCACATAATAATTATTTCTTAGTACTTGAAGAAAGCGTTTGTCAAAGCACATAAAGTAATTTCAACCAGTAGGGGAATTAGACAAAAATTAGGATCGCAAGCAATAACTTACAAGCATGTGACATCACCTTATTCTAATCTCAGAATAACCTATACAACTTACTCCAAAGGTAATTAAGAAGTTGTAGATATGAAACAATCAAACTCCCCTTGTGAATTCGTTGAAATCGTATCCCAGCAGGTTCGTTCCTTTTGTTGTGCTTGAATCCTCCAATCATGCGTTGTAAAGCTTGTTCAACATTTTCAAGGTCTTTGAAGCAAAAGTGCAACCCAACCTAACTCTTTGACTTATGTCTTGATGCCAATGTTTATGGCTTCTAATCCTTTTAGGTTAACTTTAAATTGATTATGTACCATTCAGAATCCTTAATATGGAATCCAGGTTCCTTTTCGGTATCACTCTGTCTCCTCATTGACAATTTTGCCTTATTTAGAATCCATAGAGATATTGAAGTGACAATCATTTGCTTCACGTGAGATGAAATCCAAAAATCATAGGCATTTATTTTGGCCATTTGAAGAAAAAAAATGAAAAATATAGAAACAACTGAATAAATAGACAAATGAGAAAAACTTTCATTTCATTGAACTCAAACTTGCACTTTCTTGGAAAAGGAATATTTACAAACATCTATTGGCACCAGCCTTTGGAAAAGCAGTAAACGTAATCCAAGTTTAAAGAAAAATATTTTACTTAAAAAATAAATAAGGACTCATGACTCACAAAATAAAAGCAAAACAAGATATGAGCCAGACACTAAAACCATTGAAGAAAGAAATCCATTCTAGGGCTCTATCTGGAAATGGATTTAGAAACAAAGGCAATCCTAAATTCACCGTCTCAAATAAGTGACCAGCCATTTAGTTGTTCAGTACCCCTTCATTAATGACCTTGGAATCAACAATATCCAATTTTAACCCCATTGTCAATTTCTCATCTAGCTCTATCATTCCCACAGTGGGCTCGTGTTGAGGCAAAGGATTATTATCCATATTTGGAGTTTGTCCCCTTCCTCTCCTCAATACGATTTCTCCATCATCGATCATGTCTTGGATCATGTGTTTTAGAGCCCAACAATTGGTTGTGGAATGCCTCGGCTTCCAGAATGATAAGCACAAATGGCCTGGGGGTTGTAGTGATGGGGAAACCCATTAGAGTAATTCACCTCAGGTACTATGCTGATCTTACCTGTTGCCTTCAGTGTTAGTGTATGCCCTAAAATCAAGTTGGTTTTTGGGATTTTTATTACGCTTATTTCGTGTTATACTTATATATGTGGCATTTTCTTTGTCATTTAATACTTGTTATTTATATTACTAGTTTATTTGATGAAGTCCATAGAATATTAACTGTGTATAAGAGATTGTAAGAGTTACAATGATGAGACTCTTATTACACATTAAGTTATATTCTTAAATATCCCTAGTCGTAGTATTAATGAGATTGGACACCATTAATATGGGAAGACTAGCACATACTTTGCCTCTACTTATGGTAAGTAGTAGTTGAACTCGTCAACTATGGTGTGCGACACCTAAGCTGGTATGTGGATGCTTGTTAGAGAACAAGTTCATTGGATTGATCCGCCAAGAGTTACTATTCATAGTGCTTATGAATTATACTCTTAATGGCAATGGTGTAAGTGATCCTTAGACTTGAGATTACCATGGTATCTTGAGTGTGGATTGCTATGCTTTGACTCTATTGCTCGGTGCTCGTAAAAGAGTAGCCCATACGGTAGAGATTGGGTATAGCATGAAGCATGGAAGGATAGTGAGTAATCGATATAGGATTCACCACTCCTTATTATAGGAGAGTATATCCCGGATTGGCCACTTGTTGAAATATGACTTAAAGAATCTTTTGCGCAAAAGTGAAAGTATGACTTGAAAGAGTTTCAAGGTTATACTTTTATGAAAGTTGTATTTCGGGAACAAGAAATCATTAATTAGTCATTTAAAGAGTGCGCACTACACTCTTAGACTAATTGGGATATAGTGTGGTGAAAGGATATTAATTACACGGTAACATTGTCATTGATAGGTGTAGTCTACCATATGACTTTCCTATTCACTTGGGTGGTCATGATGCATTGCTAGACGCCACTCATGATCTATAAGTGCAAATTAATTAATTAGGGAATTAATGATAAATTAAAGTGTTAATTTATCTGGCTCTTAATTAATTAATTAATGAGTTATAATTTGTACTTATTGCCAACGTGAATGGAACCTAATGGGTCACACACAATAAGAACATGGTCTTTGGGTTAAATTGTTATTAAGATAAGTATATGATACTTATGGGGTTAATTTATGTGATAAATTAACTTAAAGGACTTAATTATAAATATTCTAAGTCTTGATGGAAATTAGTTTCCTAAAAGGAATTAAGAAGCTATTTGGTTTCCTTTTGGAATTGGTTTCCTAAAGGAATAGGATTAGCTTAAGGTAAGCTTCCTAAACCTTCTTGGTTTCCAATTTCTCTTGTTTCCTTAAAGACTAGGATACTACATCTATAAATAAGTCCATGCCTTGACTCTTGAGAGATTGATGAAACACAAACACAAAATTTAGAGAGAGAAAAATTGAGAGCTTGGTGGCGTTTTTCTCTCCAAGAAAAACGCCACACCTCCATCCCTAATTGTTAGGGTTTCAACTTCTTTCTTCTTCTTGTGTTCTTCATGAATCATTCAAGGGAGCTAGCACTCAAAAGGCAAGGCAAGCAAGCCCAAAGGTTCCTAAAGATCATGTTCGTGTGGATACCGTTGGAGGCTCGACACTTGGAGGGCTTTTCATGGTAGATCAACACCTTCATCGAATAGGATCTTGCCCTTTGAAGCATAGAAACCTTCTATGCTTGAGGTATTTGTGCTAAACACCCTTTAATCGTATAGATTACATCAAAGAGATCCATGGCTAAGGTAATAAATTTTTAAATTTTCCGCTGCGTTACTCCCCTTATTACCTTACAGTGGTATCAGAGCCTACTTTGATTATATCTATATGATTTGTGTTTATTTAATTGTCATAAATATGGATGGTTTGTTCTTGATGAAATTTGTCTCAAAATTGTTTTAGAAAAATCAAGAGTTTGATTTTTAAGATAAGTTCTTAATTGTTTAAAAGTGTTTTAAATAATTAAGATGAGTTCTTATGGTTGTATTCAAGGTTTCTAAATTATTTTACGTGCTAAAAGGGTTTTAACATGTTTTGATTCAAAAGAGTTTTGAAAAAGACCAAAGAATTTCAAAGATCGTATTTTCTGGACACAAACCGCGCGAAAACTCGCGCGCGTTTTAACCCACGGTTAAAAACTCGTATGTTCTGTCAACAAACCGCGGATGAAACCGCGCACGGTTTGTCCCACGGTTTGTAAACCGCGGATGAACCCGCGCACGGTTTGTCCCACGGTTTGCTGGCAGAGTTCTAGCGAGATTTTTCCTATTTTTTGGAAAAACGCAAATTTTTGGAATTTTCTCTATAAAACACTTTCCAATTTTAATTGTTAATATTTGGAAAGTTAAATATTGGAAACCTACACCTTCTATAACTTTATTTTTGAGACAAATAAATTCAAGAATATTAATCTAATTGAATTAGACCATGTGATTTATGACTAGAATTAAATAGAGTAATTTATTTAATTGTTAAATATTATGATGGCATGGTGGATGATTATGGACTATGACCAATGTGATTGAATGGTTGATTTTTTATTAATTTTGATGGTTGGCTTGTATTGGTTTTTAAAATAGGGCCTGCGCGTCCTGCCTTCTCTATTATTCTCATGTAATTCTCTTCTCACCTAACTCCCCTCGAATGTAACTCGAGGTTTCTTAGTCAATACATGTAATGTACATTGTGTAGGTTAGAGTTAGGTTTTAATTTTCTAAATTGTTTAGAATAGAATTACATGTGTAATGTACAAAGAAGATGGAGATGGAACCAAGGAGCAACCATGGAGGCTCATCAAGAGTTGAAGACCTCCCAAGGAATGCATCAAGGAGTTGATCACATCCCTTAGGAATTTGACCATATATTTTCCTTAAGGCTCGAGGAAAATATCTTAGTTAAGTCCATAATCATCCACGGTTTATTGTGCATGTTTTTATTTTATATGTCGATATATTTTAATTACATGCTATGATGAGACTATATATTGTATAATTAAAATAAAAATCCCTCAAATAAAATATTAAGTCACTAGCCTTCCATTATTGTAGTAAAAATCATAGTTCTTGCTAAGTGTTGACACGTTGGCCTCCGTCAAGGTCACCTTACCTAGAGCATGTTTTTTACTATGAGATATGATCTCCAAATAATGGGTCTGACTTAACAAAAATGCTTAATTTGTTGGTTTCCATCAAGGCTATGGTGTTTTTGAGGCGATATTAAGTCAATATATACAAGTTGCCTTCCATTATTATAGCAAAAACGAAGAGTTCTTATTAAGTGTTGACACGTTGGCCTCCGTCAAGGTCACCTTACTCGGAATATGTTCTTGCTATGAGATGTGATCTCTGAATAATGGGTATGACTTAACAAAAATACATAACGAGTTTGGCCTCCGTCAATGTTATGATATTTTTGAGGCAATGTTGGGAAACACATAAGATGTGAATATCAAGAGTTGATACCCAACAATCTAGGAGTCACAAGAGTTGTGATTGATAAAAGTTATCTACCTAATCGAAGTTACCTTTGGGGCATTGGCCTCCGTCAAACCCAAAGTTGATTAGATGGGATCCTAGCCCACTAGGAATCTCCAATGGATTTCCGAATCAATATTTTGAGGGTTATTGATTTGAAGTAAAATAGTGGGAGCAAACCAAATAAATTCGAAGCCCACATTTTTGGTTTGCAATTATAACACGAAACAAATACTTGTACTATCTTTTCATTTGTTGTAGAATGAATGTACACTTGAATACACTTATCATCCTATATCTCCATATATATATATATATATATACGATTTTCTTGGACTAGTGTAAGACTTGAGAATAGTTCTTAAGCACAATTGGATATGTCATTGATACCCACTTCCACTTGTCCCATAGTGACAATTATAGTTAGGAAACAATGTGCATACAAGATGCATAAAAGATGATAATGATATTGCTACTTATATCATAATGTCATCTATAATTCCTAAGCTATAAAAGTAGCACAAATTGATAGATCTTTTTGTCTGTGATTGTGCATCTCAAAGAGTTGTTGATACACAATCTAGGACCATTAGATCTGAGATATCTAAAGAGTAGTCTATCAAGGAAGAAAGGGGCACTTTATTGCTTGTCAAGGGGAAACCCAAGCGTAGTCTTAAGAAGACCATAGTAGCTATGACAAAGCTTAAAGGTGTGATCAAAATGGACAAGTCTAAGGGCACATGTTTCCAATTCTATTAGAAAGGGAATTGTAAGGCTCGTTTCAATACTAAGAAGTTGAAGAGGCGAAGTAAGGCTTCTACTTCTAAGTACGTTTATGTTTGAGATAAATTTATCTACTAATTAAGACCATTGGGTATAAGATACTGGATTTAGATCCCATATTTGCAAAAATGTGCAAGGTCTTAAAGCATGGTAGACAATAAGTAAAGAGAAAGTCAAACTACGTGTGATGAATGGAGCAAGAGTTGCTACACTCGTTGTAGAGACTTATACACTCTTTACCAACTGGGCTTGTTCTAGAATTTAAAACATTGTTATTATGTTGTGATACTTACAATAGAACATGAAATCAATTCACATTAAATGTGAAAAGATTTACCATTACAAAAGAGAATATATACTGTTCTTTTACGTAATGGTGTTCTTTGTGGTATTAGATCACTAAAACAACGTTTTACAAATCCTAGACCTTGATAAGTCCATTCTCAAACATAGACAAAAACTCTATATTTTTGAAACAACTATCCTTCTGGCATTATAGACTTGGTCATGTGAATGAGAAACGCACTTCCAAATTACATAATAGTTGTGTACTTGGACTCATTCAATTATGAATCGTTTGAGACATGTGATTCTCATTTACTTTGAAAGATGACCAAAACACCTTTTATTTGAAAAAGGTGAATGTGCTAGTGATCCTCATAGAACGTTAACATATAGATGTTTTTAGCTCAATGTCGATCCATGCTAGAGGATGTTTATCATACTTCATCACTTTCATGGATGATCATATGGGATATGATTATGTGTATCATATGATACACGCATCCATGGCCTTTGAAATGTTCAAAGTCATTAAAGTTGAAGTAAGAAAAACAAGTTGACAAGAGTAAGATTTGACCTATGTGGATAATACTCAATGTCAAGTGTTTCAAAATAATTAAAGAAGAATGTGATTCTTTGTCAATGTCTCCACTTGACACACCATTGTTGATGATGTGTGAAAGAGGAGAAGTTGTACCCTATGAGATATGGTGCAAACTATGATGAACCATACTACAATTCCTAACCTCATTTTAGGGAATTTTTACCTTGGACACCACTCCTATACACTCAACTGATGTCTATTTGTGGGGTATCCTTGTGAAAACAATGGACACCACTTCTATAATCCCCTGAGCAAAACGTTTGTCTCAAGAAATGTCTTTTTCTAGAAAAATAGTTATTCTTAAAAGAGACAGTGGGAGTAAGATAGAACTTGAAAGGTTCAAGAACCATGAATTGACAAAGATCAATAGTTGGAACTAGAGCTTATGCCACATGTTGATGAGGCGCAACGGAAGCTCAAAGTACACAAAATCTTCAAAAGACTGGTAGAGTACGTTATACTCTTGAGAAATACAGATTTCTCACATATGAGATATATAGATTTTTCATTAGCAAGAGCAATAATGTACTAGTCATATATGATGACAAACCTACTAGTCACGAAGAGGCTTTGTCTAATGTAGACTCCTTGATATGGCAAGATGCCATAAAATCCAAAATGGATTCCATGTACAAGAACAAGGTGTAGACCTTGCTCGAGTCACCTAAAGGGATAAAACCCATAGGGTGCAAGTAGGTCTTTATGAGAAAGACTGACATGGATGGTAACGTAGTTACCTATAAAGCAAGGTTAATGGAAAAAGGAATTCAATTCAAAGGCTTGACTTTGAAAGAAACCATTTCACCAATAGCCATGCTTAAATCCATTTAAGATTTTACTTGCAATAGCTGCTTTTATGGCTATGACAAATGGATATGAAGACTTCATCCCTTAACGGGAATTAAAAGGTATGTATATGACACATCCCTTGGGCCTTCACCTCCATTGATAGTCATTGGATACGCAAGCTTCAAGGGTCCATTTGTGGACTCTTGCAAGTGTCAAGGTGTTGGAGCATTTGTTTTGATAAGATAATCAAAGAGTTTGATTTTCTCAAAAACAAAGACGAGCTTTGTGTAAATGTAAAGTTGAGTGGGAGCATTGTCATTTTCTTGATACTATATGTGGATGACATATCGTTGATGGAAACAACATACTTTAAAGGTAAAGATATGGTTGTCCAAGAATTTCTTAATCTAAGAGAGGCGATCTCTAATTTGGAAATTAAGATCTATATAGATAGATCCAAGAGGTTGCTTGGTCTCACTAGATCCAAGTACATAGGCTAGATGCTAAAGGGTTTAGCATAGTGTAATCGAAGAAGGGGTTTTACCTATGTGATAGGAGATTACTCTTCTGAGAGACATGTGTCTTTGACACTTATTGAGGTTGATAGCATTAATAGATCCCATATGCTTTTGCAATAGGTTCTATTGTATATGCTATCCTATGTATGAGACTCGATGTCTTCTGGCTTTAAGTGTTACGAGCAATTCTGGTGAGTGTCACTAGATGGTTATCAAAGAATATTCTTAAGTACTCGAGTAGCACTAAAAGACTATTCTTGACTATGGAGATCACACTTAGGAAGTGTGTGGATTTAAAGATACAAACTTTTAATCCAATAGGGATGATAAGAAAATCATGAGATGAATTGGTGTTCACGTTGAACTGTAGTAGGATAAAAGCGTTTTATGATAGACACTACAACATATTCTACAACAAAGGCGAGTACATGGTAGCTTTAGAAGTTACTATGGATCAAGGGATTCTTTGTTAGATAAAGAATAGTTCCTTCCATTGTTTTATGAAACAATTGAGCCATCATTTAATTAAGGAACTAAAGTCTCATCCATGATCCTAAAGTGTATTTAGGTGCCACCATCTATTTATGGAAATAGTTTGGTACAAATGATGAAAAGATAGAGGAAGTTCCCACAATGTAAGTGCCACTAATCCTTTCACCATGGACTTGTCCCAGAATAAGCATGATAGTCATGCTCATGGCCTAAAACCTATAGGTGATTGGTTTTAGTGCAAGTGGGAGTTTGTTAGTGTATGCCCTAAAACCAAGTTGGTTTTTGGGATTTTTATTACGCTTATTTCGTGTTATACTTATATATGTGGCATTTTCTTTGTCATTTAATACTTGTTATTTATATTACTAGTTTATTTGATGAAGTCCATAGAATATTAACTGTGTATAAGAGATTGTAAGAGTTACAATGATGAGACTCTTATTACACATTAAGTTATATTCTTAAATATCCCTAGTCGTAGTATTAATGAGATTGGACATCATTAATATGGGAAGACTAGCACATACTTTGCCTCTACTTATGGTAAGTAGTAGTTGATCTCGTCAACTATGGTGTGCGACACCTAAGCTGGTATGTGGATGCTTGTTAGAGAACAAGTTCATTGGATTGATCCGCCAAGAGTTACTATTCATAGTGCTTATGAATTATACTCTTAATGGCAATGGTGTAAGTGATCCTTAGACTTGAGATTACCATGGTATCTTGAGTGTGGATTGCTATGCTTTGACTCTATTGCTCGGTGCTCGTAAAAGAGTAGCCCATACGGTAGAGATTGGGTATAGTATGAAGCATGGAAGGATAGTGAGTAATCGATATAGGATTCACCACTCCTTATTATAGGAGAGTATATCCCGGATTGGCCACTTGTTGAAATATGACTTAAAGAATCTTTTGCGCAAAAGTGAAAGTATGACTTGAAAGAGTTTCAAGGTTATACTTTTATGAAAGTTGTATTTCGGGAACAAGAAATCATTAATTAGTCATTTAAAGAGTGCGCACTACACTCTTAGACTAATTGGGATATAGTGTGGTGAAAGGATATTAATTACACGGTAACATTGTCATTGATAGGTGTAGTCTACCATATGACTTTCCTATTCACTTGGGTGGTCATGATGCATTGCTAGACGCCACTCATGATCTATAAGTGCAAATTAATTAATTAGGGAATTAATGATAAATTAAAGTGTTAATTTATCTGGCTCTTAATTAATTAATTAATGAGTTATAATTTGTACTTATTGCCAACGTGAATGGAACCTAATGGGTCACACACAATAAGAACATGGTCTTTGGGTTAAATTGTTATTAAGATAAGTATAAGATACTTATGGGGTTAATTTATGCTGATAAATTAACTTAAAGGACTTAATTATAAATATTCTAAGTCTTGATGGAAATTAGTTTCCTAAAAGGAATTAAGAAGCTATTTGGTTTCCTTTTGGAATTGGTTTCCTAAAGGAATAGGATTAGCTTAAGGTAAGCTTCCTAAACCTTCTTGGTTTCCAATTGCTCTTGTTTCCTTAAAGACTAGGATACTACATCTATAAATAAGTCCATGCCTTGACTCTTGAAGATTGATGAAACATAACACAAAATTTAGAGAGAGAAAAATTGAGAGCTTGGTGGCGTTTTTCTCTCCAAGAAAAACGCCACACCTCCATCCCTAATTGTTAGGGTTTCAACTTCTTTCTTCTTCTTGTGTTCTTCATGAATCATTCAAGGGAGCTAGCACTCAAAAGGCAAGGCAAGCAAGCCCAAAGGTTCCTAAAGATCATGTTCGTGTGGATACCGTTGGAGGCTCGACACTTGGAGGGCTTTTCATGGTAGATCAACACCTTCATCGAATAGGATCTTGCCCTTTGAAGCATAGAAACCTTCTATGCTTGAGGTATTTGTGCTAAACACCCTTTAATCGTATAGATTACATCAAAGAGATCCATGGCTAAGGTAATAAATTTTTAAATTTTCCGCTGCGTTACTTCCCTTATTACCTTACATTCAGTTGTTCATAAATTTGATCCAAAGGGCGACCAAGAGGAGTGAGGGTCCTGGATCCTCTCTGTGGGTGGTTTGTTAGACCCATAGCATTTTGAGATTGGTTGGGTGAAACATAAGTATGGGGATGAATAGGTTCTGGGCGAGGTTAAAATAGAGGACGCAAGTTATTTGGTAGTGCGGGCTGAAAATTCTAAAACGTGGGTCGAGCATTTGAAAGAAATGGCTGCGTATTCATCGGTTGGGTTTGGGTGTGAAAAATTAGTTGAGGGCACAGTGGAAAAGTAGGAAAAGCATGTGCTGGTGGAGAGTACTACCGATAAGGGGTGCAATAGTTTGTGTTAGTTTGGAACTTGGGTTTGGGTTGCGAGCCTTGATTTAGCACAAAAATTGATTTTCCTTTCTTCTGTTCGGCTTTCTTTCCAGCCGCTTTCTTCAAATTGTTGTTGTTCTGTAAATTTTTCACTTGTAGTTTCATGGTGACCATGATTACACTTTCCCTTTCTTCACTCCTTTCTTAATGGCTTCTGCCTGTTCAATAACTTGGGCGAAGGTTTTTCCAATTGAACCCATGATGGCTTGGTAGTATGGTGGATCTTGGGCGTCTATGAACAGCGTAACCATTTCATATCATCGAGGGGTGGATACACTTTAGTAGCAACGCTTCGCCATCTTTGACCATAAGCTACATAGCTTTCTGAGGGTTTCTTCTTCTAACTCTACTAAAGCAAATCTGTCAGGTACCAGGTCGCTGTTGAATTCATACTACTTGATTAAAACCCGTGAAAGGTCAGTCTAGTTTCAAATTTTTGAGAAGTCTAGTTCAAATACCACTCTAACGCATCTTTTTCTAAACTTTTCTAAAACAAGCCTCATTGCCAACTTGTCATCCCTAGTTGGTTTTCTCAATTTTTTACAGAACATTTTAAGGTGCACCACATTGGTCCCCACTGCCATTATACTTGAAAAACTCCGACACGTTGAATTTCGGTGGCAATTGCGTGTTTGGAAACATGCAGAAATTCTCGTAGTTTAATCTACCATATTTATCAAATCTTGACTCTGTTTGATGAAATCATCAAATCTGTCCAATCTCCTCAATAATGCCTTGTCTGCTAAAAAGGAATTTTCATCTCTCATAAAGGGTTTCATCTCCATTCCACCCTGATATCCAGTATCGAGTACAAACTGACTTACATTAATAGCCAGTGGTGGCCGAGTGTTTTGGGTGAATTGAGTTGCTTGTTGGAGGTAGCAAAGTTGGCTCGGGACATTCTGGGCGTTTTTAAGGCTGGATGAAACATGAATAGGCACAGGAGGATTTTGAGTACGTGGGGGCAGAATCTGAGTGTCTTAGGTGTTTAGAGATGAGACTTGTATATGTATAGTTGTGTCGTTGTTGCTTGTACCTGGGGTGCCTCCACTTGCATTGGGTTGAGTTTTCAAGTTTTCCGAGTGGGTGGTACGTTCGAGGTGGAACCATTGTTGTTCATATTGCTTATGAAGTGGGCAATGATTTGACTATGGGAGGACACCTCGTGAGTCATGTCATTCATCTTGGTTAACATTTCATTCATTTGCGCCCTTAGTGTAGTCAGTTCAAATGCCTGATTCCCTATTGGCACTTCGGAAGAATTCGAATGGTTACTCATGTTTATATACAATAGCTTGGCGGGAGACCGCGTGTAAATGGGGATTTAGTGAAAAGAAGCTATGATTTATGATACTTGAAAGACAGGAATCGAAAGAACACGATTCAGGTATTTATCTTGCGTAATTCTATCAAATTTTCTTCTAAGAAAGAAAATGGAAAAGACCAGAGTTAGTAAATGTATAGACAATTTGGATGCATGTCCTAGGTTGTGCCCTTATTGTGCCAAGGGCAATCCTAGCATGAAATGCAATTCTTTAGGGTGAGACCTCTCTTTTTAATAAAAGACGTGCCAAATTTGCTAGGAAGAAATGCCTCCATTTCGCTCGTATTACCTTATCTAGGGTCTCACCCGCCAAGATAGTACTGAAAAATATAAATGTGCATGTCTTTTTGGGGTTATGTATCCAAGACAAAAGGATGGCTTTCCTATTATAGAATTCCCAAAATGGCATTCCCTCTAGAGTTTATGCATGATGACAGTTTATCAAAACACATTAAAATATGCAAAATGCAGAATTTGAAAAATGATGTAGAATTTCTTTGAGAAAAATGGACCATGAATTGTACAAAAGATTATTGACTACAAATTTATTTGTTTGAAAAGAAAAAAAAATTGAGCCTTTATGAGGTTATAGGACACAACATTGAAAGAAACAAGAATCATGATTTTATTTAGAAATACACAAGTCAAATTGGCAGTTTATTAAAGTCAAATGAAATATGTGTTAAAATCACTTTTTGTGGGATGTGGGATGGGAGGGCGGGGGATACGGCAAAAATGATGTATAATTTCTTTGTAAAAAGGATAAATGTAAATTGTGCAAAAATTTGACCACTTGGGTGCATTTATTGACTCTAAGAAAATTTGGTTCGGATAAAACTGACAAGTACAAAAAGGATGAGTACACCTTGAAAAGAATTCAAAAAATTACAATTTTTATTCAAAAATATACAGGCCGAAAAATCGAATTTTCAGGATTTTTGAGAAATTCACAATGATTGATCCCTTAGGTATTTATAACAAAATGCAATTTGTGAAAAATTTATGAAATTCTATTTCCACCCTTTTCGAAGAAATTAATTATGAAAATGAAATTTAAAAGTGCCAAAAGAGGGTTGGCTTCCTACGAGAGAACCATGCCGGGGCTCTTTATTCTATGGTTGTAAATGCAATCAAAGAACAAGAGAGAGTGTGTTAGTTTATTCAATAAATATCACATAACACATTGATAAAGCAAATAGTAGTAAAAAATACAATAGAAAAAGTAAAGGGGGGTGGATTCCCTCGTCTTGTGCCTAGTGTACCTGATAGGGTAAGGCTGACTCTACTCTAGATTATTCTACATGGATGCGTGAGGTTGGGCTCACTAATGCATCTAGACTCGATTAGGCTGTCGGTTCCCAAGCCTTCAGACCTAAGGGTAAGGGTCATCAATCCCAAAGCCCTTGGTCGGTGGCTCGAGTGATCACCCAGACATTGCTACGTGCACATCGTGCCCTGGCCACATGTCCAAGTGGATCTTAAAGTCCCCGAATCTCTAGACTTATGGACTTAAGCCAAGAGTTTGGGTGATCTCCCAAACATGGTTACGTGCACATCGTGCCACGTTCACATGCCAAAGTAGATCAATCCTATTCCTAATCGGGACAGGTGGGTAATAACCACCAAAAAGGGTAAAAAACATCAAATGCACGTATGGAGTGTTCCTTATGAGAGGATGGAATGTAAAGCGTGGGCTCTAAGGGTGACTGACCCCCTCCCAAATGCAAACACGATCGGATAAAGCCAAAGTAAATGAAACATACATCACATAAGCAACGGAGAGATGGGGAGTGTGTGAGATGCAAAAGAAAAACCTTAAAAATCTAGAAAAGAAAAATGCAATCCTAACATCCAAACGTGATGGAATAGAAGGGTTAAATAAGGAAAAGGTATGACAGCCCCACCTTACCCAGAGGCGCACCAAAGGGCTTAGCAGACTGCCTGCCTGGCTCTCGCCAGGACTCGATTCGAGCACGCACTAAAAATTGCAATTCGGTAAAAACTCGTAGATACCAACTGTGACAGTTCTCAATGTCACATAATATTCAAACTTAAAAGTAAAAGTACTAGTTAAACAATTTACATCACATACGTTTATTATTACAATAATATCTCAAGCAGTCCTTCTACCAAAAATCCTACCCAGTTCTACCCTGGATTCCTCACCACCGACTTTAGAGATAGGAGCCTGTTTAAGGAAAACAAATAACAGAGAGTGAGCTATAATAGCTCAGTGAGGTTCCCACACATGCAAATACAGAGGCAATCAAACAGAAGTTAATTAAACGAATGTCACAAGTCATAAGACAAAGTAAGGATATATTAAGTAATCACTGATTTAAACAAGGAAGGATACATTCCCATCACGAGAGCAAGTACTGATCATGTGACCATGGTATTGAGAAGTGGATTGCCGGTTATACCTGCATTATCAAGCAAGAGCCCTATCCGCCATTCACCTTATATCCTCCAAGAACCTGTCCGACCCATCCAGGGTGAGATCTCAACCCCGGAGGGCAACAAGCAAGAAGGTTCAGTCCGGAGTTGGCCTCTTTGAGGATTCACAACTCAAGGAAAAGAACCACAAGCCCTACAACACCCAGCACCTTATATCCTCCTTGGTACCCTCCTGCCTAGACTAACCGCGGCATAACCACGGAAGTCTAGCCAACAAGTTTAAAGTAGTGGAAAATTCACAAACAATTATATTCATATCAGGTAGAAATTGTGCATGTAACAAACTATGGGGTAAGTGCGATAAAGTACACACTTTCCCTTCATATAACACATTGTAACAATTCATGAATTTCAAGAACACATAGCACATTGTGACAAGTCACGAGCATCAAGTACAAATAAAATCACATTTTGAACATATTTCAGGAATATATGAAGAAACACTCATAACAAAAGCAAAGGAACACTCACCTGATACGCTTAAGAAAATATTTCGTAAAACGGTTGCGTCTCACTTTTGGATCCTGGAATTTATAAGAAATAATCTAATGAAACTCAATTTAAACCCTAATCAACTTAGAAAGAAAATTCAAGAAATACCCCATTAAATTCTAGGGTTTTAGTTCTAGGGTTTAGGGTTTAGGGTTTAGGGTTTCACCCTAGGTTTTTCTAACAAAATTTTGGCATTATTTCCCCTTAATTTTCGGCCATCCAAATTTGTTTTCCATCAAGATTCCAATCAGCAAACCCATAATTCAACAAGTTCTACAACTTCTTAGTTCAATTCAAGCTCAAATTCAATCAAAAATTCCACTAAATATCAAGAATTATACTCCAAGAATCTTCAACCTAAACTGCGCAGGGTTGGTTTTCAGCCAAATTCATGCCATTATTGGGGTCAATCCATCAAGAACTAAGGAATTCTGATTACATGGTTTTAAAGTACGTTTATAGGGCTACAACTTTCGTGAAGATCATCAATCCAAATTCCAACTAGAACAGGTTCAAAATCATCCCTCAAGTTGGCTCATCATCAAAACTGTTTCACGCAGAACCGAATTTTCAGCCAACTTTGCAAACTTTCTGCGATTAATACACAATGAAACACAGTGCAAGCCTTATACCGTTGGAAAGCCCTATCAATCTAGTTTCTAAAACAACAAGAATCACTCGAATCCAAGTTATGTACATCAAGTTATGAAAGTTTTACTAAAACTGGTCCAGCATGACTGTTAATGTAAAACTTGAACAAAACCCTAAATAAAGCTTAAATAAAACTTAAATAAACTTGAAATTAATAGCAAAAGTTCATGGTACATACCTTAAACAAGCTTAGAACCTTGCTTAGGGAGAAGAAAACCTCACTTTCTATGGTGGAATTTGTCTAAAATTGGAAAGGAAGCTCCAAGAAAATGAAGAACAAGAGAGGGTAGAGAGAGGGCAAGCAAAATTCGTCCAAGAGGGAGAGAGAAAATGGGAGAGAATTCAGTCAAGAAAGTATAAAAGAAGTAAAAGAATAATGGAGGAAAGTGTAACCAATGAAAGCTAGACAAGAGTCAAGCTAGGGTTTAGATATTTTGGCAAAATAGGTGCTAGTTGGCTCAATATAATTTGTACAAAATTTTAATCATCTAACACTCAACAATTGGCAAGTTTTGTAACATAAAATTTTTAAAACAAAAGAGAGGAAAAGGAGAGAGAGGGGCCGGCCATATGGGGGGGGGGAAAGACAAGGGTTTAAGTGAAAATTTTAAGTTAATTTTTGTGCTAAAGTTCAATTAGTCAAAAGGCTTAATAATGGTAGAGTTGGTTAGTCAAAATTACACACTATTGTAAACTAATAGACCAATAAAATTAACCCAAGTTTGGTACTTAGGCTGTACCACTTAATCATACAAAAATCTCATTTAGTTAACCTAACTAACTTAAGACATTTTTCAACTATTAAACCAAAGATTAACACTAAACCTTAAATAAAAGAAATGCCCTATTAAATGCACTTTAATTTCCCTCTTCTTTTCTTTTCTCATTCATTTTTTTTTCTACTAATAAACATAACATAAATCAAATAATCTTTTTAGTGCGAATTTCCGGGGCGTCACAAAAGGTGATTAAGCCAAGTGCTCGGACTCACTAATGATCCCCAGTGGAGTCACCAAAATCTGTCACGTCCCGGAATGACTAGCATGGTGGAGTTGTTGACTGTCACACCTGGAAAGGGCAGTCTGGTCTGATGACCCTTTTCGAAAAGAAAAATCTTTGGAAAAAACTGTGCGTGTGTGATAAAATCGAGTTTTTAGTGAAAAAGTGTATTTTTAAACAAAATGATATTTTGGAAAACAGAAGAAGGTCGGGACTAAAATACGACAATTTGGCCAACTAATTTTGAAAAAGGGTTTTATTTAAAAATGGAGTTGCCACTTGGTATTGAGTTATGATGTACCAAGTCACCCAAAAAATCGTTTAACAAAACAAAAATAAAAATTAAAAAAAAAATGTTTGAAAACCCTTTTTCGACTCCGGTCTACAAAAAACGAAAGAAAAAGGTCTGGGAGTTACATTCGAAGAAAGGGATGGCAAAGGCTCACGCCTAAGGCACCCTTTCTACCTAGTCGAGGCTACTTGTGAGGTTTAATCAAAATTTTCTAAATTAACCCTAAATTCTAATGCGTTTGGATGTATTTATATGAATGCGAATCCTAAACCTAAATCTGAGTATCGAGAGGGTCGAAATGTTCTGTCGAGGCTTGGTCGGGATTATCGCATTAATTGCGAAACCCGAGTCGAGACCTTGAGAGAGTCATGAGTGTCTATGCAAAATGAAATGCAAAAAGAGAAGAAAAATAGTATTATAGATAATAAGTGGTCGAAGAAAGTGGGTAGGCAATATAGCGGGTATGGAAAACTAATAACTCATGACTAAATATTTCTACTCACGGAGGGGAGAACGGCATGTATGCCACTGCTTCCCACGTGAGTAGGTGACTATTTCTAGTTGGATCACACAAAATGACCTAAATTCTAAGTGAGATACAACCTAGATGTCATTCATTTGAAGACGTGTAAAAAATAAATAAATAATAGTAATAATAATAATAAAAATCATGTAAAACGGAAAGAAAACTAAAAGTGGTGTGAAATGGGATGTGAAATGCACACAAATAGTGATACTAGCACTGAAATGACTTAGGGTCTAGCGTTGGGACTAGCCCTTTCTAGGAATCCCCACTAGCATTAGACTAGCGGGAAAGTGAGAAAAGGCACTACTAGCATTGGACTAGTGTGGTGACGGAATAATAAGAACTAATAAAATATAAATCAAGATAATAAAACGTAAATTGAAAACAAATAAACATAAAAAGACATATAAAAGCACATAAGAGCACATAACATGCAAACATGATATTCTAGATGCAAAAATCCTAAAGAAAGCAATAAAGCAATTAAGCACGTAAGCACGCAAGAGCACACAAGCCCTAACTATTACACCGGGGGATTTGGCTTACAATTCAAAGAGGGAAAGTAAAATAACCTATCTATTACACTTGCTATCTAAAATATACAAATATTTGTAAAAAATACGAAATTTAACCTAACTATTACATTGACTAACTAAATATAAAAATATTACATTTTTTGCCGAAATAATAAAATGCGAAATTAAATAACATAAAGTAAATAAATACGCAAAAAATGCATGTGAAATAAGAAATATATGAAGAAAAATGCATAAAAAGTCACATAATGGCACATTAGAGCATATAAGGCAAAATTAATGAGAAATAGAGATACCTCTTTGAAGCCCCGGTACTAATGCTTAAGAGAATGAACACACATGTAAAGGTATCGTAATATAGATGGGTAGATACGAGGCACTAACAAAATTGGGGGTAACATGCGAACTTGAGCAACTAAGAGAGCTAAAAAATAAATTTTCACAAAGCTTAAGGGACAAAAATTAAAAATTAAAGTAAATCCAAGGGGCAAAAATGCAAATTAAAGTGAAATGGGGGGACAAAACACTAAATTTCCACAACAGTGGGGCAAGTTGCAATTGGGAAACTTAATTGAAAAAAACTAAATCAAGAGGGGGCAATCTATAATCAATGCGGACTTAAATGCATAAAACAAGAGCTCAGGGGGCGTTGTTGAAACAATTAAATTCAAAGGGATTTAAGCATAAATGTTCATTTGATAATAAAGTACTCAAAACATTGTTAATGTCAAACTGAATAAAACTAAATTGATTAATTAAATTAACATTAATTTACCAGATTAAATGCCAAACTAATACTAAAATAAACCAAACCAGGAACAAAATTAAAAGTAGTTAACCAAATGAAAGACTAAAAAAAAAATTAAACTCTTTAAATAATTAAACTTTAAAACAAATTCCCAATTCCCTTATCTTGTTATCTTCTTCCCACCAGAATCACTTTCCAATTTCAGATTCTCTACCCCTTCTCTCTCTCTCTCTCTCTCTGTTCTTCGCCCTCCTTCTTCCTTTCTCCGATTTCTCTTCCCCCATCTCGTTCTTTCTCTCGTCTTCTTCCTCTCACGCTCTCTGTTCTTTCTCTCTTTCTATTCAAACACTCTCTTTCTTTATGTCCTTTCCTTTTTTTTCTTTCTTTTCTTACTCCTGTCACTCAAGCTCTTTCTTTCTATTCTGGTTCTCTACTCTCTTCTCCATTTCTCACTCCTTTTCTCTCTCCGAATGCCCTTTCTCTGTCTTTCTACTCTTCTCCTTCTCTTCTCTATACGCCCTCTCTATTCTCTTCCCCTCTCTCTTTCTCTCTTTATCTTCAAAATTTCTTTCAAACCGATTGCTTTCCCTCTCTGTTTTGTTGCCTGGAGGTTTGATATGGGGTTTGATTGTATAGTTATGTAGGGATTGGTTGTGTTGTGTGCATTGTGATGGTGGTTAGGGCATCATTGGTGGGAATTCGGTGAAGTAATTGCGGCTGGGGCGGTGGCCTTGGAGTTTTTGTTGATTGGTGTTTTGGCAGGTGATAGGCTGGTGGCAAGGGAGGAAGATTCGGTGGTGAGGGAATGGTGATTTGGGTATTTTGGTGTTCAGGAGGAGGCGGTGGCGAAGTTGAGCATCATTCAATTGCCATTAGTGAGGCTTGCCTGGTGGTTACGTGATGATTTATGGGCTATTCTTGAGGTTGAAATCATGGGCAATTTTGATTGACTGAATTGAAATTTGGGTGAGTAATTTGGTGGGGGAGAAAGGTTGTGAGGTTGGGTTACTGATTTGGTTTGATTTTGATTGTTTATGATAATGAGTGGTGGTGGCAAGGGGAGTTTGTTGTTGTTCAGTAGTGGTTCTATGGTGATGCTAGTATTTAGTTGTTTTTCTTTGCAGGTTTAGGCAGCTTCGTGTCCAAAAATTTAGTGGTTCTGGGATTTCCACAGATTGTGGTGACGATGGAGCTGATGTTGTTGTGAGTAAAATAGGCGAGCTTTTGGTGTTGGCTTGAACTGGAGGTGGTGTTAGCATTCGGTGAAACTGTTGGTGGTGAAGGTGCGGTTGATTAGCAGGAGTGGCTTTGTTGATTGGTGGTCTTGGAAGCTAAACGGTGGAGTTTAGGGGAAGTTTGGTTGTTTCTGGTCTTGTGTTAGACTTGGAGCTAAGATTTTGGTGATTGGTTTTGTGTATGTCTTAGTGGTGATTGGTGGGTTTTGGTTGTTGTTGTTGGCCGTGAATGGCTAAGGAGAGAGATTGGTGGTGGGATTTTCTAGTGAGGATCTGGTTGCAATTAGGCTTTTGGGGCTAGTGAATTGATGGTGGTAGAGGCGGTGGTTGTATGTGGAAACAGAGAGAAAGACAGTGGAGAGAACCCAAAACATTAACCAGACCCAAAAAAAAAAAAAAAACAGCAAGTAAAAAATCCAGAAGAATCCAACTTAAATCACAAAATAAACCCAGCTTTTGTAGCTTCAATTATTCAATTTTGACAGTAAAATGGAAAAACATGAACTAAAAGGCAAGAAATCAAATTAAAATGTTACCTTTTTAAACCAGTTGATGATGAATAGCGATGATCCCCTTTGATGACGATGAATAGTAAATGGAACAGTGAAGAAAACGGTAGGAAATGTGTGTGTATTTTTGGTGGTTTGGTGTGTGTTTTGTTCCTTAATAGATAAAAAGCTTTGTGTTTTTAGGGTTTTCCATTTTTTTCTCCCAGTTTTTTCTATTTTTAATGGGGGGTATTTATAGTGCTAGTTGTCTTGGTCTCCAAGAATGCTACAAAATAACCAAAATGTTACTGGTAATGAAAATTCTAATTTTATTTTTAAAAAATATTTTTAACCCAAAAAATAAAAAAAATAACAGTAAACTCTAAAATTTTCCAAAAAAATGAAAGTAGATTTCAAAATAAGGGTTAGAACTTGAAATTGGTCAAAACGCGTTTGGGGTGTGAAATGACAATTTTGCCCCTATACAACGAAAATACACAAAAAAATAGCTATTGGCTTCAAAAAATTACCAAAAATTAAAAATAAGCTAAAACCCTAGGAAATGTATTTATGATGCAAAAATTAGCGAAAAATGAATTTAAACTATAAAATAACGATTTTGTCCCTAGACAACGAAAATACACAGAAAAATAGCTATTAACCTCAAAAAAATAAAGAAAATTTAGAAACATGCTTAAAGAATTAGAAAATTAAATTTGGAACCTAAAATGAGCTAAAATGGTGTTCGTGAGACGAAATTACCATTTTATCCTTGTGCTAGTAAAATGTAAATAGAATACCAATTAAAGCCAGAAAAATCACAGAAAATTAACAGATTCGTATGAAAGTAGAAATATGAATTTAAAACCCCTAAAGCTAATGGAAAAATATTTACAGATGAAAATTACTATTTTACCCCCTGAGATTATTGAAAAATTAGAATTTGACCCCAAAAAATATAAAAATGCTCCAAATGTCGAAAAAATGATCGGTGTGTCAAAATTTGGTGTCTACAAAAATCATACAGAGTTATTGCGTTCATTGGTCACTATTCATCATATTAGATTCTTTGAGATTTGGATTCTAATTTGGTAAATTGGATGCATTTAATGCCTAAAAAGTATGTGAACAACTTTATTTTCATAGTGGAAACATGTTTGAAATGTTGGATTGTTCAAAAACTTGAATACAAAAACTTTGAATTTCATGTTCATATTGAAAAATAATGTTCCAGGTTTTTCGAAAGAGCTACTTTGATCGATTCTCATTTCATGTATGTTGGTGTCTTGGATGAATTTAAGGCATGATTCTAAAGATTGTTGACATGTATACATCTTTATCAAGTTGTTTTCCAAAAATAACAATTAGAGCTGGTCGAATTTAGTAAGCAAAATGGCTGAAAAATCAACCTACAACGAAATATTTCTAGGCAAACTTTTGGGAACCATCCACGGGTCATCCGTGGGTTAGCTGACCTCCAGATGCGACCTGCAGATCCCACCCAAAAACGCGCAATAAACAGCTATATGAACAGGTCAGTTTCTTCATTTTTTCTGCAACTCTCTTATTCCCAATCCTTCTAATCTCATGCACCTATCCATTAGATTGATCAAATCTCACCATAAACACTTCACAAACATCATTTTAACAACATTAAACAAGGAAATCCGCATGAAAATTGGGAAAATTCAGATTTGTGATTAAACCCTAAGATTTCCCCTCTTTCATTTGTGAATCATTGGAACCAATTGGAGGATAGGTAATCATTCCTACTACTTCCTTGGGTCTTCTAAACATCATTTAAGGTAAGTTCCATGGCTTAATCTTTCAATTTAAGTATTTTTTTATTTTCTTCCTAATTTATTTACCCAAAAATTGCAATATCTTTTGTGATGATTGTTTGAGCTATTTGATGATTAAAGTATAATCTTTACACTTGTTTGACCATGGGTAATGCTATTTGGAGCAAGTTAAGCATAATTTCTGAAATTTTTGTTAGATTAGCTTGCAATTTTGTGCCATTGGTAAACTTGAGTTCGGTGCATTTTGGTAACCATAAGAAGTTGAATTCAATTAAATAATGATCAATTGAACATGATTGAATGATTGAATCAAGCAGCATTGTCGTTTAGCATGAAATTTAGGTCATAATTCTTGTGAAGGCAACTAGGAAGAAAGTAAAAAATGGCAAAAATGAAAAGAAAATCTGTGTTAATGTTGTTTTTAGTTTGATCAAATGAATTAATTTCAGCATAATGAGAAGAAGTGTGGAGTCTTTTTATGGTGAAAATAGGTTTGCTTCAGCATTTGTGGAAATTAAGAAAGAACGAATAACATCAACTTGTTGAAATTTTTTTGGAATTCAAATAACTTTCAATGGCTTGTTTGAATTTTAGAAGAAGATAAATTTTGCAAAGGAAACCCAAATTAGTGCATTTACTTACCCTTTTTTTCTTTGAAATTTGTTTGAAGAAGTTGAGGAAAATAGTTAACATGTGAGTAATGAAAAATTGGGATATCGATTTAACTTTGTGATTTCATGTTCTAATAAGAAGTGCCAATTCATTTTCAAGCTTTCATTTTGGCAAAGCACACTTTCAAAAGTGTGTATTTTGTTTTAAATTTTTATCTCTAACTAATAAAATTTTGGATGTTGGTTTAAGGTGACAATGTCAAGAAGATGCAGATGAGCCAGAATTTCTCGTCCGGAAGAGAAGGAGGTGTCACAATTTGACACCGTAGATTCACATCTTTGGAGAATGAGCAATGGTATCATGAGCAATGGCTCAATTCTTTCAACTTGATGAGCATTTTGAAAGGATGGGATGGGCTCCAATACTTCACTAGCCAGAATACATCTATCCCAACCTAGTGAAGGATTCTATGCGAATATTGAGGATAAAGAAGGGCATAGTGCATCTTTTTTAACAAACTACAGTTCGTGGAACACGCATCTCATTGACAAGAGCCAACCTTGCAGCCATATTTCACTGTCGTGACGAAGGGAAAGATGTGGAGTATATGAAAGAATTCAAGTGGGAACTTCAAGAGCCTTCATGGAATCTTAAGGTAGCAAATAGGCTGCTCAGAGTGTCGGTTGAATTTACTAGACACGGAGTTAGTGAAAGGAGGGATTTACTTGCATGTAGATTTCAACCACTACGCTACATCATTGTCTATATCTTCGCGCACAATATTCTGCCCAAGAGGAGTAGTAGAAATGAAGCATGCAATGTCGATGTCTACCTCTTGCATAAAATGAAACACAGGTAAGGAGACGACTTACATAGAATTCCCTTGTCCAGTATCATCATCAGCTACATGCACACAGTAAGGAGATCAAGTGTAGCAGAAACCTGCTTTGGCTTTACTAGATTATTAACAATACTCTTCAACTACTTTCGGATTAATAAGCAGGGGAAGACACCAACTCTTGTTCAACCAACCGACCTTATAACAGTATCACTTCATCATCGCCTTAACTTGAAGGATCCCACCATTCTTGACCAAGTTCTTGGAGAACCTCAACAAGATGAACCACATCAAGAGGAAGAACACCAACAAAGGGAACCAAAGGAATCATCTTTCCAAGCCAGGCCTTCTACTTCCAACTACACATCCCCGGTGGCAAAGGCTTTTTTACGAAATTGGGAGTCTTAGGAGTGAGCAAAGAGATTACATGCAATCCCTCAATCAAAGGCTTGACACAATGTGATGCGAATCCGAGTGATGAGGACATGGTGATCACTCATGCCACTCAAAGCGACGAAGCTAGGGTGCCTAGTAGACCAATAACTAGAGCTTGGGTTAAGGAAGGAGCAAAAGATTGCACGCTCATTCAAGTGGAACAAGGTTGTCAAAATACAAGTGTTGAAGGAATGAGAGAAACCGCGGCACGAACTGCAAATGATCCCTCCCATGGTTTGTCATGCGGTTCACGTCCAGAAACTTTGATCAAGACACGCGACCAACCGTGGCATGAACCGCGGATACCCCATCGCACGGTTTCTCCCGCGGTTTGCGTCCAAAAACTCTCTTCAACACAACCGCGGATGACTCCTGCCACGGTTCACACCACGGCCCTTTTAATGATGACAACCGTGGAACAACCCACGGACCACCCTCCCGCAATTTGTCGCGCAGTTCACCTTTAGAATAGTAACAGGCTTTTACGATTTCTTTTATGTTTTCCTGTTTTCAAGTTGTAATAGCTTAGAACTTTAAGTAAGGGTCTTTTAGACATTTAAACCTTGTTTCTAGCTATAAATAGCCTACTCTTTTGTAAGACTGAGGAGTCTTTTATATTATTTTAAATGAAATTTCATCTTTTGAGGGTTTTCTCCTCTTGGCTTCTTGTAAGCTTTCTTTGAATGCTTTAGGGTTTGCTCTAAGTGTTCTTGGCTTATCAATTAAGTAATCACCTTAATTGTGGCGCCTCCTACTTTGGCTTATTAATCAAGTATCCACCTTGGTTGTGGCACCTTCCATTTCGCCATCTCGTTGGGTTTTTTCTCATCCTCCAAGCTTGGGTAATTGGCTAGATCGCGCGTTGGTATCATTTTGTATCAGAGCTAGTGCCTTTACCCAGGTTATATCCTTTTAAATTTTATTGTTTCTTATTTCTTTGAATTCTTAGAAAAAAATCCTGTAAGAGTTTTCTTCTTATTCTTGTTGTCTTTTGTTTTCTTTAGTCCAAAAATCCAAAAAGATTGAGCCTTAGCCATTCTTTTGTGTTGGGTTTTGTTTCTTTTAGTCTGAATTATCTAAAAGTCACAGCATTTGTCAATTTTTGTGATTTTATTGATTTTTTCTTCATGGATCCTCAAAAACCCTAATTTCAACCAGTTTAAGGTTTCTTCCTAATTTTGCATTGTTTTGCTATTTGGTTTCAAAAGGTCCTATCTTTTTGTGGGTTTTTGATTGTTGGTTGTTTGGGATGAAAGAAATTGTTGAAGAAAAGTAAAAAGTGCTAAAAAGAAAGTTTCAAAAGAAAAGTGAAGTTAAAAAAAAAATGTCACTGTTCACCGTACTGTAGCTTATGTTCATCGCACTGTTCATGCCGAAAATACTATTCATTCGGGTTACTGTTCATCCAAGTGAATTTGGTATAGTTTTGTTTGTGTTTGGTTGGACTGTGTTGATTTTTGCTGTATAAAAAAAAAGAAAAAAAAAAGAAGAGAAGGAGAAGCAGAAGAAGAAGAAGAAGAAGAAGAAACATTGAAGAGGAAAAGCAAAAGGAAAATTATTGGTTGTTGACTCTTGAGCAGGAAGAAAGTGGATTATAATCTTTTGTCCCAGCAAAATTTCATTCAAATATCATTATATTGGGGGTTAGGGTCTTAATTAATCCTTTCTTGAGTCAAATTCTTGTGTTTTCTTAATACCCTCTTTGTGTTTGATAAAATTCCAGCTTGTCCTTTTTTATTCTTTTGCTTCTATTTGAACTTCCAAATTGAGTCTAGCTTCTTTGTATTCTATTCCAACCTCTTGCCACACTTGGGTGATTCTAAATTGGTGAGTTATTGAATTCTTTTGGACGAAATGTCTAATTTCTTCAAGAGAAGCAATCAAAGGCCATTGAGGAGTGGTGAGCGCAATAGAGTGGAATTGAGTGATACATGAGAGTGAGTGAGTTCATCTTGGTAAGGAAGAGTGGGTGAGAAAAATTTTATTACCAACATTTTTCTTGCAGGTTAATCTCTTTTCCAATATGACTAGGGGGAGTGAGAATCAACAAGTAGATGTTCGACTCTTTATGGAGGCGATGAAAGTAGATTTACAAGGCATGAGTAACTGTGCATCTAAACCCCTTCATGATAGACTTAGTTACTTGGATAGTTCACAAAGCCAACCAAGGAGTAGGCGGAGTGAAACACTAAGTGTTAGTGTATGCCCTAAAACCAAGTTGGTTTTTGGGATTTTTATTACGCTTATTTCGTGTTATACTTAAATATGTGGCATTTTCTTTGTCATTTAATACTTGTTATTAATATTACTTGTTTATTTGATAAAGTCCATAGAATATTAACTGTGTATAAGAGATTGTAAGAGTTACAATGATGAGACTCTTATTACACATTAAGTTATATTCTTAAATATCCCTAGTCGTAGTATTAATGAGATTGGACATCATTAATATGGGAAGACTAGCACATACTTTGCCTCTACTTATGGTAAGTAGTAGTTGAACTCGTCAACTATGGTGTGCGACACCTAAGCTGGTATGTGGATGCTTGTTAGAGAACAAGTTCATTGGATTGATCCGCCAAGAGTTACTATTCTTAGTGCTTATGAATTATACTCTTAATGGCAATGGTGTAAGTGATCCTTAGACTTGAGATTACCATGGTATCTTGAGTGTGGATTGCTATGCTTTGACTCTATTGCTCGGTGCTCGTAAAAGAGTAGCCCATACGGTAGAGATTGGGTATAGCATGAAGCATGGAAGGATAGTGAGTAATCGATATAGGATTCACCACTCCTTATTATAGGAGAGTATATCCCGGAATGGCCACTTGTTGAAATATGACTTAAAGAATCTTTTGCGCAAAAGTGAAAGTATGACTTGAAAGAGTTTCAAGGTTATACTTTTATGAAAGTTGTATTTCGGGAACAAGAAATCATTAATTAGTCATTTAAAGAGTGCGCACTACACTCTTAGACTAATTGGGATATAGTGTGGTGAAAGGATATTAATTACACGGTAACATTGTCATTGATAGGTGTAGTCTACCATATGACTTTCCTATTCACTTGGGTGGTCATGATGCATTGCTAGACGCCACTCATGATCTATAAGTGCAAATTAATTAATTAGGGAATTAATGATAAATTAAAGTGTTAATTTATCTGGCTCTTAATTAATTAATTAATGAGTTATAATTTGTACTTATTGCCAACGTGAATGGAACCTAATGGGTCACACACAATAAGAACATGGTCTTTGGGTTAAATTGTTATTAAGATAAGTATAAGATACTTATGGGGTTAATTTATGTGATAAATTAACTTAAAGGACTTAATTATAAATATTCTAAGCCTTGATGGAAATTAGTTTCCTAAAAGGAATTAAGAAGCTATTTGGTTTCCTTTTGGAATTGGTTTCCTAAAGGAATAGGATTAGCTTAAGGTAAGCTTCCTAAACCTTCTTGGTTTCCAATTGCTCTTGTTTCCTTAAAGACTAGGATACTACATCTATAAATAAGTCCAATGCCTTGACTCTTGAAGGATTGATGAAACATAACACAAAATTTAGAGAGAGAAAAATTGAGAGCTTGGTGGCGTTTTTCTCTCCAAGAAAAACGCCACACCTCCATCCCTAATTGTTAGGGTTTCAACTTCTTTCTTCTTCTTGTGTTCTTCATGAATCATTCAAGGGAGCTAGCACTCAAAAGGCAAGGCAGGCAAGCCCAAAGGTTCCTAAAGATCATGTTCGTGTGGATACCGTTGGAGGCTCAACACTTGGAGGGCTTTTCATGGTAGATCAACACCTTCATCGAATAGGATCTTGCCCTTTGAAGCATAGAAACCTTCTATGCTTGAGGTATTTGTGCTAAACACCCTTTAATCGTATAGATTACATCAAAGAGATCCATGGTTAAGGTAATAAATTTTTAAATTTTCCGCTGCGTTACTCCCCTTATTACCTTACACTAAGTCATGAAGCAAAGGAATGCCATTATGATGAAGGTGAATTGGAAATGGGATCAAGGCATGGGAAGCTTGATAGGGGGTGAAGAGATGATGCCATCAAAGAGGCCATGATGAGAATTCCTACCTTCCAAGGCAAGGCGGATCCCGAGGTATACCTTGGATGGGAGAGGAAAATTGAGAAGATCTTTGATTGCCATTCCTACTTTGAGGAGCAAACGGTAAAACTAGCTGTTAGTGGATTTATTAACTGTGCCAAGTATTGGTAGACTCAATTGACTAGAGATGTGAGAGCATATAGGGAGCCACCTATTTGCACTTGGGAGCATATGAGGAAGCGTCATGTGCCAATCCACTACTTCAAGCAGATGGAAAGTAGAGATTCGATAGAGAGGCGACCCAAGGAGGGGACATCTAATGAAAACTCAAATTCCTCAAGTCCAATCAAGTGGAGGAGTAATCAAGCCTATGATTGCAGGAATTCAAAGGCTAGTCCCAATCCCACAAGTTCCACCAATTGGAGAAATGAACGAGTCCATGATTGGAGGGATCAACGAGCTAGTTCAAGATCCTCAAATTCAACCAATTTGAAGAATGACCGGGTTCAAAATTGGAGAGGCAAATGAGAGAATCCAAATTCTTCAAGTCCTATCAAATGAAACACAGGTAAGGAGACGACTTACATAGAATTCCCTTGTCCAGTATCATCATCAGCTACATGCACATAGTAGGGAGATCAAGTGTAGCAGAAACCTGCTTTGGCTTTACTAGATTATTGACAGTACTGTTCAACTACTTTCGGATTAATAAGCAGGGGAAGACACCAACTCTTGTTCAACCAACTGACCTTATAACAGTATCACTTCTTCATCGCCTTAACTTGAAGGATCCCACCATTCTTGACCAAGTTCCTGGAGAACCTCAACAAGATGAACCACGTCAAGAGGAAGAACACCAACAAAGGGAACCAGAGGAATTATCTTTCCAAGCCAGGCCTTCTACTTCCAACTACGCATCCCCGGTGGCAAAGGCTTTTTTACGAAATTGGGAGTCTTAGGAGTGAGCAAAGAGATTACATGCAATCCCACAATCAAAGGCTTGACACAATGTGATGTGAATCTGAGTGATGAGGACATGGTGATCACTCATGACAATCAAAGCGACGAAGCTAGGGTGCCTAGTAGACCAATAACTAAAGCTTGGGTTAAGGAAGGAGCAAAAGATTGCACGTTCATTCAAGTGGAATAAGTTTGTCAAAATACAAGTGTTGAAGGAATGAGAGAAACCGCAGCACGAACCGTGGATGATCCCTCTCACAGTTTGTCATGCGGTTCACGTCCAGAAACTTTGATCAAGACACGCGACCAACCGTGGCATGAACCGCGGATACCCCATCGCACGGTTCTTGCGGTTTGCGACCAAAAACTCTCTTCAACACAACCGCGGATGACTCCTGCCACGGTTCACACTGCGGCCCTTTTAATGATGACAACCGTGGAACAATCCACGAACCACCCTCCCGCGATTTGCCGCGCAGTTCGCCTTTAGAATAGTAACAGGCTTTTATGATTTCTTTTATGTTTTCCTGTTTTCAAGTTGTAATAGCTTAGAACTTTAAGTAAGGGTCTTTTAGACATTTAAACCTTGTTTCTAGCTATAAATAGCCTACTCTCTTGTAAGACTGAGGAGTCTTTGATATTATTTTAAATGAAATTTCATCTTTTGAGGGTTTTCTCCTCTCGGCTTCTTGTAAGCTTTCTTTGAATGCTTTAGGGTTTTCGCTAAGTGTTCTTGGCTTATCAATTAAGTAATCACCTTAATTGTGGCGCCTCCTACTGTTGCGTCTGAAAAATCGTGAAGTAAAAGGGTGCTAGTGGGGTTGCTGACTATCGCGTCCCGAAAAGACAGTCCGGTCTCGGTGACCCTTTGAAAAATAAAGGTGTTTGGAAAAACCGTGTGTGTGTGAGAAAAATCAAATTTTAGTAGAAAAAGTGTATTTTAAGAAAAATGATATTTTAAAAGAAAACAAGGCTGGGACTAAAAGTGCGACAGGTTTGGCCAACTAATTTTTGAAAAAGGGTTTTATTTTTTTTATTTTAAAAAAAATGGAGTCGCCACTTGGTACTGAGTTAGGGTGTACCAAGTCACCCGAAAAATCGTTTAACAAAATAAAAATAAAAATTTTAGAAAAATCATTTAAAACCCTTTTTCGACTCCGGTTTACGAAAAACTAGAGAAAAAGGTTCGGGAGTCACATTTGAAGAAAGGGAAGGCAAAAGCTTGCGCCTAAGGCACCCTTTCAACCTAACCGAGGCTAGTTGCGAGGATTAATCAAAATTTCCTAAATTAACCCTAAATTCTATCGCGTTCGGATGTGTCTAAATGAATGCAAAATCCTAAGTCTAAATGTGAACATCAGGAGGGTCGGTATGTTCCGTCGAGGCTTGGTTGGAATTATCGCATTAATTGCGAAACTCGAGTCGAGACCCCGAGGGAGTCACGAGTTGATGCAAAATGAAATGTAGAAAAGAAAAATAATAATAATCATATATAGTAAGTGATCGAAGAAAGTGGATATGCAACATGTTGGGTACAGGGGACTAATAACTCGTGACTGAATGTTTCTAATCACGGAGGGGGGAACGGCCTGTACGCCACCGCTTCCCATGTGAGTAGACGACTATTTATAGTCAAATCACACAAATGTCCTAATTTCTAAGTGAGATGCAACCTAGATGTCACTGCATTTAAAAATGTGTCAAAATAATACTAATAATAATAAGAATAATAATAATAGTAATAAAATCACACTAAATGGAAAGAAAACTAAAAGTGTGTGAAATGCTGAAATGCACACAAATGCACCTCACACTAAAATGTCCTAAGGGTCTAGCGTTGGACTAGCTCATTCTAAAAAATCCCACTAGCGTTGGACTAGCGGGAAAAGAAAGAAGCTACAACTAGCGTTGGACTAGTGTGGTGACGGAATACCATAAATCATGAATTAAATATTAAAACATGAATTAAAAGTAAATTAAACATATAAAAACATATAAGATCACATAGGAGCACATAACACATAAGCATAATATTTTAGATGCAAAAATCCTAAGGAAAACGGTAAAAAAGATAAACACATGAGCACGCAAAAGCAAATAAATCCTAACTATTACATCAGGGGGCTTGATTTACAATTTAAGGGGAGAAATTAAAAATACCCTATCTATTACACTTCTACCTAATTACACAATTCTGCTAAAATATGAGAAAAATGATCTAACTATTACATTGACTAGCTAAATACAAAATGTTATATTTTTCCAAAATAATAAAAAATTCAAAATTCAACAAATTAACTACGTAAATATGCAACAAAGTATATAAAATAAGAAATAAACAAATAATAATAAAAATAATGCATAAAATCACATTAGAGCATATTGGAGCACATAAAGAAGAAAATAATAGGAAATAGGGATATCCTCTCGAAGACCCGGTACTAAATGCTAACAAAATGAATAAACACGTCAAGGTGCCACAATTTAGGTAAAAATAAATCATAAAAAATGTAAATTCCCAACAAATTGTGGGGTAAACATGCAAATCCCAACAAACTAAGACAAAAAGCACAAGTTTACAAGCAAATACAAAGGGACAAAAACATTATTTCAACAAGCTTGGGGTTGATAATATTTGAATATAAAGTGTTTGATTGCAAGTTATATGATTTAATTGAAATAATAGGAATAATCTAGGGGTCAATATGAGATTATTAAAAACTCAATTGCATAAAGCAATAAATCTGTAGGGCAAATATTGACAATAGGAAAGAAGAAAAGGACTTTAACATAAATATTATTTTTATAAAAGAATAAGTAACACTAAACTAGATTAGTTATCTAAAACTACATAATCCACTGAAATAATTAATAAACTAAACTAAAATTGAACTAAATCACAACTAATTAAAAATTAACTAAACTGAAGAAAAAATATATATATAAAAAAAAACTCTAAACAGCCCTTTCCAGAATTATTTTTCTTTTCCCAAAATTTCCTTTCCCTCCACCAAAATTTTCTTTTCATTTTTTTTTACTTTCTATTCTCTATCTCCCACCCGATTTCTTTCTTCTTCTTTCATCTAAGTCCCCGTTTTCTAATTTCCCCCTTCTTATTCTCGTTTTGTTTCTTTTTCTTTCCTTTTCATTTCTCTCATGTCTTCAGTTTCTCTCTGTCTACCTCCTCTGTCTCTCCAATTTTTCTTCTACTTCTCTCACCCTCACCTGTTCCTCTTTATCTCGGTATTCTTTGTTTGCTCTTCTTCCCTGATTACTTTCCTTCCCCCCTTTTTTTTTGTTATTTCTTTCGATTCTCTCTACCTTCTCTTTATTCTGCTCTATCTCTCCCCACTTCTATTTCTCTCTCGCTCTCATTTCCTTCCCTAGAAAATCCCAATTTCCCAATTTCTCTGTCTAATCCCCTGTGTTTCAGTCTCTCTCTCTGTCGCCAATTCATCTTATCCGGGTAAGGCGAGGATAGGGATTTGATCGAGGACTATGGAAGCAAAGGGACTGGTTTGTGTGGTTCAACTTTAATGGTGAAACTAAAGGGGGGCTGTGACAGGAGAGTCAGTGATGGTGCGTGCTTGTTGACTGGGATTTGGTCGTTTTGTGGGTTGGACCCTGAGGGGCATTCGTGGTCTTTGGGATCGATTTTGACTGGTGGTGTGATTGATGAGGTTGAATTTCTAGCTGTGGCTTCTGATTGAGTGTTTTCCTGCAGGTTTGAAGGTGAAGTATGGGACGGTGTGTGTGGCTGACTGGTGCTGTTTGCCAGTGGTGGTGTGAATTGGCGGTGTATTGGGCTTGAATTTTGGCTGTTGTGCATGATTGTATGTTCTGTGTGTGCGTGCTGCCCCCTTTTTCATTGTGCGTGTGCTGATGATTGATGATTGTGTGTGCTTTGAGTGTCTGTGATGTGTGGCTATGCGTGTGTATTGCTGATTTTGCTGGTGTTGATTCAGGTGGAAAGGCTGTGGAAAAGGTGATTAGATAGTGTATTGGTAATTTTTGATGCTGGTTACCAGTGATTGGCAACTGCAGGGGATGTAGGAATGGGGCTGCTGGGGGATTCCAGATAAATTTAGTGATTCTGTGGTGGAAGGAGACTAGGGGATACGGGAAGCTGGTTGTAGATGGTGTATGCTGATTGCGTAGGGGTTGTGGGCTGGTTATTGGTACTGAGGAGTGGTTCTAGAACTGGAAATAGTTGATGGCTAGGTGGTAGAGTGCGTGGCTGTGGTGATTTGCAGGCAGTTGGCGGTGGTGAGTGATTGATAGTAGTTGAATATTTGATCAATGGGGCTGACTGGTGAGGGGCAAGTGAGGATGGAACTGTGGCGAACTGATTGGGTTTTGGTGGATTTGTTTTGACTCTGCTTGCAGGTTGTCAATTGGCGGTAAAATGTGGTGGTGAAGGGTGATGCTATTGTAGTTTAGGCTTGGTGATTGTTGTATATGAAATTTGGAAAATCTAGGTGGCAAGGGAGGCGTATGGCTGTAGAGGTTTAGGCAAGGGGAGGGCTGGAGATAGATTCAGGTTGCTTTTGATTGTGACTGGTGGTGGAACAGTGGTTGTTTGGGAGGTGGTAATTTCAGGGGTTAATTAGGTTTTTGAGACTTGCATTCTTGCTGATGGTGAATGATTGAACGGTGGAGGGGGAGGATTTGGTTTTATTATTTTGCTTTGCAGGTGGTTGTTGATGGGAGGTTGCCGAAACGGATGATTGATGAAGGTCTGGTGGTGGATATGGGAATGGAGGAGAGAGGAGAGACGATGGAGAGATGATTCCAGAAGAAGAAAACATAAACCCTAGGGGAAGATAAATAAGAAAAACCCAGAACAAGAACACTTAAATTCAGAATAGATTAAACAATCTTCAACAAAAAGTCACAAACAAATACATACAATGATAAGATTTATCTATGAATGAAAGAAAAGTGAACCAAATTAAAAAGAAGTAACTTCACCTTTTAGTCTTGAAAATGGATTAAGTATAAACAGCAGATGAGGCTTGAGGTTGAAGATGAACAGTAGTCAAATTTTTTAGACACTGAATGGTTCCCTAATGACGATAAGCAGTACCTAATTGAAGATGGAGGCTGTAGTGTGTGTGTTCATGAGTGAAGAGTGTGTGTTTTAATCTAAAAAATCATAAAAGTAAAAGTGTTTTAGGGTTTTTCAATTCTTTCTCTCCTTTTTAAAAAATCTCCAAGTGGGGTATTTATACTGCACAAGTCTTAACCTCCAAGAAATGATTAAAAGACCAAAACGCCCTTGACTACAAAAATTATAACTTTATCCTTAAAAAATTTATTCTCTCACAATAATGAAAAAAAACAAGAAACATGTAAATAATAAATTATTAACACTAATTCACTCAAAAAAAATTTAGAAACTTAGAAACATGCTTAAAACCTAAAAACGAATTTGGGAGCCAAAAATTGAGGAAAAATGAGTTTGGAATGTGAAATGACAATTTTGCCCTTGGATGACGAAAATTCACAGAAAAATTGCTATTGACCTAAAAAAATTATCAAAAATTACAAATAAGCTTAAAACACTAAAAAATGCATTTTTTGACTCAAAATTTGTGAAAAATGAATTTAATTTGTAAAATGACGATTTTGCCCTTAGGCAATGAAAATTCACAAAAAATAGTTATCGTTCTCAAAAAATTATCAAAAATTACAATTGAGCTTAAAACACTTGAAAATGCATTTTTGACTCAAAATTTTGTGAAAAATGAATTTAATTTGTAACATGACGATTTTGCCCTTGGGCAATAAAAATTCAAAGAAAAAAATAGCAAACATCTCTGAAAAATCAAGGAAATTAAAAAACATGCTTAAAGAATTAGAAAAATGAATTTGGAACTAAAAATGAACTAAAATGGTATTCGCGAGGTGAAATTACCATTTTGCCCTTGTGTTGATAAAAATATAAAGAATACCAATTTAATTCAGAAAAATCATAAGAAATTAACAAATTCACACCAAAGTAAAAATATGAATTTAAATCCCCAAAAGTTGATAGAAAAATATTTACAAATAAAATTACTATTTTGCCCCCTAGATTATTGAAAAATTAAAATTTGTCCCAAAAAGTGCAAACATGCCTCCCAATGTTTGAAAATAAATGGTGTGTCAAAATTTGGTGTCTACACCTACTTTGGCTTATCAATCGAGTATCCACCTTGGTTGTAGCGCCTTCCATTTTCGCCGTCTCGTTGGGTTTTTTTTCATTCTCCAAGCTTGGGTAATTGGCTAGATCGCGCGTTGGTATCACAGTGGATGGAAGATTGTAGTACCTAGAGCGTAGCTAGAAGGAGCACCATGATCCGCCTCTATTTCTTGGCTTTCTTAGGCATCTTTACTTCTTTTGTCATTTAAACACTATTTTTGTATTTGAATAGTGTCTATTAAGAAGGAACTAATGCATATTTACTTGCTATTATGTCCAGTTAAGTTGTGATGATCAAGGTTCAAGATAGCATATTTGAACTGCTCAGATTACAGTATAAGAGGGTTATATTACTTTAAAGTCTTTTTCCTTTCTTCTTCTACTCCTTTCTTTATTGAGGATAATGTGTGTTTTAAGTTGGGAGGGGGGAGGGGAAGGATTGAGGCTATGTTTTCAAATTGTGAAATTGTGTTGGAAATTGGTTGATAATTGGTTGAAAAATTGGAAATGTGCTTTTGTTTGGCAGGGAGTTTGGTCTAGTTATAGGGGAAACTCTGCCAAAATTTTTCAAAATGTTCCAATTTACTTGATTTTCCTAACATATTTTTCAAAATTCCCTAAGTTTAAAATCTATCTTCAGTTTATCAAATCTTTCACATGTTGGAATAATTCCATGTGCTTTCTAAAAATAAGATAACTCAAATAGGTTAAAGTAATTATTATGTGATTTAAACTCTTGTTTTTGAAGAAAGTATATGGAGTAAAGTAGGAGAAATTATACCTAAAATTTTACATTTTCAATTAAATTTCTTTCATTTATTTGATTTTACAAATTAAATGATAAGTATAGATAATTAAGTAGTAAGCATGCTCAATGATTATTAGTTTAAGAGGGAGTTTGTTATTCTTGTGGAATTTGAAAAGAAAAGGGAAAAAGTCAACAAAAAAGCAAAAGAATGAAAGCTACTCCAATGATTCAAGTACTTAGTAACCGGGAATCTTTGTCTAAAAATGTTGATTTTCGCGTCAAACAGTACTTAGAATCAAGAGTATGTACAAGTAGTTGGGGAATCAAAATTGTCAAGTAGCCAGGGGTCTTCATCTAAAAATATTAATCTTTGTGTCAAACGACAATTTTCATTTCCAAAGAATGAAACCAACAAGTGTATAATGAAAAGGAAGTGTTGAGTAACCCGGGGTCTTCATCTAAAAATGTCGATCTTCGCGTCAAAAGACAACTTCATACTTGATCATGAAAATCACTAATACATACATCCCTCTTTTATGACATAATCTTAAAGTATAAGAACTACTTGATTGACCATATGAAGTGTCGTTTGTAAAATTTAGTAAGGCAAAGAAATTTGGTTTAGACTAGTAAAATTTATGGTATAATTACTTTGCTTTTGCTTAATATTATGAGTACTCAAAATCAAGAACAAAATATTGCATAGTGATTATTTACTTGCTTAATTTGGGAAAATTATTTTGGAAAGATACATAAGTTGCTTCAATCCTTGAATATATCATTATTTGATCTCTTGATTTTCTAATTACTTGAGAACAAACAATGATTCAAGTGTGGGGGAATTTGATAAGTGAAAAATTTGCTAATAATAGTATATAGAGAAAATTACAATTTTGGTACCAAACGTTTGGAATATCGACAGTTTTAGTCCCTAAAGTTTGGACAAAAGAAAATATAGTGCCTAATGTTTCAATTTTTTAGCATGTTTAATCCTATTGACTAGTTTTACAAAAATTTTATCGGAATCTGGTCATGTATTACTCACGTGCCAGTTGCAAAAATTTTCAAAAAGAATTAGATTAAAGAAAAATTTTAATTGTCATAGCTTGTAATTAAAGGCAATAATATGAATTCATAAATGATAAATAAGCAGATAAAACTTAAAAAATCCGCCTGGATAGTACATTCGCATTTGTGCTTTTAATTACAAATTATGGCTATTAGAATTTTTGTCTTTTTTTAATTCTTTTGAAAACTTTTGCTACCATCATGTGAGTTTCATGTGATTAGATTCCGATAAGATTTTGAGAAAATTGATCTATAGGACTAAATGTGCTAAAAAATTGAAATATTTGGTACTAGATTTACTTTTGTCCAAATTTTAGGGATTGAAACTGCCAATGCCCTAAATATTTGGTACCAAAACTGTAAATTTCTCTATCATATATGTTATTATGTATTTTTGGTGAATTTTTGGTGGAATTAGAATAATTTTGGCTTCAATTAACTTATTTTCATAAATTAGGGTTTCTTGCCAAACTTAGGGTTTTTGAGGTAAAAGTGTTATCTTGAACTATTTAATGTACAATTCTTTTGTATATTTGCAGATTCATCACACTTAATCCCAAATTGGACCAACGGAAGTCAAAGAGCATCAAAATCAAAGTGGTTAAGTGGATTGAACAATTGGAGAATTATTGAAAAATCAATTGTGCAAAATTAGGGAAAAAATGCAAAATTCAACAAAAATATGTGGAAATGAATGAAAAAGGCTTAAAACACGTGGAAGAACAGATCAGCAACCTCAGGATCAAGTGGGGCCAGCTTCCTTGGATCCGCAAGTCAACTGACCTGCGAATCAAACTCGCTGATCGACACTGACCTTCAATTTTCGACTGTTGTAACTTGCTTCAATTTCTAGTAGTTTTTGCAGACTTTTGAGTTGGAGATGAGGTTTTGCAAGTTGTAGACTTCATTGGGAATACAAATGAAGACTTTTATGCCAAGATAGATCATCAAGAAGGATCTTCATCATTCCAATGCATTGAATATAGTTGCAAGTTGGAAAATAACTTTCTATAAATAGAAGTTATTTGTAAAGAGTTTTATACATGCTAAGTTAGAGAATTTGTAGAGAATTGTTAGAATTCTCATAGTCAAAATAGAGATATTCTGAGTTTGATAGAAATTCTTGCTCAAAAACCCTTGTAGCAACTTTTGTGGAAGAAATACAAGTTCTTGAACCCATTCCTCCATTGAATAAGCTCTCTTTAACTTTGTATCTTTCATTTATCTTGATTGCTACGGCTTGTTGTCTTCAATTCATATGTTTTGATTTGGAAACAACTATATTGAGCTAAATTCCTATTTCTAGGGTTTTGATGAAACTAATGAATCCATATTAAGGCTTGTAGTTGATTAAACTTACCATTTCTTGCTTATGTTTCTTTAACTATTCAAGTTTTAACCTTTGTATTTTAAAGACCATCTCATGCAAAGCATATTAGTTGTTAAGATTCAATTAAATATGTTCTTAATAATGGAAAATGAATATTTGAGCTTAAGTACTAACACATGGAAATAGTGTTATGCTTATGAGGATTTAAGGAAGCAATTCATGCATGCAAAGGCAACTTTATTATGGTAGTAGGTAAGTTGAATAAATTCATTGTGAAAACAAGTTTGATACAAATGGATTTGCATTCCTAAACAAGGCAAGTTCATATTGGCAAGTTATTGATCTCTACATCTTAATCTTGATCATTAGTGAATTCAATACCCTAGAACTCATTGATAAATGATTTTCTGCAAGAATTGTTGCATTTCTATAAGTTTCTCTTTGTTAGTTAAATTCTAACCAGATCATCTTGTTCAATTAATCATTGCTTAGATAATAAAGAAAGTGATAAAACTCTAGTAATTGCACTTACTTGGCTCCTTGTGGGATTCGACCCTAATTTCCAATACTACAACAACCCGTATATTTGCGGTTAAAGTTAGAAGATTAGGTTTTATTACTTGACTTTTGTGTGTATATTGCTTTGATTTTCTACACCTAATCAACACCACGTCATATATCACAGGAATATTTTCTCCCAAAGGACCGTCTTAAAAAGAAATCCACAAAAACAACCCTAACTTCTTGACTCCTTTGTCACTTGTCCAAAGACTCCAAGAACAACTTGAATCGTGGTGCTTGAAGATTCAACAAAGATCATTGAACTCCTCCTTTTACATTGCAAGTTAGACTCCTAACAACCTGTGGAAAAGATTCCTATCCAACCTGTGGAATAGACTCCTATCCAACCCGTGGAATATACTCCTAATTAATGAACCCAGAAGAATGAATCAAACCAGATGGAAGAAACCCAAAGGAGAGATTTTGGTCGCAATAGAATCACTCCAATAAGACCAGGATTTTGTTCTAATCCAAGAACTAAAGTAAACTCTCTTAGAGAGAAAAACACATAATTTTATTGATTCATCATAAACTTATGAAAAATATTACACATGGTGGCCTATTTATAGGCTCACAAAGTCATAGAATATGGAATAGAGAATTCCAGAATTAGCTATCAAAAACTAATTCTTAACAAATACTAACACTCAACATAAAAGAACATGGAAACAATCTAGAAGTCTTGCAAATAATAGCTAGTTTAGAATATTTTTTAAAAAATAAAAAAATTTTGCATAAAATAAACAAATGGACTGGCCATCCCTCGTTGGACTCTATTGGGCTTCGGTTTTGCAATTTTAAGGCCTTCAACTTGGGTCCATCATACCTAGCCAACTCATCTGCATCATATTTGGACCATATGCTAATTCTTGGGCCTTTTTTTTGAATGCATGTTTTATCCAAAACCAAAATGTAATCTTCAAGTCTAATTTCCTTGATTAGTCCACGGATTCTCCAAATTCAAGAATGGTTGAAAACACAAAACTCCTTGTAGAATCAATCAAATCACACAAATTGACGAATATCATTAATGACGCTTCCAAGCTTAAAATAGACACTGTCACACACGTATCATAATTATTTGGAAACCTTTTCTCCCAAGACTTGGGTATTTATAAACAAGTCATTTAAGTTAATTTAGCTGATAAGTTAACCCATAATTACTTATACTTATCTTAATAACAAGTTAACCCAAAGATCATGTGTCTATTGTGTGTGACCCATTAGATGTCATTCACATTAGCAATAAGTACAAATTATAATTCATAATTAATTATTTAAGAGCTAGATAAATTAAACTTTAATTTATCATTAATTTACTAATTAATTAATTCATACTTATAGATCATGACTAGCGTCTAGCAATGCATCATGACCGCTCAAGTAAATTGGAAAGTCATATGGTAGACCGTACCTATCAATGTAGGCCCTGAGTGCAACATAAGAGAAGGTGAATTAGGTTGTCTAAAATTCCTAAGTGAGAAGTTCCAATATTCACCCAATAAAAACTAGTAATATAAAAACAAAGTAAATATCACAATTAAACAATATAAATAAACAATAATGTAAAAAGGTAAGAAAAAATAACATAACCAATTTATAGCAATTCGGTGTCAAGCTCAACACCTATGTCCACTCCCAAATTTCTCAACTTAGAGTTTGAATCCACTATGTGTTTCTCCACGAGTTGGTAAAGCAAACCAACATGTATAATGTAGGAATCACTCTTTGCTCACCCTAGCACTCTCTAGTTGTGCCAAAGAGTTTTACAATTCACTCAATCAACCCTCACAAAGCTACACTTGGATACTATCACTCACACTTTGAAGAACACACTATAACCCAACCAACTACCTCACAAACTATTACAAGAACACAAAGGGAGAGAGTTTTTTACACTTAATCACTCTTGAAAGCTTGTAATAAATGTACGTAAAGGTTCTCCATCAATTCTATACAAATTGGCATTTATAGGGGGTGAGAAATGGGGTTAAAACAACCTCCAACGGCCACAAACGGTCAAATTAAAGATTGTTGGAAAACTAGCCATTAAGGGCATTAGGATGACCAAAAGGGAGGCCGAACACATTAGGATTGCCAAATAGGTGGCCTAAAGTGTGGCTAAACCTTTCTGGAGCCTTTTTTGTCTTTTTCTTTAGGATGGCCGAAAGGGCAGCTAAAAAGGTGTTAGAACTTCTGATCAAGTATGTTAGGACAATCGAAAGCTGATCATCACTTTAATTGTGCAATTTTTCAAAATTGATTTGCTTATCCTTTGTGCTCCATTTGATGCATATGGATCCTATTTAATGCTCAAAACCATTGACAATCGTGTCTCTCCTTTCTCTCTCTCTATAGCCAAAACTCTCCTTTGAATTTCAAACTTTCTGGTGGTGGCCATGGCTTCTCAATGGCCAGCCACCTCAAACTCCATCACCATTCAATTTGAAAATGATTCTCCTATGACCAAAAAATCGTTCTCTCAAGTTTTCACTGCATCTACATCGTCTGCCATGCCTCTTAAATATCCTTCTTCCTACAAGGGGAAGGCGACTATTTTCTTTTCTATAGAGAAGATTGATAAAGCTTCTTCGCCTTTTAAGCTATCTGTAGTTGGGAAATTCTGTACTGACATGATCTGGTAGTTTGGTCATAATTGGAGCTAGAGACAGTGAATTGAGATGATTCTTGAAGCATTTTAAAGATAAGAGAATTATCGACAATTCTTATGAAGACTCAAAGCTTGGTTCTCACGTTTGTGATGTCAAATTTTCACATTACTGAAGCATTCTTGTGCAGTAATGCTCTTCCGACCATGTCTTGTAATTTTGGCCATAACTTTTCATAGAAAACTCTAAATGACCTGATCCTTGTGCTCCTGAAAAGCCAACACAAAGAGCTACAACTTTCATGTTTTGACCAAGAGCTAATTCTGCATGACTTGAGAGTAACCATGACACCAATCCGGTTGTGGATACAAGTGCGGATACACTAGGCAAAAACTTTTTCGTATTCGCCACACGTATCCGCGGACCGATACTTATTGCCGGTATGCAACAGAAACTAACACTTTTCTTCTGCAGCATGGGATTTCTCTTGCTAAATGAGCCCAAAAATTTATGAGTCCGATTTTGAGCATTCTAATTGTAATTTTTAGACTAGGGAACTCTATATATTGAGGGTTTTAACTCTTTGAGAGAGAGAGCCACTTTGCACCACATACATCAAGAGAGAGAGATTAGAATAGAGATTAACAAGGGTCTCTCTTAGAGAGATTTTCTCTCTTTGAGAGAGCTATCCTTTTACATTAGTAAATCTCTCTATAGAATAGTGCTATTTGGAGGATTATCTCGTACACATCAAGATTGGAGGAAGAATAGAATATTTGAACTTGTTCATCAATCAATAAGTTTTCTTTATTCTATTTTTGTCTCTTTCTTGATTTATATATGGATTTGTTTATTAAAGTTTTGATCTTTTGTGTGAAATCCATCATGGGCATGTTCTAAGTTGTTAAACTTGGGTTAGAGAAAATTAATGAATTCGTACATATGACTTGTTTGTGATTATTCATGCTATCTTGCTCTTGTTTGTTCTGTATTTTGGTTTGCATGGATTTGTAGTTGCTTGATCACCAACTATGAATTGTTAGTTGTTATTTTGCAATGAGAATTGGTAATAATAATGGAAAAGGAATAGTTGAAGCCTAGGTTGCATGTCACACGAGAGTAGTGGTGCTCCTAGGTGGGTCAATTAGGTAATTCATGTAGCTAATGAACCAATACCAGTATCTTTACCATGAGAGTAGGAAAGAACTAGTAGGGAGATAATCGTTAACTTGTCGTAAGAGCGAAGGTTAAGTATATGGGATTGGACCCTAAACAAGACAAGAACTAATAGCATGAGTTGATCCTTTTATTTATATGTATGGTCATTAGTTAACTCTATTCCCTAGTGTCTTAAAATTGTGAGTTTCCTCTAGATATTGTTATTCTATAGAGTTGATTAGTTTAGTTGTTTATTTTATACTTTGTTCTTCTCATTGTTATTGGGTTGTTTAGATAATAAAGTTAGTAATAAAGTCTTAGTACTTCAATAACCTTTTCCCTGTGGGATTGACCCTATTGCCCTATACTCGATATGATCTATGCACTTGTAGTATATAGGGTAATTAGGTTTTTAACTTGATTTTTTGTGTGTGATAGAATTGAGTTATTTACTATATTTTATTGACCTAATTACATGCCTATGAAGTGACGCCGTTGCCGGGGAAAAGAAAAGAATACTAGGGCTAAAGTGATCTTTATTGCTCTAAACTTATTTTGTTTTTAGTTTTTATTCTTTATTCCTTTAGTTTTTCTTATTTTCGCAGATAGAAGTGAAGTAAGGATCTCAATTGTGCAACCGTGAGTTGAAGATATGGCGGGTTATTATGAGGATTGGGCCAATAAAAGAGGTAACATAAGAGGATATACAGGTATGTCTAACAGTGAAACTCTTTGTATATTGAAAGCACAGATGGATAAATTGTTGAACTTGGTTTATTTGCGATGTGGTAATAGTTCTTCTTATTCTCAAGTAATTGTTGATTGTTGTGCTTACTATGGTGGGTATCATAATTCTTATGATTGTGCTAATTATAGCCAGGTACAATATGATGACAATTACTACTTTGGCCCCTCAATATGACCCTACTCGAATACCTATGACTTGAGGTGGAGGGATCATCCATGTTATGGATGGGAGGATAATTGGAAGCATCAAAAACCTATTTGGGAGGAACCTAGTTTTCAATTTTATCCATCTCCTGTAGATTCAAAACCTGAGTGGGAATTGGCACTTGAGAAATTGGCTCAATCAACATTAGAGAGATTAGACATGATGTAGAAAAATTTTGAGACTCAACTTAATCAAATTGCTGAAGCTCTACACATTAGGTATCAATATGACCTACTGAGTGACACTGAGTTAAACCCTAGTGCACAAGTGAAGCCAATTACCGTTTGTAGTGGTGATTATTTGAGTGAACCTCCATTTGCAGAACATGACCCTAATTGTGAGTTGGCCACTGAGGGATTATCTAAGCTTATAGATGAAAAATATGACCAACTGACCACAATGTACGTGAATCTTAGGGTCCAGAAAGAACATGAGAGTGTTGTAGAAGAAAAAGAGTGGTGGAAAGGAGTTGTGAGTGAGGATGAGAGTTTTTGGGAAGTAATTGAAGGATTGAACAACTCATTTCCAACTACTTCTTTTAACCCATTACGGGACTATTGTGTCAACATTTATGATTCACTGCATGTTATTCTTCCATTTGGTCCTACTGTTTTGCAAGTTCCTTATGTAAAGTTTCTTGATGATGCCATGATACATGAGAGGAAGTTGGAGGATCGTGTGATTAAAGACTTAATGGAGGAAGGTAGGGTTTTTATTGATGTGGAGATGCCGCCAAGGTTTAACAAGGCTAGGTTGCAAGGTGCTCAAAAAGAGAAATGTCCAATGGTTGAGATCACAAAGCCCAAGAAGAAGGAATGGGCTTCTGATGTTTTCCATCAAGGGGTTATGTGAAAGTTGATGGGAAAGTTTGGTTGAAGGCTATAAAAAAAACGTTTGTTGGGAGACAACTCAACTATTATTTTACTATTATTGCATTTTAGGATTTAAAAGTAGTAGTAGGAGTTATTCAGTTCTTATTTTCTATTGTTTAGGTTGTGTGACTAATGGTTTTGTGGAGCTTATATTTGTTTATCATGTTGTCATTGCAGGTTTTAATAGTCCAATATTAGATCAAGGGAGCATGAAAAATCATGGATAGACATTTCAATGGCTACAATAGGGGAGTAATGTTCTTTATCTTATTTCTTTCCTTTCTACACATTGAGGACAATGTGTATCTTAAGTGTGGGGGGAAGTTTAGGATATTGTTCATAGTAGTAATTGATTGTGTTGAATTGTTTGGTTTTTGTTTTTGGAGAATATTGGTTGCATTGTGAATGTTGTGATTGCTTGGCCACCAATTGCAAGTTGTTCAATATTTGTTGCCCAAATTTTTCAAAAATAAAAGTGTCTAACAATTTGAAAAGTGCTTAATGGGTAAAGTCCACACCATTAGTAGTCAAATTCTTCTACCTTAGTTGAGATATTGTCATGTGTTTTGAGAATTTCTTTCTTGCATGACTAGGAAATATCTATTATGTGGTTGTGAGTTTGTGTTTTTAGAGAAATCATATTAGGTAAAGTAGAGGAAGTTATGCTTAGATTTTACATGTTTGAGGAAATTTGTCTTCTTTGCTTGATTTTTGTATGTTGGGTGATGAATATAATTGGTGAGTATTACATGTGTTCTATGATTATTAATGCAATAAAAAGGGACCGTTATGTGCTTATTTGAAAATTTTGAAAAAAAAAAGAGAATAAATAAGCTTACGTTCTACTCCTATGGTTCTTGTACTGAGTAATTGGGGGTCTTCATCTGTCAATGTCGACTTTTACGTAAAAGGTGCTTGAGCTATGAGTACACATAGAAGCTTGGGCATATGAAGTGTTGAGTAACTGAGAGTCTTCATTTGATCAATGCCGATTTTCGCGTCAAAAGGCAACTTCATGTCCCAAGTAAAGGCTAAGCTTATTGAAAAATAAAAAGTCCCTCTATGTTGAAAGTTAAGTAATCATAGGCATGTGGAGTACTTGTTAGGTATTTACTTTGCTTGATTGCAAAAATTAGGTAAATTTGAGAAATTGAATTAAACTAGTGAAATTGGGGTATAATCACTTCTCCTTTGCTTAATATTATGAGCATTTAAAGCAAGGCTAACATAATGGATATTTACCTAGTTGTTGAGATAGGGTTGTTGAAAGCATATGTGTTATTTCCACTATGGTTAAGTCATTGTTTGGATTTGTATTGTTTAATTGCTTGAGGACAAGTAATGGCTCAAGTGTGGGTGAGTTTGATAGATGTCTAGTTTGCATATTTATTAGTGTGTCTGGATTAGTATTTTAGGCTTGTTTTTAGGGTTTAAATGATGAACAATAGTCATTTTTATGTCTATTTTTTCCAATCTTGAGTTTGTAGCTAAAATGTGCAAATGAGTGGTTTAATATGCAATTCTTTGTATTTTGTAAGTTTTAGCTATAACGATCATCACTTTGGATCAAATGAAGTATATTGGGATGATATTTTTAAATTTGATTTGAAGTTGATGAGAAGTGGCAAGAGAAGAGGACTAAAGATGTGGGATGAAGAAGCAATGATAGAAGAAGAATTGGCGATGAATAGGTTTCACTACACCGACATATTCGGTCATAAATGGAGCTAGAGATAGTGAATTGAGATGATTCTTAAAGCATTTTAAAGATATGAGAATTATCTACAATTCTTATGAGACCTCAAAGCTTGGTTCTCAAGTTTACAATGTCACGAATTACACCATGTTAGTCACAAAGCTTGAACGTTCCTTTCATGATCAGCCATGATTTGATCTCATCTTGGTCCAAACGAGTTACCCCATGAGAATATCTAAGCATCAAGATTGTAAGCACTCCTAGGATCACATCAATCCCTCCTCCCTCGAAAAGATTCGTCCTCGAATCTACGAGATCATATAAGCTAACATAAGTAACTAAAGGATTGATAGAAAAATAAACAGCAATGATAGATATACAAGACATATGAATTAGAATGCGAAACTCAATGCAAGTTGAAACATAAGGTGCAAGAACAAATTCTAACTTAAGAAGAATAAACATATCTAGATGCAAACTATCCCTAAAAACATGGAAAAGAATAACACGATTTCCAAAGTCTATGCAACCATAATTGTACTCAAAATAACAATTACTAACAAGATAAAATTTATGGTTCAACAAAGACTTATGCAAAGAATCTAAGTAAACATCACATGAACTAAAAATATGAGCATCATATGAATTATGCCTAATAAGCCCTAGAATGCGAAAAATATCATCAATCAGCTCACTAGAATAATTCAAACGATGTAACCAAAACCCACGAATATTGCATGATATATCACATAAAATAAATTGAAAAATGTCCAAAAAAGAATGATTAAACACCAGAAAATCATTCGGACTAATTGCATTAGATAAATTTAAACATGCTAAATGCAAATCGTCTAAACTAACAAAACAAATATGCAAGAATGAACTAAGTTGCAAATTAAAACAACTAAAACATGAAAACTTAGGCCACAAATCTATTGAATCTATCATAGTTGTCAATCTCAATGTGGCATTTGAACTTGGCTTCAACTCCTTCACCACGGTTTTGTCAACTTCCAAGCTTCTTGAATGACAACTCACTACAAAATAGCAATAATGTGGTGTCTCTCCATGAGTATCAACCTGCAAAATCACCACAAAAAGACTAGGAAAAGAGTTATAAAGTGAGTTAGCAAAATACACTTCTTCTTTAGAGTACAAGGATACAAGAGTTATTGATCTAGCTAGCAAAGCATCTTGTTTTCTCTTTTCTTTGCTCTTGTAGAAGAAACACTCTCCTCACTCTTTCTACTTTGCACGACTTCCCTCTCACTCTTTTCCTCATTCTTTCCCTTAGCTTGCAATTGAAAATCCCTTGCAATCTTCACTTGATCAGAATGAGCTTCAGATGGCAAGATTGAATTAAGAACAATTTTTCGTTCATTCCACTTAAAAGAGTAGTTGTTCTTGTATCCATCATATGAAACTCTTCTATCATATTGCCAAGGACGTCCTAAGAGAATATGACATGCTTGCATTGGGGCAACAGCACACCAAAATTTATCTTTGTACTTGCCTATTGAGAAAGTAACAAGCACACGTCTAGTCACTTTGATCTCTTCTAGATTATCAAGCCAATGAAGTTTGTAGGGCTTGGGATGCTCCACAGTCTCCAAATGCAACTTATCTACGAATAAGGTACTAGCAACGGTAGTACAAGAACCACTATCAATGATCAATTGATATGCGCGGACGTACATGGAATTGCTTGAAAGACCAAGTATGAATTTCGAACCTTTCCCCTTGGATGAACTCGACTCTAGAATCAGCACCAAAGCCTTGAACACGCAAGATGAACAACTCGAAAATTCAAGGAAGCTTTGAACCTCCTTATGGAATGAACAAGAACTCAAGGAATCAGCACCTAGAACGTTTGATCAAAGCAATAAGGTAACTCTAAGCTAGGGTTTTTGAACTTGGAATGACTCTACAAGCTCGGGGGTTGTTCTTAATCAACAAAGAACGCAAGAAGCACTCAATTTGAGAACTCACAAATTTATTAATCATCAAACTTATCTTAAATTCGTAACAGTGTTTTGGCCTATAAATAGGCTTGCATAACAACTTGTAGAAAGTTCTAGAAACTTAACAAAGAGCACTAGTTGTAACCTAACACAATATGGTAACTTTCTAAGAGGTTACAACTTGTAAACAAAATAGAAAACTTAACATAAAAGAATTAAACTTAAAAATTCGTCCATAAATTGTTCATGGGCTGGACGCCTCCTTTTTAAGCACTATTGGGCCTCCATCTTGCATCTTTAAAAGGCCTTCTGACAAATCCAACCAAACCAGCACCTTAGAAACATGTTACGGACCACTTAGAAGTTTCAATTGGACCTTCTTTGAATGTATATTTAATCCATAACCAATGTATAAACTCTTGCCCAATGAACACACTTGAATAGCTTGATCACCAAGTCCATTGGGAGGCCCAAAGTCACGAATTACACCATGGTAGTCACAAAGCTTGAACGTCCCCTTCATGATCAGCCATGATTTGTCTCATCTTGGTCCAAACGAGTTGCTCCATGAGAATATCTAAGCATCAAGATTGTAAGCACTCTTAGGATCACATCAGGGTGGAATCTTTTAAAAGAAGAACCCCACCTCTTGGGGGGGCATTACACGCGCACCAAAGACATCAAAAACACACTTTTGCACACATCAAGAGGGATGTAGAGAGGAAAAAGCAAGAGTAGGGGAACAACTCAAGGGCTTCAATGGTGCAAAACAAGAAGATTTTATCAAGATGCAAGAAAGAATTCAAGAGGGCTGCATGAGAATAAACTTCCTTTTTCTTTCTTGTCTTTTGTTAATTGTATTCTCGTAATTATGAATTGAGTTGTTTATTATTTAGATGGGATGAACCCTAAATTCTTATGTCTATGATTTTATTCTTTGTTTAATGAAAGACCCACTTTGTTTTAGATTTATTCTTGAGTTTATTGGTTATTGAATTGGGATTTGCATGCATCCTTTGATTCAATAGTGATTTCATATAGGTAGATTGAGAAATCACCTATTTGACTAGATCATCTCTTGAATAAAGAGGCTTTCATGGGTCGCTAGAGATAGAATCACATAAGTCTCCCTGGATAGATGCAAACCTAACCAAAATCATAGAATCCATAGAACCTTAATGCTTCTCCATGGGGTTTTGATTGAGAAGAGATTCCAATCAATCAACCAAGGGGATAGGGGGTTAATACTTGAGAAAGATTGAACCTAATTAAGGGATTCTAGGATCTAAGTGATTGGGTTATTGATTAATCAAGATAAAGTCCTAGCATATTTGATTTAGGATATTCTTCATTTAGATTCGCCTTTACTTTTTGTCCATTCTCTCTACTGACTTTTAGATTGTGGTTTAATTGGGAAAATATTTTATTTAATTCATATTTCCAATTAATTTTTCATTCGCTTTGTGAGGTTAGATAATAGAAAAAAGGTTAATACTAGTACTCACATAGTCCCTATGGGATTGACACTCGGTACTCCTGTACACTGTACTATTGGAAACGATAGGTTCACTTGCCTAAGTATTCATAGTATAGCCAAAAGGACTACCAGTCATTAGTTAACTCGATTCCCTAATGTCTTAAGATTGTGAGTTTCCTTTAGATATTGTTATTCTATAGAGTTGATTAGTTTAGTTGTTTATTTTATACTTTATTCTTCTCATTGTTATTGGGTTGTTTAGATAATAAAGTTAGCGACAAAGCCTTAGTACTTCAATAACCTTTTCCCTATGGGATCGACCCTGTTGCCCTATACTCGATACGATCTGTGCACTTGCAATATATAGGGTAATTAGGTTTTATAACTTGAATTTTTGTGTGTGATAGAATTGAATTATTTGCTATATTTTATTGACCTAATTACATGCCTATCAAGGAGCATGTGCCAAAAAAACTTGCTGATCCTGTTAAGCGATATGTTCCAATCAATAAGGGCTTAGATGGAGTTGTGAAGAAAGGAGGTGGCAGTGGTGCTGACGCTCCCCAACAAACTGTGCAGGCCTTGGTGGTTCAACCTGTTGAAAAACTTGTTGATCCTATTTTGTAGTATGTTCCAATCGTTAAGGGTTCAGATGGAGTTTCGAAGGAAAGAGGCGTCAGTGGTTCTAACACTCCCTAACAAGTCGTGCAGGCCTGGGTGAAACAACCTGTTGATGTGCCTATTATGCCAGGCCTAGAAACACATATGCTTAATGACACTAAGAGGAGTGATGTTAGTGCTATGTTTGCAGAGATTAATGAGGTCTCCTTGGAGACAAATGTGCAGGTGGTTGTTGTATCTAAGGAGATAAATAACAAGAAGGATGATTCAGTGCTTGAGTCTATCATACACGTTCCTACAATGGGAGCTTTTGCGCAGCCAAGTCAAGTCACTTTGGAACCTGCTGCGGCTGTGCCCTTGGCATCTATCCAGGAAGATGTGACTATATTACGTGATCAGGAGGGGGTGGATATGCAGAATGTTGATGCTCTTAACAACACGGTGCAACTTTTATTCTCGAAGGAGCTGGTGATTTTCGAAGCTACCAACCTTCATCGAGAAGATATGGAACATTTGGCTGTAGGGATTTTGGATTCATCGATAGAGCAATTCCAGCAACCTAAAAGGGGATATAAAGGCATTTGGGCTCAATTTCCCTCAGATAGGGAATTGAGATCAATGGAAAGATCTTCCCACAACTCTTTTTCTTCATTAACCAATGATTAAGTCTCTATTTTGGAATATCCGAGGGCTGTCCAAAGCTTCTCATCTTCGTCAGTTAAAGAAGTTCATAAGTATGTTTAACGTCCAATTTCTGGTTTTATGTGAGGTTAAGTTGGAAGATAATAAATTGGAAAGTTTTCGTTGCAAGTTAGGGTTTGATTATGGCATCAATCATGAAGCTAATTCTTTATGGGTTTTTTATAATAGACCTTTTAGTTGTTCGGTGGTGGGTCATGGTAATCAGCATCTATCAGTATTGTTAGAACATCTGCAATTTGAATTGCCTATTCTTGTTTCGATGGTTCATGCAAAATGTCTGGTTCAGGAACGAGTTTCTCATTGGGAAGGTTTACTTAATGATAAATGTGGTAGGGATAATCTGTGCCTGATCATTGGTGATTTTAATCTTATCATGGATCAGTCTAAAAAAAAGGGTGGGAAGCCTTTTAATGTGGATCATGCACTTGAGTTTCTAGATTTTTTGAGTCATGCTAATCTAATTGAAGCAAGATTTTTGGGATTGCCGTTTACTTGGTGTGATAATAGGATGGGTTCGGCAAGAATTTGGAAACGCGTTGACAGACTTTTGGTAGACAATAATGCCTTGGATGCTAGCTTGAGGGTCATAGTAAAGCATCTGGCTCGTACTCCGTCGGACCATGCTCCAATATTGATCTCTTCTAGTGTCAGATGTGATGATAAACCTAGACCTTTTAGGTTTATGAATTTTTGGACTAATCATAGTGATTTTTTGCAGGTTGTAAGGGATGCCTGGGAGGTTCTCTCTGATGGCTCTCCCATGAGGCTTTTAGCTACTAAGTTGAAATAGACTAAAGAGTATCTAAATAAGTGGAATAAAAGCAATTTTGGCAACATTTTTCAGCAAGTCAAACTAGCTAAGAAAAGGGAGGAGGAGGCAGAGGCCAACCTTCTATCTGACAATTGTGAGGTCAATCTTAATTCTCTATGGAAGGCTCAAAATGTACTGCAAAATCAGTTGGCAATTGAAGAACGGTTTTGGAAATAGAAGGCTCATGTTAAATGGATGAAGGAGGGAGATAGAAACACACAGTTCTTCCATTCCACGGTGAAACAAAGGCAGTCCATAACTATTATTCATAGAATAAGGGATGCTCATGGTTAGTGGTTGGAGTTGGATCATTAGATTGGTCAAGAGGCGTCTTCCTTTTTTGAGACTTTTTTTTCAGCTAAAGGGTTTGATAGTGAACTTCCCTTGCATATGATTCCAAAGTTAGTAACTACTATAGATAATGTGACACTTGAGGCATTTCCAACTAAAGAGGAAGTTTTTCAAATGATCAAGAATCTGGATATTGAAAGTGCACCAGGTCCTGATGGATTCATAGGTTTGTTTTTTGTCAACGCTTGGAGGACTATTGGCAAGGATGTTTTTAGAGCAATTTTAAGTTTCTTTGCAAGTGCTGAGTTGCCAAGGTGTATTACAGCCACTACTCTAGCTTTAATTCCAAAGACAGAGGTGCCTCAATATTTCTCTGATTTCAAGCCCATCAGCCTTAACTTTGTTAATAAGGTTGTTTCGGGCATTCTTTTAGACCGACTAGCAGGTATACTTCCCAGGATTATGATGAGTCACAAGTTGGAGACCTTCAAGAGGGACGTTCCAAGGATGATGGATCGAGTTTGAGGAGCTCCAATGATGTACTTAAAGGTTTGGATGGTCCAATGACTAGAGCAAGAACTAGAAGAATGAAGGATGCTTTGCATGGACTCATATTGGACTCATATGAGGAGGCTTTGCAATTGGGCTCAAAAGATCAATCTAAACAATTCATTAATGTGATTTGGGCTGAACAAACATTAGATGAGGACTTCATGGGCCACACGCATAGGGAGCTTGAAGAATTGAAGTCCAATTGATGGTTTTGTGGGCTTAATGGACCGCCAGCCCATTAGGGTTTATTAGCTACGAATTTTTAAAGTTTTTAGAGTTGTAATAGACTTAGTTATTTTAGTTAAATCATGCTTTGTTTTGGTAGTTTCATTAGTATAGGTTTTGTCTTAGAAGTTAAGTCTATTTTCACAACTCTAGAATGTTCTTTGTAAGCCTATTTATAGGCCATAATTTTTAGTTACGAATTTAATCAGAATTTTTAGAAATATTGTGTATTCTCTTTGAGAATTTTCTTGGTTCTTTGTTGATTAAGAACTACTCTCGGTCTTATTAAGCTTGCTTGTGGCGACCACCAACTTCGCTTAGAGTTTTCTTGAGTTTTTGATCAAGTCTTTAGAGCTAATTAGGTTAGACGATTGAACTCGCTCAACTTGGTCTAGTCTAGTTGTCCTATAGGCATGTTCATCTTCAAGGGAAGATTCAAGGCAAAACAACTCCACGTCAAGGGTTCCTTGGTTCACGAATCAAACGAGGTCTTGAGTTCAACGAGTTGTATACCTGAATCCAAGACTTTCTTGGCTACGCAATCGTGCACACATCATATTATTTCTCCTCAACAGAGTGGTTTTGTGCAAGGAAGGACAATTTCTGACAATTTCTTATTAGCTCAGAAGTTGCTTTTGGGAATGGGGAAGAAGAACTTTGGAGGTAATGTAGTGTTAAAATTAGATATGGCCAAATCTTATGATAAGGTGTCATGGCTTTTTTTTGTTCAAGTCTTAAGGGCTTGTGGGTGTAGTGAAATATGGATTGACATGGTGTGAAGAATTGTCTCGAATGTGTGGTTCTTGATTTTGATCAATGGGACTCCTATGGATTTTTTTAAGTCTTCTCGTGGCTTGTGACAAGGAGACTCGTTATCTCCCGCATTGTTCATTATTGCTGCAGAGGTGCTTTCTCGTTCCCTTAATGCTTTGTCTCAACATAGTCTTTTGTGGGCTTCAAAATCCCAATGGGCTGTCCTTAGATCTCACACTTAGCTTATGCTGATGATGTTCTTATCTTTTCTGGGGTTGATAAGAGGTCGTTGCAGTTGGTTATGAAGTGTTTGCGAGAATATGAGCATATGTCTGGGCAGAAAATTAATATTCATAAAAGCTGTTTTTTGGTTGATCATCGCATGATGTTGGAGAATACGAGGAAAATTGCTCATATTACTGGCTTTGTTTACAAGCCTTTTCCTGTGAAGTATCTAGGGTGTCCCTTGTATATTGGTAAAAGAAAGTCCGAATATTTTCTGGAGGTTGTTCATTCCATTGCTTCTAGAGTTATGAATTGGAAGAATAGACTGTTATCTATGGGGGATAAAATTGTTCTAATTGAGAATGTTCTTTCCTCTATTCCTATGCATATTCTTGATGCCACTAATCCTCCTAAAAAGATTTTGTGGATGGTTGAGAAGACATTTGCTCATTTCCTTTGGGGCTCCAATGAGGATACAAGACGTTGTCATTGGATAAATTGGAAAGATTTGTGTGCTCCAACAGATAAAGGTGGAGTTGGATTTCACTTTATAATGGAGGTGCATGAAGCATTTGCAATTAAGTTATGGTTGAATTTTTGTACGAATGATTCACTATGGGCTAATTTCTTGAGAAGTAAGTATTGTTCTTCCTTGCATCCAAACAATGTTAAACCTGCTAGAAACTCTTCTTTGATGTGGTGTAGATTGTTGAAAGCAATAGATATTGCTGAGTATCAAATGCATTGGATATTGAATTCTGGGAGATGCAATTTTTGGGGTGACAATTGGACTGGCTTGGGGCCTTTGCTATGGAAATACAATAGCGGCAGCTCTCATGTCGTGGTTGATTTTATTTGTTCTAATGGCTGGAATTTTTCAGAATTGTCAAAATGGGTGGTTTCGCAGTGTATTTCGCTGATTACTCAAATTTCTTGCCCAAATTCTAGCATCCTGGATATAGTTGTTTGGTTGCCTAATGTTCGTGAAAATTTTTCCTTCTCCTCCACCTTCCACTTGGTGCAAACTAGTAGGTGTAAATCTTAGATGAATGACAAGCTATGGCTCCCGCAAATTCCTTCTAAATTTCCTTCTTCATGCTACAGCTCCTCAAAAGGAAAATTCCTATGGATGAGGAACTTGGAAGCTTTGGTGTTAATAGTCCTTCTAAATGTGTTTGTTGCGTTTCTCCTATGGGGGAGACAAGTGATCATTTATTTGCTGCGAATGATTTAACTAAAGGGATTTGGCATTGGTTTGGCTCCCACTTTAATGTGGTAACAAATAAGAATGTGATTAGGGAGGTGGTTGTGACATGGTGGTTTGGGGATTCTAATCATCCCAAGGTAAATTTTCTATTTCATATTATTCCTTTGTTGGTTTGTTTGCATATATGGAAATATAGAAACTCGTGTGCCTTTAATGATGTTGTTCCTAATATGCACTGACTAATCCATGCAACTTGTAGAGATATTTTAGTTGCTTTTATACTCAAATTCAGGGGAGAAATTGTAGTTGCTTTTACACTCAAATTCAGGGACATACCTATGCATACTTGGAGTGAGTTAATTCAGTCAATTGCTAAGGTTCGCAGGAAGGAAATCATACAGGTAGTTAAATGGTCAAAATCGAATGATGGCTGTTATCTTCTAAATTGTGATGGTTGTTCCAAGGGGAACCCATGTGATAGTGGAGGTAGTGGAGTGGTACGGGATTCTCATAGTAATCTTCTTTTTGCTTATCATTGCTATTTCAGATCTATGTGAAGTTTTTCTGCGGAAGTCAAGGCTTTGCTTTTTGGCATCCGTTTGTGCAAAGATCACGAAATACTAGGAATACATATTCAATTGGATTCGAAGGCATTGGTAGATCTTCTTAATCATGGTGGTGAATGTTCATGGAGGATTTCTCACAAAGTTAGGGAGTTGCAATTGGATCAGTGGGCTTTGGTCTCGCACTGTTTTCGTGAAGCTAATAAGGTTGTGAATGGTCTTGCAAATATTGGATGCTCTCTTAGATGTAATAAAATATTCCTTAATTGTTTTGATTTGCCAAAAAAGGTTTTAGGAGATTTTAGACTAGATAGACAAGGTGTACCTTCTTTAAGAGTTAAGTCTTATTCGATTTAAATTCTGTCAGGGAGTAGTACTCCTTTATATTTTCGTAATTGCTCTTGTACCTTGGAGGTAAGGTTTATGTCCCTCTCCTTTCTATTTTATTAATAAAATAAGGAGTGGTGCCCTCCCCCGTGTACGGGGTTAGCCAATAAAAAAAAAGAATCAAAACCATAGCTAAACACACTAGAAAACTACTTAATAATATATTGACTTGTTATCATCAAAATTAGGATTACATTCTCCCCCTTTTTTATGATGACAAACCAATGCTCAAAAGTTCATAAACAAAATGACAAACCAATGATGCTTAACTCTAAAAACAATAATACAGCAATCATTATTGACAAGTATAAAGCAAGCATAATTTATTCTCCATCTTTTGACATCATCAAAACTAGGAATACCTCCCCCTTAGAAGGACTCCCCCTTAATAAAATCATATGTTATGAAAAACTTATTTTGGGCACAAAGCATTTCACAAAATATTTTTGAAAGCATAATTGATAAAGAAATTCATTTTTGAAGAAACCTACTCTCCTTTTGGACATAATAAAAAAAATAGTGAGGTAATAGAGTCATATCAAAAAGTGGAAATATTGTTCCTCACACTAATATCAACACAATCATATTAATCATCAATTACACATAATGAATCATTACATAAATCGCCTAAACTACTATGAAATTAACCAATAAACCAATATATTTACCCTTTAATCATTATTGTTCACGTGCTACCTTTTCTTGTGGTAATCTCCAAGCCTACAAAGTCAATTAATGGATTTTGGTACCCATATCTTTTTGGGTTCAAAAGTTTTAGTATAATCTTCTCAATCCACATGGTCTTCATGTCTAACTTCATAATTTTCTGAACATAACGTTTATTTTGCATGTGGCCATGCTGACAACAAAAATGACAAATAGCATTTTGGATTTCTAATGTAGATATCATAAACAAATTCCATTTTCCAAAAAAGTGGTGTGATTTCTTTTCAAAACAAATTTGCCAACTCTTTTCTTTGTAAAACACTTTTGGTTTTCATTTTCAAAAAATTTTCAAAGCTTATCAACCTTTTCCTTAACAAATATTGTTCAATTCTAATTTTCTCAAAAAACTTTGTTTTCTCATCAAATTTCCTTCTTAAAACCTTATTTTTGGAATCAAAATCAACCTTATTTTCTTAAAATCATCATTTTCATTTTTCAACTTTTGATTTTCTTTACAAAGCTTGGAATTCTCTTTCAACAAAGTTTTTATTTTAATTTTCAAATCCTTGTTCATGGCATATGAAACCTTTAAGTTATCATGCAATTTTATGACAAATGCTTCAATGTCATTATCATCACATTCACTATCACATTCATCATGAGATGAGTTACTAGAAGTTACCTCTTTATCACTAATAGCCATAAAGGCTATTTGAGCCGTCTCATTTTCTTCAATTTCTTCATCGGAGTTGCAATCCTCTCAAGAAATTTGAAAATTAGTGAAATGTTTTCTTCTTCTTCTTCTTCTTCCTTATTCTTTGTTTTTGTTTGAACTACCCTTTCCAAGTCTTCTTTTGTTGATGAGATATTTCTTGATCCTCTATGTGATGAGAGGTAAATCACTCTAATCCACATATTAGGTGAATCAATCTTGTAGACACCAAATTTTGACACACCCTTTATGTAAAAATGTATTTTACTTCATTTGTGGATACTTTTCATTTTTTCAGGGAACTAATTGCAACTTTTGTGTAAATTATGTCTAATTCGTCACATTAGGGTCAAAATGGTAATTTCACCACGTAAATATTATTTTATTTTATTTTATTTTATTTCCTAAATACATAATTTTACTATTTTTATCATTATTTATAATTTTAATAATTTTTGGGAGTCATTTATTATTTATTTAAAATTTTAATATTTTTAAACTGAATGGCGCGTTTTCCAATACACTCTTTTTACGAGAATTTTCAAGTGAAAAATTTTATATATGCATTTTGTATATTCATTAATTTTCTGTAAAAATTTTATAATTTTTAAAGAGCGTTTGGTATTTATTTCAAACTTTTAACTTTTTGTCTATTAATGGCTTGTTTTCATTATTCCAGCAAATTCGAAATTGGTAGTAAATGTTATTTCTTCTTTTAATGCTGAATTTTAGTGGTTTCTGTTTTTTTTAGGAATCCAAGTGAATTTCATTTTTTACTTTATTTTTGCTTAGAAAAAGTTAAAAAAAAAAACCAAACCAGCTGCTACAGCAATTGCAGTTTCTACTGCAGCTACTGCACGTAGCAGCAGAGGAAAGAAAAACTGATCAGCCCTTCCACTCACCACCTAAAAACCAGATTTGAGGGGATTTTGGTGGATTTTCTTTCCTTCTTCACCCATCCTCATCATCACAATCTTCTCCTCTCAATTCTCACAACTTCAATATTTTTACTGCAAAAAACACACACCTGCACTCAAAATCTCCCAACTATAGACATCACAAAAAACACACAACCCTCAACTCACTCTCTCTCGGCCAAATACACAGACACACACTACACTCTTGACCCCTTTTCTTCTCCTTCTCGACCTCATTTCACCTGCACTACACTTGCACACAGAGTTCACACACCTCACCTCATCATCAGACAGGCACACATTCACACACTACACATCCCTGCACCAACACATTACACACTTGCACATACACAGACGCAACTCATAGGCACACTCTCACTCTCCCCTCTCGGATCTCCCTCACAACACCACCGCACACATCACACACCTGCACTCTCAATCCCAGACATTAAAACACACACCAGTTCACTAGCACAAGGCCTGCGCTACATTGCACATACACTCACAGCCATCCACAGACACACACACTACACACAGATTTCACACACATACCAATTTCATTCACACACCCCACAAAGACAACATACACACCCGCACACAATTGCATCTGTACACACAAATTCAAACACACAAACACACACACATCACACACATTGCACCTGCACTTCACCCAAAACACGCACTAACACTTTGTATCTGCTCACAATACACACACAGAACTCACACACACGCACAATCAACCGCATACACACATCCCAAACAACCACCACCATCTACCACTTACAACCACCCTCAAATTGCAGCCAAAACCCAAACAAATTCAGTCCATTTATAGCCCCAAACGGCCTGCAAAACAGTCCAAAAAACCATTCAAAATCAACCCAAAGCTGCCCCAAATCGCAACCCCAACACCCAATTCCAGCCTCCCCAACACCCACTTCCTGTTAGTGTATGCCCTAAAACCAAGATGGTTTAAAGGTGTTTTGTTTTACACTTATTTATGTTATATTTATCCATGTGGTATTTTTCTTTATCATCAATACTTGTATTTCCATGTTACTTGTTTGATTGATAAAGTCCTTAGAATATTGACTGTGTATTAGAGATTGTAAGGGTTAGAATTATGAGACTACTAATACATAAAGTCATATTCTTAAATATCCCTAGTCATAGTATTAATGAGATTGGACATCATTAATCCGGATAGACTAGCACATACTTTGCCTCTACTTATGGTAAGTAGTAGTTGATCTCATTGACTATGGTGTGCGTGACACTTAAGCTAGTATGTGGATGCTTGTTTGAGAACAAGTTCATTGGATTGATCCGCAAAGAGTTTCATCTATAGTGCCAATAGTTGAACTCTTAATGGCAATGGTATAAGTGATCCTTTGACTTGAGATTACCATAGTATCTTGAGTGTGGATTGCTATACTTTGACTCTATTCCTCGGTGCCCGTAAAAGGGTAGCTCATAGGTTAGAGATTGGGTATAGTTTGAAGCATGGAAAGATAGTGAGTAATCAATATAGGATTCACCACTCCTTAATAGGAGAGTATATCCCTTAATGGCCACTTGTTGGAAATATTAACTCATAAATCTTCTGCAGAAGTGATAGTATAACTTGGAAGTAGTTTCAAGGTTATACATCATGGAGAGTTATATTTCTGGAACAAGAAAATATAAATTAGTCATTTAAAAGTATGCACTATACTTTTAGACTAATTGGGATATAGTGTGGTGAAAGGATATTAATTACACGGTAACATTGTCGTTGAAGGGTATGGTCTACCATATGACTTTCCTATTCACTTGGGTGGTCATGATGCATTGCTAGACGCCACTCATGATCTATAAGTATGAATTGATTAATTAGTGAATTAATGATAAATTAAAAGTGTTTAATTTATCTAGCTCAATTAATGAGTTATAATTTATACTTATTGCCAACGTGAATGGAACCTAATGGGTCACACACATAAAGAACAAAATCTTTGGGTTAAAATGTAATTAAGATAAGTATGAGATACTTATGGGGTTAATTTATGAGATAAATTAACTTAAAGGACTTATTTATAAATATTCTAAGTCTTGCAGCAAATTAGTTTCCTAAAAGAAATAAAATAACTAATTGGTTTCCTTATGGAATAGATTTCCTAAAGGAGAAGGATTAGCTTAAAGTAAGTTGCCTAAACCTACTTGGTTTCTAATTAGCTTTATTTCCTAAAAGACTAGAATACTTCCTCTATAAATAGGTTCATGCTTTGACTCTTGAATTATTATTGCTACACAAAAAGAAAACTAGTGAGAGAAAATAGAAAAAGAAAAGGCACGCCTCTCTCTCTCTCTCTAGGCGTCTCTCTCTCTCTCTCCTAAGGGTTAGGGTTTTCTTCTTCTTGTGTTCTTAATAATTCAAGGGAGCTAGCACTCAAAAGTCAAAGCAAGCAAGCCTACAAGGTTCCCAAAGAAGTTGTTCGTGTGGATATCGTTAGAGGCTCTACGCTTGGAGGGCTTTTCGTGGTAGATCTAACATCTTCTTCGAAGGATCTTTGCCTAGAAGCATAGAAATCTTCTGTGCTTAAGGTAATCTTCATGCAAACCCCCTTGTTAATCATATAGATATGTCAAAGAGATCCATGGTTAAGGTAATAAATTTTTATTTTTTCGCTGCGTTACCTATGCTATTACCTTACACTTCCAGCCTCCCCAACAACGCCGCCCAAGCCCACCATTCACCATCGTTTGACCAAGGTGAGTCTTGCCCCCTTTTCTTTCAGTCCTTTGGTCCATTAAATTGCTTGATTGAACTATGTTTTGTTGATTTTTTTCTCTCTATTGCCGCTTCTTGTTTTTGAAATTAGGGTTTATGAAGGCCCTTCAACCTAGTGTTGGAGGGCAACCTAAGCAACCAAATAGATCATTTGCAGACGTCTTGATTAACAAAACACTTTCTCCTTTGAAGATCAAGCCCCCATCAATACATAAGGGAGAACCGGCTGTGGTTTTTTCTCAAGATGATGTGAAAAAATTGGCTGCACCTTTCCAATTTGCTCTTATAAGTAAGTTTTCCAATGGAAGACCAAACATGGATTCAATGAGAAAAGCCTTTGTTGCTATAGGTTTTTCAGGTAACTTCTCCTTAGGATTGCTGGACCATCGCCATGTGCTGATTAGGTTGTCCAATGAAGAGGACTACTTATGTTGCTGGATGAGGGGTCTTTGGATGATAACTGATTTCCCCATGAGAGTGTTTAAGTGGTCCACCGAGTTTAAGGTTGATACCGACTCTACTCGGGCACCAGTGTGGGTCGCACTAGAGGGGCTACGGGTGCACTTCTTTGATAAATCTGCACTATTTTCTATTTGCAGTGCAGTGGGTAATCCTCTAAAATTGGATGCTGCTACGTCAACGCTGCCTAGACCTCACTTGGCAAGGGTTTGTGTAGATGTAGACATCACTCAACAACTTCCTGGTCGTGTATGGATTGCATCTGATGAAGATGGGTTCTGGCAGAAGATTCGGTATGAAGATCTTCCTCCTTATTGCACTCACTGCAGTAAACAAGAGCATGACACCTCCAGTTGCAAATTACTCAATCCGAAAGGCAACGATAAACAGGTGGTGGAAGGCCATAACAATGGCCAAATCGCAAAACAACACTATCGTCCGAAGATCCAGCATACACAGACGGAAGGGTGAGCAAAGTGCGAGTGGCTTGGAAGGTGGGCAACAGAGCGGACAAGCTTTTCAGGTGACTAATTCGCCTGTCAAAGACCTGGTGATAGAGCCGGAACTTACTAGGGAGGTACCTAGTATCGACGCAATCAATATGGAAGCTATGAAAGGGAGTGCTACGCCTGGGGTGTAGGAACAAAATCTGCACATCAAGGGTTTGATGGATGAACAAGTCCAGGAGCATAACGACTTAAGGTTGAAGAACCTAGGTTCTGCTGGGGTGGAAAATGATGTGGATGGACCTGGTCTTCTTCTTCATGAGGTGGAGGTTGTTGCTGGAAATTTATCACCCAGAGGAACAAGGGAAGCTGCAGCAAGTTCGAAACAACAATTTGGCTGTGCGTTAGACTTAGAATACTGCAACCTTGAAACAAGTTACAATCGGATGGAGGATGTTAGAGATGATATCAATGCTGAATGGAGGAAACCTACTCGAGGTAAAAAGGGTGTTAGGTTCTTGGTTTCTAATAGAATCCTCCGATCTAAAACCAAATCCTTAAATAATTCATTTGAAATTTTATCTCAATGATAAAGTGCATGTTCTGGAATATTCAGGGGGTTGGAAGAGCTCCTAATTTGAATAGATTGAAAAAGTTAATAAAGTTGCATTCACTTCAATTTCTTGCACTTGCTTAACCGAAAATGGATACTAGAAGATTTGAATATATTCGTATGAAGTTGGGGATGGATTTAGGAAGTATATAATGGGGATGGCACGATCTGGATTTTTTTTCGTAGGTCAATTTCATTGAATTTAGTTAGCGAAAGTACTCAACATCTATCTGTGGAGGTTCAGAGTTCGTTATTCTCGCAAACATGTTTGGTTTCTTTTGTTCATGCAAAGTGTTTGGAAGAAGACCGTCGAATCCTATGGGATTCTTTGAAAAATGATGCAAGAACTGATATGCCATGGATGATTATGGGAGACTTTAACGTGATTGTAAATGCAGAAGAAAACAAAGGGGGCCGTCCTTTTCGGGTTAATGAGGCTATGGATTTTTTAGAATTTATGCATGATCTTCAAATCTGTGATGCAGGTTTTAGTGGCTCTCCGTATACGTGGTGTAATAATAGGCATGGGCAGGCCAGAGTTTGGAAAAGATTAGACAGGACTCTCTTAATCAAACGATTGCTAAATTTAAATGTGTTGGTTGGAGTTCAACACTTGGTATGATGTCCATCTGATCATGCTCCGTTACTAGTTTCAGTTTCTACTAAGGGAGATGGTAAGCCTAAGCAATTTCGATTTTTAAATTTCTGGACTCAGCATAAGGGTTTTCTAGAAGTTGTTCGGAGCTGTTGGCAGGATGATTGTCTGGGATCACCTCTGTTGTTACTAGTTGCAAAATTAAAAAAGGTTAAAAAACGTTTACAACTTTGGTCACGGGAGATGTTTGGTGACATTTTTCAGAATGTTAGAGAGGCAGAGAAACAGGCCAAAGAGGTAGAACAAGCTTTCTATGAGGATAACTCCACAAATAATCTTGAGTTAATGCAAAAGACTCGGGCTCAGCTTAATAAAGTTATCTCCATTGAAGAAAAATTTTGGTCTCAAAAGGCAAGGGTAAAATGGTGATGTGAAGGTGAGAAAAATTCTAAATATTTCCACTCTATTGTTGCTGATAGATGGAAGAAAACTATTATCCACCGTACTAAAGGGGCTCAGTGGATACTGGATATCTGATGAGGAGGCAATAGCTCAGGAAGCTTGTCAATTTTTTTCTAATTTATTATCTAATGAAGGGGGAGGTGGAAACTTGAATTTTCAACATATTCCCAGCTTGCTTGTGGAGGAGGATCGTTGTATGTTGGAAGATTTTCCAACCATAGATGAAGTTCGTATAGTTATTTTTTATATGGATGGGGAGAGCGCATCAGGGCCAGATGGTTTCACGGGTAAGTTTTTCACTGCAGCTTGGGATATTGTGGGTGAAGATGTCTATCAGGCAGTTATTTCCTTTTTCTGTGGGGAAGAGTTACCAAGGTCTGTTACCTCTACAGTGCTTATTCTTATTCCTAAAGTCTCTCATCCTCAAAACTTCACTCAGTTTCGCCCAATAAGCCTATGTAATTTTATTAATAAAATCATCTCTAGGCTTTTGGCTGACAAGTTGGCAGGGATCTTGCCTAAAATTATTTCTCCCCAACAAAGTGGTTTTGTTAGAGGCAGGCAGTTAGCTAAGAATTTCTTATTGGCCCAGGAATTGATCAAGGGCCTAGGAAAGAAGCAGCGTGGGGGTAATGTGGTTGTAAAACTTGACATGGAAAAGGCATACGATAGGGTATCCTGGCCTTACCTGACAGGTATCTTGAGGGCTTTTGGGTTTGGTGAACATTGGATTGACATGATCTGGAGACTAGTTTCTAATTGTTGGTTTTCTGTCATTATTAATGGAGCGCCACAAGGCTTCTTTAAATCTTCTCGAGGATTGCGACAAGGGGATCCTATCTCCCCTGGACTTTTTATCATTGGTGCTGAAGGCCTTTCAAGAGCCCTAAATTTCTTCTTTTTACCCGAGGATTCACTCCTTTTTCTGTTCCTCGCAATTGTCCAACTATTACTCACCTTGGATTTGCAGATGATGTGATGTTATTTTCAGGTGCAGATAGACGTTCTTTAAAGATGATTATGGATACATTGAGAAAGTATGAAGAATGCTTAGGTCAAAAAATTAATAATTTGAAGAGTGGCTTTCTATGGCATCATAGCACTCCCCCAGCTCGGGTTTCTATTATCTCTCAAGTAACTAGGTTTTTCAAGGAAAGTGTTTTCCTATTCGTTATCTTGGATGTCCCCTTTACTATGGTAGAAGGAGAAGTCATTATTTTTCTGATCTAGTTCAATCAATAGTGGGGAAGATTCTTATATGGCATAATAGATTATTGTCTTTTGGAGGGAAGTTGATCCTTATTAAACATGTCCTATCTGCTATTCCCTTGCATATTCTTGCTGTTTCATCTCCCCCAAAGGAAGTTTTCTTGCAGCTTGAGAGGCTTTTTTCAAGATTCTTGTGGAATTATACTCAAGAGGAGGCTAAAAGACACTGGATTAGTTGGAGCAATTTGTGTCTTCCTACAAATGAAGGGTGGTGCGGGGATACGAAGTCTGATGGATGTGTATAATGCTATGTCTATAAAGCTATGGTGGCTTTTTCGAAGAAATGAGTCTTTATGGGCTGAACTTTTTGCATGCTAAATATTGTAAATCTAGACATCCCATGCAGGTTTCCCAGTCTCCTCTGGATTCAGGGACATGGAGACGAATGTTGGAGGTGAGGCATCTTGCTGAGGCTAATATGTTCTGGCAGTTGAGGAATGGTGAAATAAATTTCTGGCATGACAATTGGGTTGACTCGGGAGTCCTATCATCATATGCCTCTAGCCATGATTCTTATCAGGTTTGCGAATTTATAGGGGAGAATGGATGGGATTTAAATAAACTGATTAATTTTCTTCCTTACTCAGTGGTGCAAGGAAATTAGCAATATTGAACCTCCTGGTGCTACGGGTCCGGATATTCTTGTGTGGAAGTTATCTACATCTTGGGAGTTTTCTCTTAAATCAGCTTTTGAAAATAGTCGCCAAGTACGAAGTAAGAGCTTAATTTATTCCTTAATTTGGGATAATGCTATTCCTATTAAAATCTCATTCTTCATTTTGAGACTTATAAATGGGAAAATCCCGATTGCTGAAACTTTACAGAAGTTTGGGTTGCATGGCCCTTCGTGGTGTTATTGTTGTGGTAGGCACTCTGAAGAGACCATTGACCATATCTTTAGTTTTGGTGAAGTTCCAGGGCAGGTATGGAAAGTTTTTGAACAGCCAGTTGGCATAGCCATTAAACAACAAGGCTTTCGAAAAAGATTGATGCAATGGTGGCTTATGCCTTGGAAGAACAAATACCAAGCGTTTTTGTTACAAGTTACTCCACTTGTCATTCTTTGGCATCTCTGGAGAGCAAGAAATGATTGGCTTTTTTCTAATGAGCTGCCAAAGTGGGACAAAATCGTGGGTAAGATATTTGTTGATGTGAAAATGGACTATGAGCTTAAGTTCAATACTACAATAGTAGATACAACCTGGTTTGATTTTGTTGATACTGTGAGTGAGAAAAAACCTAGTATTGAGGTGACTATGGTTAAATGGTGGCCTGGTAGGGGCATGTTGAAATTGAATACTGATGGATGGTCTAAGGGTAACCCTGGAGAATGTGGAGGTGGAGGGATCCTAAGGGATGAACAGGGTCAATTTATTTTGGCTTTTGCTACTGCCTTTGGATATGGTACTAGTTTGGAGGCTGAATTTAAGGCGATGTTATTTGGGATTCAAACTTTTGTGACAATGGATATAATACTTTACATGTGGAGTCTGACTCTATTATTCTTATAAACATTCTTCGAGGCCTTACATCTTGCCCTTGGTCACTTAGGCATATTTATGAGAAAATTAAAAAGTTTCAGCCATCTTGCAGGTTTTTTTCTCATTGTTTTAGGCAAGCAAATGGACTTGCAGATCTATTGTCTAATGAGGGTATCCACCTGGGCACTTCACGAGTGTTTTACATGTTTTCTTCTCTCCCAAAGACTGTTCGTGGAGCTATTAGGATTGATAAATTAGGTTTTCCATGCTTTAGATTTAAGAGATTTTGATCTCAAATATTGTAAAGGGAGTAGTACTCCTAATTTCCTTTTTTTATAAATTTATTTCACTGTGTAATAATTGGAGGTTTGGTTCGGCCCCCCTCCTTGTATTATTTCTTTAGTTTAATAAAATTTGGGAGTGGCGTCCCCCCCCCCCTAGGTACGGGGTTAGCCAAAAAAAAACTATGTTTTGTTGTGTTTTTGGATTGATTGGATTTAATATTTGATTTGGGGGGTTGAAGAAAGGATTTGGGGAATTCGGGTAGATAGAGAAAGAATCCGAAATAGAAAGAGATGGGTTGAGAGAAAGATCGAGAGAGAAAGAAAGAGAGAGAGAAATAGAGAAGGCCGAGAGAGATGGACCGAGAGATAGAGAGAGAGCGTGAAAGAGAGGAACGAGAGATAAGGAAAAAAAAGGAAATCTAGAGAAAGAAGAAAAAAAAGAAGAAGAAGAGAAAAAAAAATAGAGATGAAATCTGGAAAGAAAGCAGGGGAGAAAAGAAAGAAAGAAGAAAGAAAAAGAAAAGAAGAGAAAGAAAAAAAAAAGAAGAAAGGGAAACTGACAGAGGAGAGAGATGGACCGAGAGAGAGAGAGAGAGACCGAGGAGAAAACAAGAGACCGAGAAGAGAGAGAGACCGAGGAGAAAACAAGAGACCGAGGAAGAAACATGAGAGAGAACGAGAAAGAGATCGAGGAGAAAACAAGAGATCGAGGAAAGGAGAAAACAAGTGACTAAGGAGAGAACTAAAGACCGAAGAGAGAACAAGAGACTGAGAGAGAGAGAGACCGAGGAGAAAACAAGAGATCGAGGAGAGAGAGAGAGACCGAGGAGAAAACAAGAGACCGAGGAGAGAACTAGAGACCGAAAAGAGAACGAAAGACCGAGAAGAGAGAGAGAGATCGAAGAGAGAACGAAACCGAAGAGAGAACAAGAGACCAAGGAGAGAGAGACCGAGGAGAAAACAAGAGACTAGAGACTGAAGAGAGAACAAGAGAGCAAGGAGAGAGAGAGAGATTGAGGAGAGAACAAGAGAGAGAGCCAGAGAAGCAGGAAAGGAAAAAAAAGGGGAGGGGGGGGCGAGGGGGAATCTGAAAAAAAAAAGTCTTAGGCAAAACTACATCGTTTTGGCGTGAAACAACGTAGTTTTGGTTAGTTTTCTTTAGTTATTTATTTTTATTATTTCATCAGATTATATATATTTACATTTTTCCCCCTTAGGTTCTTAATTGTTTGATTATGCCCTTCAATACTTTTAGTTTACTTCATTTAAGTCCTTATTTATTTTAGTTGGCCCCTAGAATTTTGTGGTTTCTTTCAATTATGTCCAAATTAATTGCAATCTGGTTCTAATATATCTGGAAATTGCAATTTTATACCTCTAAGTTTGCTGAAATTGCAAATTTGTCCTTTAAATTTTGCTGAAATTACGTTTTTACCCCCTTAGGTTTGTTCTAGTTTTCATATTTACTCCCCATGCATTGCTGGAATTGTACTTTGGCGCTAGAATATTGCTGGAATTGTATTTTAGCCCTTAAATGTTGCTGAAAATTTGTAATTTGGTCCCTAGTGTTGCTGAAAATTGCATTCTTGCCCCCAAACCTTGCTGAAATTTTATTTTTGCCATTATGCTTTGCTGGAATTACATTATTACCCTACAATCTTGCTGGAAATTATATTTTTGCTCATAACTTTCTGTAATTTTTATTGTTGGCTCCACATATTTACTCAAATTTATTTTTCATCCTTTAAGCTTGCTGTAAATTGCATTTTTGTTCCTAGAACATTGCTGGAAAATACATTTTTTCCTCTAGACTTGTTGAAATTCATGTTTTTGTCCCCCAATTTGCTAGACTTTTCACTTTTTACCATAGAATATTGTTAGAACTTATATTTTAACTTTAGATTTGTTAAAATTGACATTTTAATTCCTAAAATTTTTCTTAAATTATATTTTTCCCCTAATTTTGGGATATTTGTGTTTTAACCTAAAATTTTAGAAAAATTTTATTTTTGATTCAGAACTTTTCTTTTTTATCTAATTAAGGTCTTAATACTTTCAATTACGCCCTTTGTGTTTCTAAGCTTTAAATCAATAACCCGATTTAAATTTTTATTTATTTAATTAATGATCATATTAGTTTCTTTATATCTCTTTATATTATTTTGGTGTTTTTATGCATTGTGTTAAAAGTTTAATTACATATTATTGTATTTTCTTTATTAAATTAAACATATATTTTAAATGCTCAGTTAGTGCTGTTAACTTTTATTTGTTGTTGTTATTATAATTCCCTTGAATTTTATCCCTTGATTATAGTCGTTAATATTGCATTATTTACTTTTATGATTCTGTTTATCCAAAATATTGGCACCTTGACGTGTTTATTCATTTTGTTAGTATTGATACCAAGTCTTTGGATGGGAGGTACCTTTGTTATCCTTTTAATTTCTCTTTATGTGCCCCTATGTGCTCCTATGTTTTTTATGTGTTTTTCTTTATGTATTTTTTAAGTGTTTATTATTTTATTTATATGTGAGCATTTATTTATGTTATGTTATTTATTTTAATTTAATTTTAATTATTCAAAGGAATGTAATAGATACGTAATATTCTATTTAACGAAAATTTTGTCCTTAGATAGTTAATGTAATAGATAGTTTATATTTTTATCTAGTTAACAAAAGCTTTTGTATTTTAGATAGAAAATGTAATAGATAGGTTAGATAGGCTATTTTGATTATCTTTTTCCATTTTAGATTATAATTAGGTTTTTCTCCAGTGTAATAGTTAGGGCTCTTGTGTGCTATGTGCTTATGTGTTTTATTCGCTTTCTCTAGGACTTTGCATCTAGAATATTATGCTCATGTGCTATGTGCTCCTATGTGCTATTATCTGCTTTTATAATATTATTGCTTTAATCTGTGTTTTATTTATTTACTTATCATAATATATGTGTATCGTCGCCACACTAGTCCAACGCTAGTTGTGGTTAATTTTGGTTTCTTTACTAGTCCAATGCTAGCGGAGAATTTCTAGAAAATAGGCTAGTCCAATGCTAGACCTTTAGGTCATTTTAGTATTAGAATCACTTTTTGTGTGTATCTCATCTCATTTCACACACATTTTCTCTTTTTTAGGCCTTTTTTCATTTTTGTATGGTTTTTTATGTATTATTATCACTTATTATCTATTTTAAACATGTGTTTAGTGCATAACATTTAGATTCCACTACACGTAGAATCTTAGGTCATTTGTGTGATTCGACTAGAAATAGTCATCTACCCACGTGGGAAGTGGTAGTGTACTTGCCGTTCCCCCCTCCGTGAGTAGGGGTAGGTAGTCACGAGCCTATTAGTCCCTCGTGCCCATTATGTTGCATCCCCACTTTTTTTGTTCACTTACTATCTATATTACTATTTTCCTTTTCTTTTGCATTCCATTTTGCATCTATACTCATGACTCCATCGAGGTCTAGACTCGGGTTTCGCAATTAATGCAATAATCCCGACCAAACCTCAATGGAATATTTTGTCCCTTAACGATACCTATTTTTAGTACTAGATTTGCATTCATATAGTTGCATCCAAATGTGATAAAATCTTAGGGTTATATTAGGAAAATTTAGACTAAACCTCACAATTAGTTTCGGCTAGGTTGAAAGGGTGCCTTAGGTGTAAACCTTTGCCTTCCCTTTTCTTCAACATGTGACTCCCGAACCTTTTTCTCTTGTTTTCAAAGGACCTGGAGTTGTCTTAAAAAGGGTTTTCTTGTTTTTTCTTATATTTTCTCAAAAATCATTTTTCTAATATAAATCATTCTCGATTTTCTTACCTTTTATAAAATATTTTCTGGTGACTTGGTACACCAAAACTCAATACCAAGTGGCGACTCCTTTTTCACTAAAAAACCCTTTTTAGACTCTATTTTCGGGCTAAAAATCGTCGCATTTTCAAAGTCCCATTTTAGGCCCTTTTCTTTTGTTTTCAAAATAAAGCATTTTTAAAATCACATTTTTTGTCAACTATCTTTTATAAAGCATTTTCTAAAAAATCATTTTACAAAAACCTACACTCTTTTTCCAATAAATAACACAACAATAATTCCTTTTTCCGTCATTTCGAAAAAATGGGGCACGACAAATCTCATCCACATATTCATCTTCCTCATCAAGTATGAAGAGATCTTCACCCTTTCGAAAGGCTTTAAGTGCAATATTCCTCTTGGTTTTAGCTTCTTCTTCTTCTTGCACCATTTTAAGCTTCAACTCATAAGAGGTTAGTAAATTCACAAGTGAATCAATGGACAAAGAATTTAAATTCTTAGCTTCTTTAATGGTCATAACTTTAGATTCCCATTCTATAGGAAAAGGCATTCAAAATTTTTCTATTTTTCTCACACAATGATTATTCTTTGCCAAGTGCTTCTAAATCTTTGACAGCCATTGAGCCTACAATACATATTATCAATATTCTCATGAGGTTTCGTTCTAAATGATTCATATTTGGCTACAAGTAGAGATTTCTTTTTTTCTTTCATATCATCGCTTCCTTCATAAATATCTTTCAACTTGTACCAAATTTTTTTTGCCGATTTACAACCTTTTACCCTAGAAGACTCATTGGCATCTAGGGCATTGTATATAGCATTCATGGCCTTGGCATTGAAAGTGAGGTTTTGTAGTGTATGCCCTAAAACCAAATTGCTTTAAGGATTTTTGTTCTTACACTTATTTATATATATTTATTTATGTGGTGTTTTTTTATCATTTATACTTGTATTTCCATGTTACTTGTTTATTTGATCAAGTCCTTAGAATATTGACTATGTATTAGAGATTGTAAGGGTTATAATTATGAGACTCTCAATACATAGAGTCAGATTCTTAAATATCTCTAGTCATAGTATTAATGAGATTGGTCATCATTAATACGGATAGAGTAGCACATACTTTGCCTCTACTTATGGCATGTAGTAGTCAATCTCATAGACTATGGTGTGCATGACACCTAAGCTAGTTGTGGATAGTTGTTTAGAACAAGTTCTTTGGATTGATCTGCCAAGAGTTTTCAACTATAGTGCCAAGGTTGAACTCTTAATGGCAGTAATGTAAGGATTCTTTGACTTGAGATTACCATAGAATCTTAAGTGTGGATTGCTATAGAATATTGATTGTGTATTAGAGATTGTAAGGGTTACAATTATGAGACTCTCAATACATAGAGTCATATTCTTAAATATCTCTATTCATAGTATTAATGAGATTGGTCATCATTAATACGGATAGAGTAGAACATACTTTGCCTCTACTTATGGCATGTAGTAGTCAATCTCATAGACTATAGTGTGCATGACACCTAAGCTGGTATATGGATAGTGGTTTAGAACAAGTTCATTGGATTGATTTGCTAAGAGTTTTTAATTATAGTGCTAATGGTTGAACTCTTAATGGCAGAAATGTAAGTGATCCTTTGACTTGAGATTACTATAGAATCTTGAGTGTGGATTGCTATACTTTAACTCTATTCCTTCGCACTTGTAAAAGAGTAGCCTAGAGGATAGAGATTGGGTATAGTGTAAAGCATGGAAGGATAATGAATAATCAATATAGGATTCACCACTCCTTAATAGGAGAATATATCCCATCTTGGCCATTTGTTAGAAATATTAACTCAACAAGTCTTCTGCAGAAGTGACTTGAAAGTAGTTTCAAGGTTATATGTCATGGAGAGTTATATTTTGGGAACAATAAAATATTAATTAGTCGTTTAAAAGTATGCATTATACTTTTTAGACTAATTGGGATATAATGTAGTGAAAGGATATTAATTACACAGTAACATTGTCATTGATGGGTATAGTCTCCCATATGACTTTCCTATTCACTTGAGTAGTCATGATGCATTGCTAGACCCCACTCATGATCTTTAAGTATGAATTGACTAATTCTGAATTAATGATAAATTAAAATATTTAATTCATCTAACTCTTAATTAATTAATTATTGAGTTATTAATTTGTACTTATTGCAAATGTGAATGGAACCTAATGGGATTCACATATAAAGAACATAATCTTTGGGCTAAATTATAATTAAGATAAGTATGTGATACTTATGGGTTTAATTTATAAGATAAATTAACTTAAAGGATTTATTTATAAATATTCTAAGTCTTGTAAGAAATTAGTTTCCTAAAAGAAATAAAGAAGCTATTTGATTTTCTCTCTCTTGATTAAAGAAGCTTTTCTTTGTCTCTATTGATTTTCTCTCTAGCCGTTTCTTTTGAAAAACTGGGGTTCATCCATGGAGGCCCTTCAACCTAGGGTTCGATGGCAACCTTCTCAACCAAATCGGTCATTTGCTGATGTTCTTATTGTAAGGTAATAGCATAGGTAACGTAGCAGAAAAATAAAAATTTATTACCTTAACCATAGATCTCTTTGACATATTTATATGATTAACAAGGGGGTTTGCATGAAGATTACCTTAAGCATAGAAGATTTCTATGCTACTAGGCAAAGAACCTTCGAAGAAGATGTTTGATCTACCACGAAAAGCCCTCCAGGCGTAGAGCCTCTAATGATATCCGCACGAACAACTTCTTTGGGAACCTTGTAGGCTTGCTTGCTTTGGGTTTTGAGTGCTAGCTCCCTTGAATTATTTAGAACACAATAAGAAGAAAAACCTAACCCTTAGGAGAGAGAGAGAGAGACGCCTAGGGAGAGAGAAAGAGGCGTGCCTTTTCTTTCTTCTATTTTCTCTCACTAGTTTTCTTTTTGTATTGCAATAATAATTCAAGAGTCAAAGCATGAACCTATTTATAGAGGAAGTATTCTAGTCTTTTAGGAAATAAAGCTAATTGGAAACCAAGAAGGTTTAGGTAACTTACTTTAAGCTAATCCTTCTCCTTTAGGAAATCTATTACATAAGGAAACCAATTAGTTACTTTATTTCTTTTAGGAAACTAATTTCCTGCAAGACTTAGAATATTTATAAACAAGTCCTTTAAGTTAATTTATCTCATAAATTAACCCCATAAGTATCTCATACTTATCTTAATTACATTTTAACCCAAAGATTTTGTTCTTTATGTGTGTGACGCATTAGGTTCCATTCACGTTGGCAATAAGTATAAATTATAACTCATTAATTGAGTTAGATAAATTAAACACTTTTAATTTATCATTAATTCACTAATTAATCAATTCATACTTATAGATCATGAGTGGCGTCTAGCAATGCATCATAACCACCCAAGTGAATAGGAAAGTCATATGGTAGACCATACCCTTCAATGACAATGTTACCGTGTAATTAATATCCTTTCACCACACTATATCCCAATTAGTCTAAAAGTATAGTGCATACTTTTAAAAGACTAATTTATATTTTCTTGTTCCAGAAATATAACTCTCCATGATGTATAACCTTGAAACTACTTCCAAGTTATACTATCACTTCTGCAGAAGATTTACGAGTTAATATTTCCAACAAGTGGCCATAAAGGGATATACTATCCTATTAAGGAGTGGTGAATTCTATATTGATTACTCACTATCTTTCCATGCTTCAAACTATACCCAATCTCTAATCTATGAGCTACCCTTTTACGGGCACTGAGGAATAGAGTCAAAGTATAGCAATCCACACTCAAGATACTATGGTAATCTCAAGTCAAAGGATCACTTACACCATTGCCATTAAGAGTTCAACCATTGGCACTATAGTTGAAACTCTTGGCAGATCAATCCAATGAACTTGTTCTCAAACAAGCATCCACATACCAGCTTAAGTGTCACGCACACCATAGTCAATGAGATCAACTACTACTTACCATAAGTAGAGGCAAAGCATGTGCTAGTCTATCCGCATTAATGATGTCCAATCTCATTAATACTATGACTAGGGATATTTAAGAATATGACTTTATGTATTAGAGTCTCATAATTGTAACCCTTACAATCTCTAATACACAGTCAATATTTTAAGGACTTTATCAATCAAACAAGTAACATGGAAATACAAGTATAGATGATAAAGAAAAATACCACATGGATAAATATAACATAAATAAGTGTAACACTAAACACCTTAAACCATCTTGGTTTTAGGGTATACATTAACAGTTGATGCATCTTTGTTTCCATGGCCTAATACTTTTGTATCCTTTTTGAACTTTCCTAAGGTTGAAGCTGATCAAGTGGCACTAATCAAAGGCAAAAGACTTGGGGAGATTTCTAAAACCGCCATCATTGCTTCTTACTTGTTTGCTTTGGTTTCTTGGTGGTGAGATTTTCTTTTTTTATTTCATTTAAGTGTTTTTAACATGCATCTTAGTTTTACTTTGTCCGTTCATTCTAGTCTAAGTAATTATATTGTGCATCTAATATGTGACAATTTATATATAGCATTTTGTTTTAGGAGGTTTTTTTTGTTAAGTCATTCTGTGTTTGATACTTGGAAATTTTTATTACGCGATTCTTCATGTGGCATGCATTCTAGGATTTTCGTTGTTCATGACTTAGTCATTTTAGAGTACTCTATGCGTGCTAGTTATCATTGCTTATTTCAAGTTGAAGCATATGTGTGTTTAGGTAATTCCATTGCTTGTTTAGGTCATGGAGTGCCTAGTAGGTCTACCTATTCACACCGTCCACTTGTTCTATTAGTTGTTTCGTTTCATTGTGTTATTATTTTGGAATATTTATCTTATGATAGTTACATTATTTTGTGTCCATATGTGTTAGTTCTAGTTCATGTTTTTAAAGATATTTCTCATCTAGACATGTTTACTCTTCTTAAGTTAGAATTTGTTCTTGCACCTATGAATTGTGATTTAGTGTTTTATACTCTTTGTGTTCGTAGTTGCATTAAGCTACTCATTTTATATTTAATACTTGAGTTAGTTATGAGCTTGCTTAATATTTGTGATTGTTTTTCTACCAATCCTTTAGTTACTAATGGTAGTTTATATGAACTCACAGATTCGAGGATGAATCTTTTCGAGGAAGGAGGGATTGATATGATCCATGGAGCTAACATATGTATATTGGACCAAGATGAGCTTGAAAAGGAGACGTTCAAGGATGGATCAATTCTACATGTTTGCTGCTTGATGGTTATACACGATTTTGAGCTTATCTACAAGATTGAAGTTCACTTTAGTCAAGCTAGCAAATTGGGCCAAGGATTAGAGTATTAGCTATGGATAAAGTTCACTTACAAAGAAGGCTCAAAGTGGGAGGAAAAAGCTATCCTTGCTCATGGATTAGCAAGTGTTGTGGGCTGGAGTTGTTACTTGGACGACTTTGAAGTGCAAACGGGTTGGGCCTCTTCAATCAACTCGTTGGGCTTCTCCAAGCCCATGATTAAGGCATTTAGCTGCTGATTGTAATTAATTACTGGTTAAGTTAGTTTATGCCTTGATTAGTTAGTTAGTTAGTTAAGTAGTTGTGTTTACTACAAACCCTAGCATGTTACTTGTGTGACTATTTAATGGCTTAAAATCATTACTGTAGCAGATAGCATTATGACAATATTTTGAGTGAATTCTCTTCAGAATTTTCTTGGTTCTTTGGTGATTAAGAACCGCCATAGGTCTTATCAAGCTTTGCTTGTGGTGACCGTTCAATCTAGCTTAGAGTTTCCTTTCAGTTTTGTTCAAGTTCTTGAGAGAATTAGGTTGAACAATTGAACACGCTCAATTCGGTTCATCTTGGTTTTCCTAGGATTGAGGGCATCTTCAAGGGGAAAAGTTTGAGCAACCTACTCCATGTCAAGGGTTCTTGGAAGATCAATCCAAGGGGTCTTGAGTTCAATGAGTAGTAAGCCTAAAATCCAAGGGTCTTGGTAGTCTTCTGTACGTGTGCGCATTTCACTTAGTGAACCACGGTACCTCACCCGCTGATCACTTGTAAATTTGGTTTTTCATGTTCATTTCCATTGATTTTTAATTGGTCCACTTGCAACATGTGTTTCATAGTTTGTGTACGTGTTTTGAGCAATCAAATTAATACTTTAATATGTTTCAATCTTGCATGATCATAGTTTAAGTTTAGCTTTGTATTTTTCAATAAATGGCATGAAATAGTGAAATTTTAAAATGAAGCATATTTGCAAAAGTCTCTTTTGTCTTTCACTTCATCATGTATACAACATTTGCTCATATTACTTGTATTCCAAATTTTCACCCCCATGGAACCACATTTTACAAGCTAAGTATGGGGGGAAACCATTAGTTTTCAAGCATGCTATGTTGATTTTGTGTTTCATTAGCTATTCATTCACCCTCTAACATAGCATTCAAGTCTTTTGAGCTTTGAAAGCAAAGTCAATGAGCAAGTTGCAATCAAATGAGGAACTTGATGAAGTGCAAAAGGAGACTTGTCAAGGCCAATTGACTTCAAAGACATAACAATATCAAGCGTAGGAACTTCTCAACCAAACAAGGAGAGTTTTCTTGTTCCATATTGCTTTTGTATCTTTTCCTTTACACATTGAGGACAATGTTTCATTTTAAGCATGGGGGGAAGGTATATATTATGTTTGGTTAGAATTTGGAATAAACAGTGTCAAGGTATTGTTTTGGTAAAACATGGCCAAAATTTTTGAAAAATTGCTTCTTTAACATGCTTTTATGCCATAAAATTGTTGAATTCTCTTACTTTTTGAAATAATTGATGCACTTTGCTTGAATATTTTCTACGATTATATGAAGAAATAGTTATTATGTGATTAGGAGTTTGGTTTTTAAGAAAGTATATCTTGTAAAATGGTTGTAATTATGTCTTAAGAAAGTACATATTGTGACAGCCCCACCTTACCCGGAGACGCAATAAAGGGCTTAGCGGACTGCCTGCCTAGCTCTCGCCAAGACTCAAATCACGCACTCACTCAAATCATCCAAACATACTTAACCCAAAATAAAAATATATTCATGTAATTCAACTTAAGAGTACAAGTACCACTAAGAGGTTTTACATCCCAAAATATACATAGTATTTACATTAATAGCCCAAACAATTTGGCTATCAAAATAGATATTAAAAAACATCTGACATATCCAAAATCTACTTTTCCAGCTTTAGCAGTACAGGAAGTCTGGTTCAAGAAAACAAATAAAAGGGATGAGCTATAATAGCCCAGTGAGTGCTCAAGTCATGCAAACATACCAGTAACCCATTATTTTATTTAATGAAAATAATTAACGAGTTAAATAAACAGTGTATAAACAAGTTAATTAACAAGTAGTCAATGGCGGATACCGGGCTCAACTACGGGAGCAAGCTCAACCGTAGAAGTAGCAAGGACTGAAACATGAAACAATGATCTTAGGATTGAGATAATAGCTTAGGTCCTCGCCAATGATCATATCAGTATTAACAAGCAAGTACCCTAACCACCATACACCTTATAACCTCCATACAGGCTACTACATCCAGGGAGTAATCTCAACCTTAGAGGGCCAACAAGCAAGAAAGTTCAATCCAGAGTTGGCCTCTTAGAGGAATTCAACCTATATAGGAAAGAACAACATGCCCTAAAACACCCAGCACCTTATACCCTCCTAATCATGACCGGATTGACTAACCGTGAAGTAACGGTGAAGTTAGTCACGGAAGTCTCAAGCACAAATAACACATTGGATAATGAAAGTATGTAACACATTGCGAAATAGATGCGATAAAGTACACATGTTTCCTCAAGTAACACTTTGCATTAAATAATATTTACAAGTATAACATAGCATTTCATGCATCATGCACACATAGAAACACTCACTTGGAGTAACTAGGAGAAAATCTCGTAATATGGACGTGAATCACTCTCGGGTCCTGAAATTCAAAAGAAATAACCTAATGAAAACCTGATTAAAACCCAAAGTAAATTAGTAAGAAAATTCAAGAAATAACCCAATTATTTCTAGGGTTTAGGTTTTAGGGTTTTAGGTTTAGGGTTTTGAACCTAGGGTTTAGGGTTTTCTTGTTCTAGGAAAATTTAATTCACTAATAGATCATGCTCTTGAAATTTTCTGCACATCCAAATCCCTAAATTTCTGCATATCTTAGGTTAAATCTTGCCTATCAAATTTTTGCTCTTTAAATTCTACCGAAATTTCGGCAGCATCTCCCCTAAAATCGGACTAACCCAAAATTTTTACCTGCAAGAAAATCAACCAACCAACCCAACTTCAACTAGTTCTATAACTTCTATGTCTTAATCAACCCAATTTCACTCAAATTTTCCATCAAATCACTTGAACCATACCAAGGTTCTTCAACCAATCAATAATCAATACTTGTTATTTCAAGATTTAAACACTAACTACAAGTCATTCAAGCCAATAAACATCATAACATGGAATAAAACTTCATAATCATGGCCTAATTATTCATGCTTAACAACAAGAACTTGATTATAAACTTACACAACTACTACTTATAAACTTGGAAAAATAACAAAAGTTCATGGTAAATACCTCAAATAAGTCTAGATCTTTGCTTAGTGAGAAGATAAGCTCACTTTCAATGGAAGGAGATGACCAAAGTGAAGAGAAAAGCTTCAAGAAAATGTAAGCAAAAGAGAGAAGAAAGAAGAGAAAGGTGGCCGGCCAAGCTTGAAGAAAAAAGAAAGAAATAGGCCAAGAAAATGGAAAAGAAATAAAGAGAGAAATGGAAAAAAAAACCAACCAATCCTAGCAAGACAAAAGTGACATAGAGGTCTTGACTTTTTGCACAATAGCCTACCAACTTGGCTAAATATGATTAGAGGAAATTTTGCTACACTTATCCTTTCATTAATTTGCAAGAGCTCTATGGTACAACTCCTTAAAGGAAAATGTACAACATAGCTATAACATAAAAGAAATCATACTATTGTTTATTCATTTAACTATTTTCGGTTTTCCTCTTTTTTTTTTTTCTAACATGTCTAACATAAATCTAAATAAATTATATGTGCTTCTAGGGTTGTTACATTCTCCCCCCCCCTTAAAAGAATTTCGTCCTCGAAATTCTACCTTGATTTTTGAATAGTTAGGGATATTTCCTCCGCATCTCGTCCTCTATTTCCCAGGTAGCTTCTTCCAACCCGTGATGCTTCCAAAGAACTTTGACCAGAGGTATTTGTTTATTTCTCAATTCTTTCACCTTTCGGTCTAAAATCTGGACTGGCTGTTCTTCATATGATAGTGTCTCATCAAGCTCAATTTCTTCGGGTTGAAGTACATGATGAGGATCCGGATGATACTTTTTCAGTACAAACACGTGGAAAACATTGTGCATTTTGGACTAACTTTGAAGGCAGTTCCAATTGATAAGCAACGTTGCCGATACGTTTAGTGATTCTGAACGGTCCCACGTACCTTGGTTGAAGCTTTTTCCTTTTACCAAACTTGATGCCTCCTTTGAATGGAGAAATTTTGAGAAACACGTTATCTCCAACTTCAAACTCTAACTCTTTCCTTCTGTGGTCAGCATAGCTCTTCTGACGACTCTGAGCAGTTTGGATTCGTTGCTGAATCAGCTTGACCTTCTCATATGCTTCTTCTATCCACGGTACCTTTTCCGACCTAGCACTTTTCGTTCTCCCACTTCATCCCAGTAGCCAGGTGTTCTGCATCTTCTTCCATACAATGCCTCGAATGGAGCCATCTGATAGAGGTTTGATAGCTATTGTTGTAGGCGAACTCTATCAAGGTTACGTGTTGATCCCAACTACTACCAAAGTCCATCACACTTGCCCGTAGCATATCTTCTAAAATCTGGATTACTCGTTCTGACTGTCCATCAGTTTGGGGATGATAAGCCGTGCTAAAGTTCAATTTCGTCCCCAAAGCTTCATGCATTTGTTTCCAAAGTTGCGAAGTAAACCTGAAGATCTCGATCTGAGACTATACTTACTGGAATTCATGAAGTCTAACAACCTCAGTCTATGAACATTCAGGGCAAGCTTTTCAAGGAATAGGTCATGTTCATTGGCAGAAAATGAGCAGATTTGGTTAATCGATCAACTATAACCCAAATGGCGTCATATCCCCTTTGAGTTCTCGGTAAACCCGAAACAAAATCCATAGGTAATGTATTCCCATTTCCATTCCGGGATCTCTAAAGGTTGCAATAACCCTGATGGTTTCTGATGCTCGGCCTTTACTTGTTGACACGTAAAACAGGTTTGAACATACTGTGCTATATCTCTCTTCATATTATCCCAGCAATATAATTTCTTCAACTTTTGATACATCTTGGTACTGCCTAGGTGCACAGTATATCTGGAATGGTGAGTTTCATCCAAAATTATCCTCTTCAACTCTTCTTCCCTCGGTATGAATATCCAGTTTTGAAATCTCAACAATCCTTTTGGCCCAATACTATATTCAAGTAGCATCCCTGCTCTAGCTTTCTCTATCCGTTTTTGTAAAGTAAGATCCTTGCCTTGAGCTTCTCTAATCTGTTCCAAAAATTCAGATTGTACATCAATATTTCCACAAATCACCTTAGAGCCAACTACTCGAGGATTGCTCTCTCTAAGCTGCTCTAACAAACTCCATTCATGTATGGCCAAGCTAGCCATTTGAACTTTTCTACTTAGGGCATCTGCGACAATATTTGCTTTACCTGGATGATAATTAATGGTACATGTTAGTGTATGCACTAAAACCAAGATGGTTTAAGGTGTTTTGTATTTACACTTATTTATGTTATATTTATCCATGTGGTATTTTTCTTTATCATCTATACTTGTATTTCCATGTTACTTGTTTGATTGATAAAGTCCTTAAAATATTGACTGTGTATTAGAGATTGTAAGGGTTACAATTATGAGACTCTAATACATAAAGTCATATTCTTAAATATCCCTAGTCATAGTATTAATGAGATTGGACATCATTAATGCGGATAGACTAGCACATGCTTTGCCTCTACTTATGGTAAGTAGTAGTTGATCTCATTGACTATGGTGTGCGTGACACTTAAGCTGGTATGTGGATGCTTGTTTGAGAACAAGTTCATTGGATTGATCTGCCAAGAGTTTCAACTATAGTGCCAATGGTTGAACTCTTAATGGCAATGGTGTAAGTGATCCTTTGACTTGAGATTACCATAGTATCTTGAGTGTGGATTGCTATACTTTGACTCTATTCCTCAGTGCCCGTAAAAGGGTAGCTCATAGATTAGAGATTGGGTATAGTTTGAAGCATGGAAAGATAGTGAGTAATCAATATAGAATTCACCACTCCTTAATAGGAGAGTATATCCCTTTATGGCCACTTGTTGGAAATATTAACTCATAAATCTTCTGCAGAAGTGATAGTATAACTTGGAAGTAGTTTCAAGGTTATACATCATGGAGAGTTATATTTCTGGAACAAGAAAATATAAATTAGTCATTTAAAAGTATGCACTATACTTTAAGACTAATTGGGATATAGTGTGGTGAAAGGATATTAATTACACGGTAACATTGTCATTGAAGGGTATGGTCTACCATATGACTTTCCTATTCACTTGGGTGGTCATGATGCATTGTTAGACGCCACTCATGATCTATAAGTATGAATTGATTAATTAGTGAATTAATGATAAATTAAAAGTGTTTAATTTATCTAGCTTAATTAATGAGTTATAATTTATACTTATTGCCAACATGAATGGAACCTAATGGGTCACACACATAAAGAACAAAATCTTTGGGTTAAAATGTAATTAAGATAAGTATGAGATACTTATAGGGTTAATTTATGAGATAAATTAACTTAAAGGGCTTATTTATAAATATTCTAAGTCTTGCAGGAAATTAGTTTCCTAAAAGAAATAAAGTAACTAATTGGTTTCCTTATAGAATAGATTTCATAAAGGAGAAGGATTAGCTTAAAGTAAGTTACCTAAACCTTTTTGGTTTCCAATTAGTTTTATTTCCTAAAAGACTAGAATACTTCTTCTATAAATAGGTTCATGCTTTGACTCTTGAATTATTTTGCAACACAAAAAGAAAAAATAGTGAGAGAAAAATTGAAGAAAGAGGCACGCCACTTTCTCTCTCTCTAGGCGTCCCTCTCTCTCTCTCTCCTAATTGTTAGGTTTTCTTCTTCTTGTGTTCTTAAATAATTCAAGGGAGCTAGCACTCAAAAGTCAAAGAAAGCAAGCCTGCAAGGTTCCCAAAGAAGTTGTTCGTGTGGATATCGTTAGAGGCTCTACACTTGGAGGGTTTTTTCGTGGTAGATCTAACATCTTCTTCGAAGGATCTTTGCCTAGAAGCATAGAAATCTTCTGTGCTTAAGGTAATCTTCATGCAAACCCCCTTGTTAATCATATAGATATGTCAAAGAGATCCATGGTTAAGGTAATAAATTTTATTTTTCCGCTGCGTTACCTATCCTATTAGCTTACAGTACAATCATAATCTTCTAACAACTCTACCCATCTACGCTGTCGCAAATTCAGCTCTTTCTGAGAAAACAAATACTTCAAACTCTTATGATATATATACACCTCAAAAATAATCCCATATAAATAATGTCTCCATTTCTTGAGTGCAAACACCACAGCTGCTAGTTCCAAGTCATGGGTTGGGTAATTTCTCTCATGAGGTTTTAATTTACGGGAGGCGTAGGAAATTACTTGTTTCCCTTGCATTAGCACACATCCCAAACCTTCCCGTGAAGCATCCGTATACACACTAAAAGTCTCCTTCCCACTTGGTAACGCTAACACCGGAGTCGATGTTAATTGCTTCTTAAGTTCATTGAAACTCTGTTCACATCGCTCATCCCAATTATACTTAACATTCTTCTGGGTCAAAACAGTAAGTGGTGTGGCTATTTTCGAGAAGTCTTTAATAAATCGCCGATAATATCCAGCTAGTCCCAAGAAACTATGGATTTTAGTAGGATTCTCAGGTAGTTTCCAATTGACCACTGCTTCCACCTTAGAGAGATCTACCGCTATTCCTCTGGTGGAGATTACATAACCCAAGAATGACACCTGGTCTTTCCAAAACTCACATTTACTGAACTTGGCATATAGCTTGTTATCTCTCAAAGTTTGTAGCACAATTCTCAAGTGTTGCTCATGCTCCTTATGAGACTTAGAAAATATCAAAATATCATCAATAAATACCACCACAAATTGATCCAAGTATGGCTTAAAAACCCTATGCATCATATCCATGAAGGCCGCTGGGGCATTGGTCAAACTCATAATGGCCATATCAAGAGTTAAAAGTAGTTTTAGGTACATCTTCTTCCTTGATTTTCAACTGATAGTATCCTTGCCTAAGGTCTATCTTGGAAAATACTACTGCTCCCTCCAATTGGTCAAACAGTTTATCGATGTGAGGTAAAGGATACTTATTCTTTATTGTGACATTGTTTAACCCTCGATAATCAATACAGAGACTCAAGGTACCATCTTTATTCTTTACAAACAACACTAGAGCTCTCCTTGGTGAAACACTTGGCTTGACAAATCCCCTTTCCAACAAATCTTGAAGTTGAATCTTATGCTCTCCGAGTTCTACAGGAGAAATGCCGTATGGTATTTTAGAAATTGGCGTGACTCCTGGCACCACCTCTATCACAAATTCAACTTCTCTCTCAAGGGATAGGGAGCTTAATTCTTCAGGAAAAACATCAAGAAACTCTCTCACCACTGGCACATCTTCAAGACTAACTTTATCTTTAGGGGTATTAATTAAGTAGGCAAGATAACCTACTGCCCTTCTAAACATTGACTTCCTAGCTTGCATTGCAGAAAGAAGGTTCGAAGAAGCTAGGGTTTTCTTCACATCCAATATACTAAAATCCACCACTTTCGTTCCACAATTTAATTGAGCACTGTACCGAGTTAAACAATCCATGCCTAAAATCACATCATAACATCGAATAGGCAATGCTATGAGATCCATTAAAAACTTTCTCCTTCCTATCCAGAACTCACAATCTTTGTAAACAAGATTGGTGGCCAAACAGTGATCCCCAGTAGGAGTTCTCACTTCCAATTCATAAGATAATTCAATAGGTTGTACGTCAATAGCAGTCAAAAATTGAGGATTCACAAATGAATGAGTAGAACCAGGATCTACTAGTAGTTTAGCTAGACAGTGGAAAACAAGAATCGTACCTTCAATTACTGCTGACGATTCCTGGGCATCGTGCTTGTCTAGAGCATAAACTCGAGCTGGCACCTTTCACTTATTCCCGCTCTCCTGGGCTTGATTGGGTTCCTTGTGTCCAGGTTGAGCTACACTTGGTTCCCTGGCCAATTGTTTTGGACATTGATTTATTTAATGATCGCCACTACCGCAAAGTAGACATTTGTGGTTCTTCCTCCAACAAGCGTCTTCAGTATGACCACCTTTACCACAGTATCTACAAACAACGGGAATAGCTGGTGATTGAATTCCCTTCTAGGTATCCTCTTTTCGTTCATTTCTTTGTGGAGTCCTCCCCATTGGAGCTCCTCTCGTCCTTCCAGATTGTGTACCTTGCCCATTTCTTGCCCCACCAGCTCCTCTTCCAGCTTTAGGGGCTAGAACATTTCCGTTTGACGGTTGAGAATCACTAGCGCTTCCACGTTTTCGTGCATGAAAAGTCTGAACTAAGGACTTAGTCTCTTCCACTTGTTGTGCTTTCTCCACCTCGACTTCATACGTCTTCATAGTAGCGGCAGCAAGGGCATCCTGAATTTCCAAGTTTAAGCCTTGAATGAACCGTCTTCTCCTCCGTCGTTGTGTGGCTACTAACTCGGGAGCATAATGGGACAATTTAATGAACTGAACTTCATATTCTACCACACTCATTAATCCCTGTCTCAACTTCAAAAATTCATCTTCTCGCTTCTCTTGCACTTGTATAGGGATATATTTTTCTTTAAACTCTCAGGTGAAATTGGCCCCCGTTCTCGGGGTCTGGTGTCGTTCTCACTTAGCATTTACCAAATTCCACCAAGGTGTGGCAGCACCTTCCAACTGAAATATAGCAAATGTCACCTACCTTTCGTCAGAGTATTTTAAGGCAGCGAAAATTTTCTCAATATCTTCCAACCATTTTTCAGCAATTTCAGGGTTTGGACCGCCGATGAATTTAGGAGGGTTAAATTTCTGAAACCTTTCTAAAGCTACGTCTTCCCCTACTACTGGATTTCTATGAGGGTTACCAACCTCCATTCCTGGGTTTTGCCGGTTCTCAAGCTGGGTCAGAACATCAGTCATTCGGTTTAACATTGCTATCATCGGGTCAGCTCCCGGGTTAGGGTTTTCACCCGATGTAGTGCCCTCTTCCTAATCTTTTCGATGGGGACGTCCTCTCCCACGACTCGCCATCACTCAATATTCTAAAATAATATTAACTAGTTATTTCGAAATCCACGTTATAATTAACGTGACATATTTAGAAAATGTACAAATTCATGAATAAAACAAGGAAGCAAATGCCATGCCAAATAGAGTCACATATATGTACATGCTATTCAATTTACTCATTTTAAAAGTCCCACATATAAAACATAGCAAGACATACATAAGTTCAAAAGTTTTACATACAAAACACAGTAAGGCAAACATAGGTCTTTATACATATTCCAATCTAGTAATCTAATCTAGCAGCCCACTGATCCAGTAGAACCCACATCCTCAAGGAGCTCTCTCTCCGACTCATCCTCGTGGGCCTCCTCGGCTCCCGGAGGTGGGTATGCGGCCTGCCCTGGCCCAATGTGCACTTTCCCATCTCGTGCCTCATCAACTACCTAGACTATCATCTGGCCAAACTCGTCGATAACTCACCCGGTGTGGTCCTGAATATGTCGTAAGACTCGAGTGAGCCCCATGGTACAACTCTCTAAAACCATCGGTCCTCTGCTGCTCTTCTCGAATAGTATCCTCCAACTCTCGAATCCGCTGAGTCTATGCTCGTACTACCTCCCTCAGCTCATGAACACATCCCTGAGAGGTATCACCCGCGCGTCCTAGGCGCCTACTCTCCTCAATCAAAGAAACTACAATGTAATTAGGGTATGAGTAGGTCCTCCAACACCCACACGCAGGACGCACTCGGCGAACAGGTGAAAAGGTCCTATATGTGACAACCCCACCTTCCCCTAAGGCGAACCAGAGGGTTTAGCGGACTGCCTGCCTAGCTCTCGCTAGGACTCGAGTCACTAAAGTAATAAACACGTAAACTAAACTTCAAAATATAAATAAACTTGCAATATTTTCAAACTAGTTGCCATACAAATATATAGAATCCCAAACTATTACAACTCTAACCTAGCTAAGATAAAATCCTAGTACAACATCAAAATATACATCAAGAGAAATGACTTAGAAGACTAGCACTCACACTCGTACCAACCTTCATGTCAATCAGAGCCTGCTAAGGAAAACAAGGATAAAAGCAGGTGAGCTAGAAGCTCAATGAGGTTCCAAAGCATGCAAACATACAAGTAACTTGTCAAAGCAATAAAGTATATAAAAGACAAGTAAAGATAAAGTAGGATACAGATCAACCGTGGGAGTCACTCGACCACGGGAAGGATAATTCAATGTTACTTCAAGTATAAGGATAAGTGTCTTCTCAACCATTGGCAAACAATGTTAACTTTCGCCAAAGGGAGAAATATTCAATTAAGATACAAGTCAAGTAATTCAAGGCAAATAAGATTCACATCATTGTTTGGATCAAATGGCAATAGTGCTTGGACGTTTCATTTTGTCCTTGCCAATGATCAAGGTAATTCTCCATCCCACCAATTCACCTTTCCTCCTCAAGACCACCACTCCATGTGAGATCGTCCTCAATGATGGAGGGCTAAAGATAGGGTAGCTCAAACCTAGGAATTGCCTTGTTCAGGACTTACATTTGTAAGGAGAGAGTTTAAATTCCCTTACCCCAACACCTTATAACCTCCAACCACTTATATGGTCCAATATCAATGAGTCAGGTATAGTTCAAGATCATTGAGTCAAATATAATTTATAATTGAAAGCTAGGGTCGAATACGATAAAGTACATATTCGCCCTTGTAACCACATTTTCATGCTTTCAAGTATGGCAAATAACACATGGAATCTAATAGGAAAAGCAAATAAACACTCGCAAGCGCAAGTAAAGGAACACTCACCTCAAGAGATTTTCAGGAAAATTCGGGATAAGGAGAAATATTTGACTGGAACCCTGGAAGTTCAAAGAATTAGGTTTAGTTACTATTCTAAGGTTAAATCCATAAATTTGTAGAAATTTAACTAAGGTTTCCAAAACGTTAATAAAAGGAATCATACTAGAAGGTTATATGTTAACTTAGCGTATGTGTCAAAAATTTATGTTTAATTATGGCTAAAATGAGTTTAACACTTTTCTAGGGAAATTAGATCCTAAAATCCCAAATTAAGTCACACCAAGTCTTAATAATATAAGTAAAATTCGAAACTAAACCTTATATAAATATAGTTTTTGTTTAAAAGTATTAAAGTGAACATTTTAAGGTTTTGGATCAAAACTAGTTTCTAAAAGAAAGGAAACTTAATTAGGTATAAAGTTGGAAAATCACTATTAGGGTTTACTATTAGGGTTTAGGGTTTATAAATACTATTAGGGTTTAGGGTTTTTTTAACACTATTAGGGTTTAGGGTTTAGGGTTTTGAAACACTATTAGGGTTTAGGGTTTAGGGTTTTGAAACACTATTAGGGTTTAGGGTTTAGGGTTTAGATATTTTTAGGACTTATATGGAATAAGTAAAACTAATCAAGACATAAACAAATATAACTAATAAGTTAAGGGTCTAACTTGCAATAAACAATAACTATATTAACATTCAAGTTCTTGGAAGATCAAATGACATAAAATGATGCAAAAATGTCAAGAACATGAAGCAAAGTGGTTCAGCCAACAATAAGAAGATCAAACCAGAAATTTCCAGATTTGAAGATCAAATTTGATAGCTAATTCCCTAGCCAATTCATCTACCAAATCCTCCAACTTTTCTTGGGAAACTAAGGCATTATATAAAGCATTAAAAGAGCTAACAATTGCAGTAAATATATGGTGCAAGATGGAGTAAAACAGTCCACAAAATTCGTCCAAGAAGAAGGTCCCAAAATCAGAAAATTTTCAGCAAAGTTTCATAAGGAATCCATGGCTAAACTTCCACTAATTAAGCTCTAATCTAACCAAGTATTTATAGGCTATCAAAGGTGTAATCATAAACCATAAGTTAGCTAAAATATACAAGAATTAATGGTGCCAAAAGAACTAAATTCAACTATCAAAACAAGAAGCTAAACAAGAAGTGAAAAGTTGGAAATTTTGACAGCTTTGCTGCCGGTTTTTGTTCAGCTCCAAAACAGAAATTTAAGGGCTCAATTTTACAAGTTAGTTGAAGAGATATGTACCACAAGATGTTAGGTAGTTGTAGGTGCAATTGATGGTGCAACAACCCCTCCAAAGACTGCTGAAATTCGACTGGAATTGCAGGAAGAAAGCTGAAATTTCTTGGTGAAGTTTTGGTTGCTAGAAGTTGTGTTTTGTCTTGAGCTTTTGTGAGCTTTTGGAATGGTGCAAAATGAGATATTTCAGCTGCAAATGGAGCTATAAGGCACGAAATTTTGAGGGAAAAATGGAAGAGATTTGGCTGCAAAGAAATGAAAGAAAATGGAAATCATTTTACTTGGCTAAGGTTTGGCCAAAATGCAAGGTTAGGTGTCAAGCTTAGCTTAAACCAAGGAGTGAAATTACGGTTGTGTTTCCTCAAGCACATGGCATGTTTGAGTGTTTTTAAAAGTGGTTTAAGGTCTTCTAATAAAGTCATAAAATGAAATACCCGTTTAAACGTCGAACGCGTAATTTTTGCACAAAAGTGTTTTTAGCGTAAAACCTATTATTATTATTATTTTTATTTTTTTTTCCAAGTTAATACTTGAAATTGTGAAACTTGAGCATGTCAAATATTTGAAAATCATGAAAGTGGTTCAAAACTCTATTTTATGCAAAACACACACTAACACACACTCACGGTGTTTTCTCTTTCTCTTCTTCCGATTTTTTTTTTTTTTTCAAAATGGAAAACCTTTCTCAACTAACATTAATTCAAAATAATATGCATAAAATGACATGTAATAAGAAAATTTGAATAGTAAAGCCCTAAGGCACTATTCCCGTGTTAGGGTTTTCACACTATAAGGATGTCCTGGTCCTTCTCTATATTTGACCACCGGTCAAGCATGAAATCCCTGACGTACTGGAGCCGCGTTGGACGGCTGGGCTACCTTCCCCTGCCCACTCTTAGCCATACCTACATGTATCAATAACAAATCAATTAGGTCTAAACCCAAAAGTAGTTAATACTAAGCAATACCTAAATATCACACTCAAAAATCAAGCTTAGAAAGTGAACTAAAACCATTCTCAAACATATTCACATAAGCGTTCAGGCACGGAAATTCAGATCTCATCCCTCACACTTAAGTTGATCAGGCCCAAGAGTAACTGACACAACCCAAATTTCCTACTCGACACACAATCAATTCTAGCACTAGAGATAGGATTCAAACTTAAACTCTGATACCACCTATGACAGCCCCACCTTACCCAGAGGCGCACCAAAGGGCTTAGAGAACTGCCTGCCTAGCTCTCGCCAAGACTTAAATAACGCACTCACCCAAATCATCCAAAAATACTTAACCCAAAATAAAAATATATTCATGTAATTCAACTTAAGAGTACAAGTACCACTAAGAGGTTTTACATCCCAAAATATACATAGTATTTACATTAATAGCCCAAACAATTTGGCTATCAAAATATATATAAAAAACATCTGACATATCCAAAATCTACTTTTCCAGCTTTAGCAGTACAGGAAGCCTGGTTCAAGAAAACAAATAAAGGGGATGAGCTATAATAGCCTAGTGAGTGCTCAAGTCATGCAAACATACCAGTAACCCATTATTTTATTTAATGAAAATAATTAACGAGTTAAATAAACAGTGTATAAACAAGTTAATTAACAAGTAGTCAATGGCGGATACCGGGCTCAACTACGGGAGCAAGCTCAACCGTAGAAGTAGCAAGTACTGAAACATGAAACAATGATGTTAGGATCGAGATAATAGCTTAGGTCCTCGCCAATGATCATATCAATATTAACAAGCAAGTACCCTAACCACCATACACCTTATAACCTCCATACAGGCTACTACATCCAGGGAGTAATCTCAACCTTAGAGGGCCAACAAGCAAGAAAGTTCAATCCAGAGTTGGCCTCTTAGAGGAATTCAACCCATATAGGAAAGAACAACACGCCCTAAAACACCCAGCACCTTATACCCTCCTAGTCACGACCGGATTGACTAATCGTGAAGTAACGGTGAAGTTAGTCACGGAAGTCTCAAGCACAAATACCACATTGGATAATGAAAGTATGTAACACATTGCGAAATAGATGCGATAAAGTACACATGTTTCCTCAAGTAACACTTTGCATTAAATAATATTTACAAGTATAACATAGCATTTCATGCATCATACACACATAGAAACACTCACCTGGAGTAACTAGGAGAAAATTTTGTAATATGGACGTGAATCACTTTCTTGTCCTAGAATTCAAAAGAAATAACCTAGTGAAAACCTTATTAAAACCCTAAGTAAATTAGTAAGAAAATTCAAGAAATAACCCAATTATTTCTAGGGTTTAGGTTTTAGGGTTTTAGGGTTTAGGGTTTTGAACCTAGGGTTTAGGATTTTAGATTTAGGGTTTTCTTGTTCTAGGAAAATTTAATTCACTAATAGATCATGCTCTTGAAATTTCTGCACATCCAAATCCCTAAATTTCTTCATATCTTAGGTTAAATCTCGCCTATCAAATTTTTGCTCTTTAAATTCTACTGAAATTTCGGCAGCATCTCCCTTAAAATCGGACTAACCCAAAATTTTACCTGCAAGAAAATCAACCAACCAACCCAACTTCAACTAGTTCTATAACTGCTATGTCTTAATCAACCCAATTTCACTCAAATTTTCCATCAAATCACTTGAACCATACCAAGGTTCTTCAACCACGCAATAATCAATACTTGTTATTTCAAGATTTAAACACTAACTACAAGTCATTCAAGCCAACAAACATCATAATATAGAATAAAACTTCATAATCATGGCCTAATTATTCATGCTTAACAATAAGAACTTGATTATAAACTTACACAACTACTACTTATAAACTTGGAAAAATAACAAAAGTTCATGAAAAATACCTCAAATAAGTCTAGATCTTTGCTTAGTGAGAAGATAAGCTCACTTTCAATGGAGGGAGATGACCAAAGTGAAGAGAAAAGCTTCAAGAAAAAGAAAGCAAAAGAGAGAAGAAAGAGAGAAAGGGTGGCCGGCCAACTTGAAGAAAAAGAAAGAAATAGGCCAAGAAAATGGAAAAGAAATAAAGAGAGAAATGGGGAAAAACAATCAACCAATCCTAGCAAGACAAAAGTTGACATAGGATTTTGACTTTTGGCACAATAGCTACCAACTTGGCTAAATATGATTAGAGGAGATTTTGTACACTTATCTTACATTTAATTTGCAAGGGCTCTATGGTACAACCCTTAAAGGAAAATGTACAACATGCTATAACATAAAAGAAATCATACTATTGTTTATTCTTCTAACTATTTTTGATTTTCCCCTTTTTTTCTTTCTAACATGTCTAACATAAATCTAAATAAATTATATGTGCTTCTAGGGTTGTTACACATATTATAAAATGGTTGTAATTATGTCTTAATTTGGCACATTTGATTGAAAATTTCTTTCTTTACTTAATTTTACATTTTTTGAGTGGTAGGTATGAACAAAAAATATACTTAAGTGAATAAAGGGACAAATATATTATGAAGAAAATAGATGAATATTTATTTATTTCTACTCCAATGATTCAAATTGCTTAGTAATCGAAAATCTTCATCACAAAATGTCAATTTTCGTGTCAAACGACATTCGAATTAAAAGTATGTATATCAAGTTTGATTGAAAGTGAATTGTTGAGTAATAAGGGGTCTTCATCATGAAATGTTGATCCTTTCATCAAAAGACAATTTCACTTCTCATTTTACAGGGTTGGATTGGGGTCGAGTGATTAGACAACAGTTTGTAATCTTTAATAGTTTGATCCAAATCTGCGAGAGGGTTTGGGTAGGTTATCACCTGATTGTTCAAGATGGTTCTGTAAACACCAAATTTTGATACACCATTTATTTTTCCAACATTTGGGGTACATTTTTATTTTTTGGGGTCAAATTCTAATTTTCAATAATCTCGGGGAGGGCAAAATAGTAATTTTTATCTGTAAATATTTTTCCATTAGATTTGGGGGTTTTAAATTCATATTTTTACTTTCACACAAATTTGTTAATTTTTTGTGATTTTTCCATAATTAATTGTTATTCTTTTTATATTTTACCAGTAAAAGGGCAAAATGGTAATTTCACCTCGCGAACGCCATTTTAGCTCATTTTAGGTCCCAAATTTATTTTTCTAATTCTTTAAGCATGTTTCTAAATTTTCTTGATTTTTCATGGACAATTGCTATTTTTTTGTAAATACCGCATTTAGGGGCTAAATTGTCATTTTATTGTTTAAATTTATTTTTCGTCAATTTTTTAGTCATAAATGCATTTCCTAGGGTTTTAAGCATATTTTTAATTTTTGATAAATTTTTTAGGTCAATGGCTATTTTTCTATGGGCAAAATCGTCATTTCACACCTCGAACATGTTTTAACCAATTTTAAGCTCTAACCTTTATTTTGAAATCTACTTTGAATTTTTTGAAAAATTTTGGAGATTACTGTCATTTCTTTGTATTAATTTTTTATTTTTTGGGTGAAAAATATTCTTTTTAAAATAAAATTAGAATTTTTTATTACCGGTGGTATTTTTGTTATTTTGTAGCATTCTTGGTGACCAAGACAACTTGCTCTATAAATGCCCCCCATTAAATTAGAAAAAAAAAGAGGAAAAAAAAATAAAAAACCTAGAGAGAATTTTTAGTTTTTAGCTTTTTAATTTTATCTCTTACACCAAGAACACCAAGAACACACACTTTTTCCTACATGTATCTTCAAGTTTTCACCAAGAACACCAAAAACACCTATTAGGCTTTAGTTCATCTTCAAGTCTACACTTAGAACACCTAAAACACACACTAGTACATCTTCAAGCCTACACCTAGAACACACACTAGTACATCTTCAACTACACACCTAGAACAACAAGAACACACACTCACATTCTCTCTCACACACTACACACACCATTTTCACTACTTTACACATTCACATACTCACATTCTCGCTCACACACTACACACTCTATTTTCACTACTTTACACATTTACAGATTCACATCCTCTCTCACGCACTACACACACAAACACACACACAGTCAGAATTTCACACACGCAGTCAACAAACACACACACAACTCATGCAATTCACACACCACATGCACACACAGCCACATAGTTCCTCATAATCTTACACACAATTCACACACTAGTTCACTGTCAATCACAAGCATACAGACACATTCACTACACAGTCACAAACACACAATCACACACAATCCTCAATCACCAACACACACAGATTCATATCTCACGCACAACCCCAAGCCTACAAAATCCATTCTTCATCACCACCACTCAATTCAACAACCACCAGTCCCAACTAGAAACCACATTCTACTGCCTCTATCCACACACCAGCAAGGCTCAAAGCCTCGGCCAAACAACCAATCCAGCCACCAGTAAGCTCCTCCACCACTATCTCTTTACCTTGCTCCAAACCTGCAAAAACATAAAACAAAAAAGGAAACACAGACAACAACCCAAAAACCACCATCACCTCTGTTCCACCATTCCACTAACATAGAGACCCAAAACACGCCCCTCAACCACAAAACATCAGCAACCAAAATTTCCCCAGTCACAAAATGCCCCACACACCATCACAGCCTCCACCAATTATCATTCGTTCCAACTTCTCAGTCCATCAACATCACAGAAAACCACAATTACACACACATGCAGACACAATTAACATCCTCTATTGTACTACTTCTATCAACCCAAATTGCAGCCATAACCGCCACCCAAACCACTACGCACCAACAGTAATAACGCCACCAGATAGCGTAGCTTCTTCCTTCGGGCAGTTTCAGCTGTCAAGCACCACCAGTCCATCACTACCACCATACAAATTGCCATGCACCACACCAACCAGTTTCTGTCACCGTTTTCTCCAGTTTGCGCAACCCAAACCAACCCTCAACCTCTATCAGATTGCTAGTTCCACCCATCTACTGTCGCCAGCAGCTGCCAATCCTCCATCTCCGGCCTCCTCCACACACCACCGATCAAATAGTCACTGGACATCCACCATCACGCCACTATTCCCCTCGATTGGAAAGGTAAAATCCCCACCCCTCCTTCAATTTCTTTTGTTGATTATTGGGGCAAGTCAGGGGAATATATGTGAAGAACCCAACTGAAGAGAAAGTGAGGTAGGGAGAGATAGAGAGAAAGAGAGAGGGGATAAGATAGAGAGAGCGAGAGAGAGGACTGGAAAGAATTAGAGAGAGAGAACGCAAAAGAGAAAAAAAAAGAGGGTAACAGAGTGAGAAGAAGAGATCTCGGGTAGGAGAATAGAGAACAAAGATGAAATAGGTAACTGGAGAAGAGAGAGAGAGAGAGAGAGATAAAGAGAGCGAGAGAGAGGGCTGGAAAGAATTAGAGAAAGAGAATGCGAAAGAGAAACAAAAGAGGGGAAAAGCTAGGAAAGAGAGAAGAAAATAGAGGAGAGGGAGAGAAAGAGAAAATCTAAAGATAGAAAGAAAGAAGAGAGAAGAGAGATGCGAAGGGAGAGAGGAGAGAAAAATAGAAAAAATAGAGAGAGCAGCTTGCAAGAGTGAAAAAGAAAATCGGATGAAGAAAAATGAAGAAGTGAAACTAGTAAGAGGGGAACGAGAATCAGAGACTAGAGAGAGAGAGAGAATGATTTAAGAGAAATTTGAAACTCATATGGAGAAGGAGACATTTGGGGGGATGAATTCTTGAAGGTAACCGAATGGGGAAAAGGTGTAGATTTCTAAAGTTTTAGTCTTTGATTACTTAAATTGTTTAGACGTATTGTTATTTATTTAGGTTAAGCAGGTCCAATTGATTAGTCAATTTATGTGTTAATTTCAGTTTTGGTTGAATGAATTTGGGAAGGGAAGTCTTGACTATTTGATTGTTTTAGTATCCCCTTTGATTTGCTTAGTTATTTTTTATTTTAACTTAACTAATCGTAATGATGTTATTTAGTTTTTATAATTTAGTTATTTATGTTAATCAACCAAGTTAAGTGAGTTAAATGATCTAGCATTTTTTTCCTTCTTTTCTTCTTATATAGAAAATAGTAGCATTTTAGTCCTTAGCTTTTGATTAGTGTTCTTAGGCCTCCATGAACTAGTCGTTCTTTGCTATTGAGGCCTCCATAATTACAGATTGACCCCTCAAATTTTATTTTCTCTCAATTGGTCCCTATTAATTGCAATTTGGCATGAACTTGCTGGAATTCACAATATCACCCCTCCCACTTGCTGGAATTTTGTTCCCCAATCTTATGTTGCTGGAATTTTTATTCTAAGTCCCCTAAGTTTGCTCGAATTTACATTTTACCCCCAATTTTAAGTATTTCATATTTTTATACTTTAAATAGTGGTATCTTGACTTATTTGTTCATTTTGATAGCACTAAGTACCGGGTCTTCAAAAAGGTACCCTATTACTTGATTTTTTCTCTTACGTGCTCCAATGTGCCCTTACCTGATTTATTATACATTTTCTTCGCATGTTTCGTATTTTATATGCTTTTTGCGTGTGTATTTTGTCACGTCCTAAAAAAAATCGTAAATAAAAGGTACTAGTGGGGTCATGACTATCGCGTCCCAAAAGACGGTTCGGTCTGGTGACCCTTTTTGAAAAGATAGAGTTTTGGAAAAACCGTGCGTGTGTGAGAAAAAAAATCATGTTTTAGTGAAAAAGTGTTATTTAGTAAAAAATGGTATTTAAAAGAAAATAAGGCCAAGACTAAAAAGTGTGACAGTTTTGGCCAACTAATTTTGAAAAAAGGTTTTATTTTGAAAAATGGAGTTGCCACTTGGTACCGATTTAGGGTGTACCAAGTCACCCGAAAAATCGTTTTAACAAAACAAAAAATAAAATTTTAGAAAAATCATTTAAAACCCTTTTCCAACTCCAATCTACGAAAAAACGAGAGAAAACGGTCCGGGAGTCACATTTGAAGAAAGGGAAGGCACAGGCTTGCGCCTAAGGCACTCTTTCCACCTAGTCGAAACTAGTTGCGAGGCTCAATCAAAATTTCCTAAGTTAACCCTAAATTCTATCGCGTTCAAATGTATTTAAATGAATGCAAATCTTAAGTCTAAATGTGAGTATCGGGAGGGTCAGCATGTTCCGTCGAGGCTTGGTCGGGAATATCGCATTAATTACGAAACCCGAGTCGAGACCTCAAAGGAGTCACAAGTATCTATGCAAAATGCGATGCAAAAAGAAAAGAAAATAATAATCCATAATAAGTGAAGAAAGAAGGTGGGTATACAACATGACGGGTACGGGGGACTAATATCTCGTGATTGAATGTTCCTACTCACAGAGGGAGGAACGGCATGTATGCCACCGCTTTCCATGTGAGTAGGCGACTATTTCTAGTCGGATCACACAAAAATGACCTAAATTCTAAGTGAGATGCAACCTAGATGTCATGCGTTTGAAGATATATCAAAATAAATAAATGATAATAATAATAATAATAATAATAATAAGAATAAGAATCATGCAAAATGGAAGAAAAACTAAAAATGTGCAAACTGGGATGTAAAATGCACACGAGTGCACCTAACACTAAAATGCCCTAAGGTCTAGCATTGGACTAGCCCTTTCTAAGAACGTCCCACTAGTGTTGGACTAGCGGGGAAGCGAGAAAACCACAACTAGCATTGGACTAGTGTGGTGACAAAACAATAAAACTAATAAGGCATGAATTAAAATCGTAAAACATGAATCAAAGCGAATAAACATATAAAAACATATGAGATCACGTAGGAGCACATAGCACGTAATCATGCTATCTAGATGCAAAACCCTAAAGAAAGCGGTAAAACATATAAGCACATAAGCACGTAAAAACAAATAAGCCCTAACTATTACACTGAGGAGGTTAGCTACAATTTTTTGGGAAAAAAAGTAAAATGACCTATCTATTACACTCGCTATCTAAAATACAAAATTTTGCTAAAATATGAGAAAAACTAATCTAACTATTACATTGACTAGCTAAATACAAAATATTACTTTTTTGCCAAAATAATAAAATTCAAAATTAAATAACTTAAATACGTAAATGTGCAAAAAGTATGTAAAATAAAAAACAAACAATAACAAAAATAATGCATAAAAATCACATTGGAGCATATTGGAGCACATAAAGAGAAAAATAACGAGAAGCCAGGATACCTCTTTTGACACCCAGTACTAGTACTTAAGAAAATGAACACACATGTCAATGTATCGTCATATAAACAAATAAACATGAAGAATTAACAAAACTGGGATAAACTATAAACTCTTAGCAACTAAGGAGACTAAAATAAAATTCTATAAAGCTTAAAGGGTAAAATTAGAAATTTGCACAAACATAAGGGATAGAAATGTAATTAAAGTGAAATGGGGGGCAAAGCAGTGAATTTGATCAAGGGTGAAGCAATTTGCAATTAATTCAAAACATAATTGAAAGGAATAAAGCTTAGGGGGGCTAATTTATACTAAACAGGGACTAAAATGCATAAATTGAAAGTGTGCAAACAAAACAATAAAACTACCCAAGACTTCAGGGACTAAAACATAAAAAGAACAATTATGCACTAATAAAATAACTAAAAAACACTAACTGAATTCAATAAATAAGTTAAGTGTCCAGATTAACTTAATTAACTGAACTAATTAACCAAAATAATCAACTAAACCAACCTAATTAAACTAAATTAGAAAATTAACTAAATTAAAGAAAACTAACTAAACTGAATTAAAACATAAAAATACACCCGTACCTAAAATTTATGTTCGGTTTTTTCTTTTTCTCCCTCACCAAATTTCAATTTCCCCAAAATTTTTTAATTTCACTCTCTCTCTTTTTCTCTCTCTCCCTCCTTCTTCTTCTTCTCCAACACTATAACTACTTCTCTATTTCCTTCTCTTCTTCTTCTCTCACCTTCTAACTTCTCTCAATCTCCCTTCTCTCTTTGCTTTCAATTACACGCTCGCTATGCATACTCTTTGTTCTTTCATTTCTTTCTCCCTTTCCTCTCTCGCCTCTTTCTTTCTCCTTCTGGTCTTCTTTCACTCCCTCACACCCCAGGGTTCCCCTCTGTTTCTTCTATTTCTCTCCGTTTTGGTCTTTCTCTTAATCCTAGGAATGCTAGAATTTGTCCCCCCCCGCCCCCAATTGGTTTCCTATTTGACTTAGGGGAAATGGAGATGCGGTCACTGGGGAGGGAGTTTTGGTCTCAATGGTGACTTGGTGTGTGCGATGGTGTGGTGGAATTTCAGGTGAGGATTGAGAAAGAGGTAGGAACTATTGGGGTTGTCTTGGCCCACGGTGGTGGATTGTGGGTTTGGTTTTGTGTGTTTTTTGTTTATTTTGCAGGTTGCGAGTGTGACAGCCCCACCTTACCCAGAAGCGCACCAAAGGGCTTAGCGGACTACCTACCTGGCTCTCGCTAGGACTCAAATCACACACTCACTCGGAACATCCAAGCGTACTTAACCCAAAATAAAATACATTCATAATGAAATACATTCATTTAATTCATTCGAAAGTACAAGAATCACAAGAAGTTTACATCTCCAAATATACATAGCATTTACAATAAAAGCCTACACAATTAGGCTATCAAAATACATGAAGCATAACATTTACTATATCCAAAAGCAGCTTTTCCAGCTTTAGTATTTTTGAAAATCTGGTTAAAGAAAACAAATGAATGGGATGAGCTATAATAGCCCAGTGAGTGCCCAAGTCATGCAATCATACCAAGAATTCATTATTATATTGAACAAGATAATTGACAAGGTAAATAGACAGGTTATGAACAATTTAATAAACAAGTAGTCAATGGCGGATACAGGGCTCAACTACGGGAGCAAGCTCAACCGCAGGAGAAGCAAGTACTATTCATGTAACCATGATGTTAGGACCGAGATAATAGCTCAGGTTTTTATCAAAGGACATGCCAGTATTATCACGCAAGCCCTAACCACCGTTCACCTTATAACCTCCGTACAGGCTACCACATCCAGGGAGTAATCTCAACCTTGGAGGGCCAACACGCGAGAAAGTTCAATTTGGAGTTGGCCTCTTTGAGGATTCACAACTCAAAAGGGAAAGAACAACATGCCCTAAAACACCCAGCACCTTATATCCTCCCGAGCCTATCTGGGTTGACTATCCGTGAAGTAACGGTGAAGTTAGTCACGGAAGTCTCATGCACAAGTAACACGTTGGATAATGGAAGCGTGTAACACATTGCTGAATAGATGCGATAAAGTACACATCCTTCCTCAAGTAGCACATGTCATCAAATAACAATTACAAGTATAACCTAATTTTTCATAATATAACATTCTCAAGTATGACAAAATATTTCATGCATCATGCACACATAAAGACACTCACCTTAAATGCTTAAGAAAATATTTCGTAATACGGTCGGGTTTCACTTCCGGAGCCTGAAATTTAAAAGAAAATAGTCGTATAAAAACCCGACTAAAATCTAAGAAACTCGATAAGAAAATTTGAGAAATATCTTAATTATTTCTAGGGTTTAATTCTAGGGTTTCGGAGTTTAGGGTTTTACCCTAGGGTTTAGGGTTTCCGAAGTTAGGGTTTTTCTAACTTTTAGGGTTTTGATCGGAAAGGTTCAATTCACTAATAGCTAATCTACGAAAATTTCTGCACTTTCTAATCACTAAATTACAGCTTATAAAGCTTTAAATTATAGCCTAATCACTTTATTTCTTAGGTTTTACCGAAATTTCGGCAGCATCTTCCCTTAAAATCGGACTACCCAAAATTTTAAACCTGCAAGAAAAACATCCAAACAGCCCAATCTCAAGTAATTCTACCAATTTCACATCAAATTCACTCCAATTTCACCCAAATTCATCACAAAAACACTTAAACTACTCCAAGTTTCTTCAACTAAATCATCCTTAATTCATGCCATTTCAAGTTTAAATCACTATCTACAAGCATACAAGTCCATAAACCTTATATTCATGGAATAAAACATCATATTTCATGGCTAAAATAAATCATACTTAACAATAAAGACATGGCTTAGAAGCTAGAAAACTATGATCTTTTACTTGAAATAAAAAGAGAAGTTCTTGGGAAATACCTTTAATAAGGCAAGATTGTTGCTTAGGAGGAAGATTAACTCAATTTCTATGGATGAAAAGTGATCAAATAGAAGCAAAAGCTCCAAGAAAATGAAAGCAAATGGAGAGAAAAGAGAGAAGAGAGAAACCGGCCTAGTGAAGAGAAAAGAAGAAAAATAATAAGCTAAGTAAAGTAAAAGAATTGAAGAGAAATTGGAAAAAAATGGTGGTCCAATCAAAGTAAGACAAAACCAAAGTAAATCTTGACTTTCTTATCATGGAAGACTACACTTGGCTAATGGTCATTAGAAGGGATTTTTATTATTTATCCTATACTTAAATCTTGCAAGACATTCTAGGTACAAATCTTAAAGGTAATGGTACAACATGCTAGTAAAATAGAAAATCATTCCTTATTATTTTTTCCACTAATTTCGGCCCTTCTTTTTTTTTTCTAATGAACATAATACAAAATAAATGGTTTTGGCATGAATTTCTAGGGTGTTACAACAAGTGTAGGTGACAAGGCAAGGAGTTTTGATGGTGGTGGAATCTGGCAGTGAAAAAGGCACGGTGGCATGGCTATTGTAGATGGATATTTGGCAATTTTATTGACTAGGAGTGGTAGTAGGATGTGCGTTTATGGTTGTTGGGGTAGTTAACGTGCTGTGATGGAGGTGTGTAGTTCTAGGTGGAACTAATAGAGCATAGGGGGAGCTGATGAGGGCCTGTTTTGGGCAAATTACAGTTGCCTTCTATGGTTGTTTCCTGGTTCTGGTGGCTTGGAAAAAGAATTGAATGGAGGAGAGAGACGGCTATTGTTAATTATTGGCGATGGAGGGGGTTAAGGCTGGTGAATTAGGTAGTGTTGATTGGGACTATGGGTGGTTGCTGTGACAAATTTTGATGGTGGCAGTTGCTGGGTATTGGGTGAGATTTTTGGGCGTTCAGCAGGGGTCATTTGGTTGGATAATTGGACAGATGAGGATGGCTATACGTGGTGTTGATGGTGGGTTCTATTGGTTAGACAGAGGATGGAACTTCTGGCAGTGAAAGAAGCTTGTAGATGTCGTTTGAGGAACTGAAATTGATTTTTGCAGGTGGCTTGGTGAGGTCACTTTTGTAAAAAATATGACCATGGAGATGTGTGGTGGAGTACAGTGGTAGTGATTGGAGGCTGTATTGTGGAAGAAGGGGGAGCTTGGATGGTTTGATTCTGCGTAATTGGAAAGTTTGGGGGCTGAGATGGTGCGCTGGGGTTACTGGTAGCTTGAGCTATGGTTCTTCACTGATGGATGAAGTAGTGGGTTTCTGAAACTAGGCAATGGATTGTAGCGGTTTGGAGGTTGTCTAGTGGTCCTAGTTGGAAGTTTTTCTGGGTCTGTTTTTACTTTTGCAGGTTATGCTTCATGATGGAAGGATAGGGATGTTGGGTCTTCGATTGTTGGTGGTGGATTAATGGTGGAACTTTGGATTTCTGGTGGAGAGGGATGGATTTGGAGGCTGTTGGAAGTAGAAGGAAGAAAAATGGAACTTACAATCCCAAAAACCCAGAATCAAACCCAGGAGTAAAGCAAAAAAATATCAAGAAAAAACAGATAAAAAAATCTAAAATTCAATCAAAACCTTCAACAATATAACTTTGGTTTTTGTTCATTACCATTAAATTAGATTTTTATAATACTAATTGAAGAAAATGAAATGGATCAAGAGCAAAAGAGAAGAAATCAAGAAAAGGATAAGGTTTTACCTTTGAAACTTGCTTGAAGATGAACAGTAGTTGGTCCTTGAAGGAGATGGTGAACAGTAAAACCCAGTTGTTAATGAAAATGAACAGCCAAAAGAAAATGAACGGCGGCTTATTGTGTGTAGTGTGTGTTTTTGTGTGCGTGTTTGATCTTTTTGGATAAAATCAAAATGTGTTTTTAGGGTTTTCTCATTTTTCCTGCTTTTTTTTACTGATTAAAGGAGGTATTTATAGGCCACTTTTCTTGGTCACCAAGAATGCTATAAAATAACAAAAACGCCATCGGTAATAAAAATTCTAATTTTATTTTTAAAAAATATTTTTAACCCCAAAAAATTAAAAATTAATACAAAGGAATAACAGCAGTCTCTAAAATTTTAAAAAAATTCAAAGTAGATTTCAAAAATAAAAGTTAGAGCTTAAAGTTGACAAAAAACGCGTTTGGGGTGTGAAATAATGATTTTGCCCCTGGCCAACAAAAATACACAAAAAATAGCTATTGAGCTTGAAAAATTACCAAAAATTAAAAATAAGCTTAAAACCCTAGGAAACGCATTTATGACTCAAAAATTGATAAAAAAAGGATTTAAACTGTAAAATGACGATTTTGCCTTTGGACAATGAAAATTTATAGAAAAATAGCTATTGACCTTGAAAAATTACCAAAAATTAAAAATAAGCTTAAAACCCTAGGAAATACATTTATGACTCAAAATTGGTGAAAAATGAATTTAAACTGTAAAATGACGATTTTGCTCTTGAATGCAGTATTTACAGAAAAAATAGCAATCAGTTCCGAAAAAATCAAGAAGGTTTAGAAACATGCTTTAAATAATTAGAAAAATAAATTTGGAATCTAAAATGAGCTAAAATAGTGTTCGCGAGGCGAAATTACCATTTTGCTCTTGTGCTAGTAAAAAAATAAAAGAATACCAATTAAATCTAGAAAAATCATAAAAAATTACCAAATTCACATGAAAGTAAAATATGAATTTAGAACCCCCAAAAGCTGATAGAAACATATTTACAGATAAAATTACTATTTTGCCCCCCAGATTATTGAAAAATTAAAATTTGGCCCAAAAAATGCAAACATGCCCCCCAATGTTTGAAAATAAATGTTGTGTCAAAATTTGGTGTCTACATAATTACTTTATGTTATTTAATTTTGAATTTTATTATTTTGACAAAAAATGTAATATTTTCATATTTAGCTAGTCAATGTAATAATTAGGCTACATTTCTTATATTTTAGCAAAATGGTGTATTTAGATAGATAAATGTAATAAATAGGTCGTTTTTATTTTTCCCCCTTTAAATTTGTAACTTAAACCCCCCCCGGTGTAATAGTTAGGGCTTATTTGTTTTTGCGTGCTTGTGTGCTTATATGTTTTACCGCTTTCCTTAGGGTTTTGCATATAGATATCATGCTTACATGTTGTGTGCTCCTATGTGATCTTATATGTCTTTTTATGTTTATTTGCTTTCGATTTATGCTTTATTGCTTTGATTCATGTTTTATCAAGTTTTATTTCATCACCACACTAGTCCAACGCTAATTGTGGGTTTATTGCTTTCCCGCTAGTCCAACACTGGTAGGAATCCCTAGAAAGGGCTAGTCCAACGTTAGACCCTTAGGACATTTTAGAGTTAGGTGCACTCATGTGCATTCTACATCCCACTTTACACATTTTTAGTTTTCTTTCCATTTTGCATGATTTTTATTATTATTACTAGTTATTATTTGTTTTTGACACATCTTCAAATGCATGACATCTAGGTTACATCTCACTTAGAATTTAGGTCATTTTGTGTGATCCGACTAGAAATGGTTACCTACTCACACGGGAAGCGGTGGCGTACATGCCGTTCCCCCTTCCGTGAGTAGAAACATTCAGTCACGAGATATTAGTCTCCATACTCGTCATGTTGCATACCCGTGTCGTTCTTCACTTACTATGTATTATTATTTTCTTTTCTTTTTGCATCGCATTTTGCATAGACACTCGTGTCTCCCTCGAGGTCTCGATTCGGGTTTCACAATTAATGCGATAATCTCGACCAAGCCTCGACAAAACATGCCGACCCTGTCAATACCCATATTTAGATTTTAGGATTTACATTTATTTAGACACATCCAAACGCGTTAGAATTCAAGGTTAATTTAGGAAAATTTGATTAAACCTCGTAACTAGCCTTAGCTACGTGGAAAAGGTGCCTTAGGTACGAGCCTTTGCCTTCCCTTTCTTCAAATGTGACCCCCGGACCTTTATTCTCTCTCGCTTTTCATAGACCGGAGTCGAAAAAGGGTTTTTTAATATTTTTCTAAAATTTTTTATTTTTGTCTTGCTAAAATATTTTTCGGGTGACTTGATACACCCTAACTCAATACCAAGTGGCAACTCCATTTTAAAAATAAAACCCTTTTTCAAAAGTTAGCTGGCCAAAACTGTCGTATTTGTAGTCTCGGCCTTGTTTTGTTTTGCAAGAATACCATTTGTCAAAAATAACACTTTTTTACTAAAAACTTGATTTTTTATCACACACACACACAGTTTTTCCAAGAAACTTTCTTTTCAAAAAAGGTCACCAGACCCGACCGTCTTCTCTGGACGCGACAGTTAACGACCCCACTATTACCCGCCGTGTGTCGATTTGGGATGCAACAGATTTTGGCGACTCCACTGGGGATCACTAGTGAGTCTGAGCATTAGGCTTAATCACTTTTTCCTTCCTTAACCCTTCTATTCCATCGAGTTTGGATGTTAGGATTGCATTTCTATTTTTTAGGTTTTTAGGGTTTGTTTTTGCATTTCACACACTTTGTCTCTCGTCTATGTGATGTAAGGTTTAATTATTTTTGTTATTCGAATACGCCTACATTTTGGGAGGGGGTTAGTCACCCTTAGAGCCCTCGCGTTGATGTTACATTTCCTCCTCTCATAAGGAGCACTCCATATGTGCATTTGATACTTTTTATCCTTTTTTCTTTTTTCTTTTTTGGTGATTGTCACCCACCCATCCCTTTAGGAATTAGGATCGATCTACTTGGATATGTGATCGTGGCACGATGTGCACGTGATCATGTCTAGGAGATCACCCAAACTCTCGGCTTGAGTCCACAAGTCTAGAGATTTGGGCTTTAAAGAATAGATCCACTTGGACACGTGGTCGGGGCACGATGTGCACGTAGCAGTGTCTGGGGAATCACTTGAGCCACCGACCAAGGGCTTAGGATTGATGACCCTTACCCTTAGGTCTGAAGGCTTGGGAACCGACAGCCTAATCGAGTCTAGATGCATTAGTGAGCCCAACCTCATGCATCCATGTAAAATAACCTAAGGTAGAGTCAGCCTTACCCTATCAGGCACACTAGGCATGAGAGGAGGGAACCAACCTCCTTTATTTTCCTTGTTATGCCATTTATTGTTATCTATGTGTATTTTTCGTATTTGCCAATGTGTTATGCGTTATTTGTTGAATAAACTAACGCAATTTCTTTCCTTTTTTGATTGCATTCACAACCATAGAATAAAGAGCCCTGGCATGGTGCTCTTGCAGGAAACCAACCCATTATTGGCACGTTTAATTTTTTGTCTTACCATTAATTTCTTCGAGAAAGACAGAAATGATATTTTCATAAAATTTTAAAAATTGCAATTGGTTGTAAACAAAGCACCCCAAGGGCCCGATCATTGTAAGTTTTGTAAAATCTCGAGAATCTGATTTTTCAACTTGTACCTTTTTGAATAAGAGTTGTAATTTTCAGACCTTTTTCAAAATTTACTCATCTTGTGGCGCCTGTCAGTTTTGTTCGAATCAATTTTTCTCAGAGTCAATAAATGAACCCAAGTGGTCAAATTTTTGCACAATTTGCATTTATCATTCTTTTTAAGAAATTAGTGCATCATTTTTGCCGTATCCCCTACCCTCCCATCCCACACTGCACAAAAAGGGATTTTAACACGTTTCATCATGTGTTAATAAATTGACATTTTTGACTTGTAGGTTCCTAGATAAATCTATGATTTTTTATTTTTCTTTCAATGTTGTGTCACGTAACCTCATGAAGGCTCGATTTTCAATCAAACAAATTTGAAGTCAATAATCCTTTGTGCAGTTCATTTGCCATCTTTCTCGTGACAATTATGCACTATTATTAGAATAAAAATTTTAGAACATTTTGCATATTTGCATATTTTAACTTACTTTAATAAATTAGAATCATGCATAAACCCTATAGGGAATGTCATTTTGGGAATCCCATTATAGGAAAGCCATCCTTTTGTCATGGGTACTTAATCGTAAAAGACATGCACGTTTATATTTTTGGTAAATCCTAGCGGGTGAGACCCTAGGTAAGGGAATACGAGCAGAATGGAGGCATCTCTTCCCGGCAGATCTGGCCTATCTACGATTAAAAATGGGGGTCTTACCCTAAAGGATTGCATTTCATGCTAGGCCTACCCTTGGATTAATAAAGGCTCCCTCTAGGAAATGCATCCGTTTTTGTTTTTACTTATACTAATTTTTATTTTTTTTCCATTTTATAGGTCCTCTAACAGAGGCAGTAAAATAAGAATGACATATGATACATAGTTGGTCTTACGTTCGAATATTTTTTAAATTATGGTCTAATTCCAATAAACCGTCATATGCTCGAGGCCCATAAGGCCATCAAAAACATGAGTTCTCTTTTGAATTATTCGAGGGATCATGGACGATCGATTTTTTTAGAATTGATAGTACCTAGAACCTAGCTAGGTGAGTTTGGTTAGGATAAGTAATGTGATAAATGAAATTGTATTTCATAGTTGGACGATTGTAACAAGAATAAAAATAATTTGGATGCTAATAATTGCACTCCTTCTGTAAATTTAAGATTGCCTTGTGTCTAAAATTTTTCTCAGATGAAGTGTTAAATAAGTTGCTGTAACACCCTAGAAATTCACATCAAAACCCATTTAATTCATGTTATGTCCATTAGTAGAAAAGAGAGAAAAGAAAAGAAAGGGAAAACCGAAATGTATTTTATAAGGAGATTTCTTTTATTTAGGGTTTAGTATTAATCTTTGATTCATTAGTTGAAAGATTACTTGAGTTAATTAGGTTAAGTAAATGAGATTCTTTCATGATTAAGTGAGACATCTAAGTACCTAATTGGGATTAATTTTATTGGACCATTAGTTTATATTAGAGTTTAATAGTGACTAACTTATTCTACTATTTTCTAGTCTTTTGACCAATTGTATTTTAGCTCAATTTTACTCAAAAATTTCACTTATTTTCTTGCTTTCTTTTCTTTCTTCTTGGCCGAATTTTCTTCTCCTTTTCTCTCCTCATGGCCGGCTCTCTCTCTTCTCTATTTCCTTTCATTTTTGCTTTAATAATTTGTGCCATAATATTGCTAGTATTAAGTGATAAGAGATTACAAAGTTCTACCAATCAAATTGATCCAAGTAACCACTATTGCATTAAAAGACTACATCTTCACTTTATTCTTGTTATGATTTTATTGGTTATTCTTTTTCTCACCTTTTCTTTATTTCTTTTATATTTTCCTAGCCTATTTCTCTCTCTTTTTCTTTCTTTCTTGGCCGAATTCCCTACCCCCTCTTTCCTCTCTTTTGCTTTAAAAATTTATGCCATAAAACTTGTTAGTTATTAAGTGATAAGTGATTAAAATTTTCCACTAATCATATTTCACCAACTAGTACCTATTATGTCTTAAAAGTCCAAACCCTAGCTTGCTTCTTGTTAAGTTATTATTGGTTATTCTTTTCCTTACCTTTTCTTTATTTCTTTTCTATTTCCCTAGCTTGCTTCTTTCTCTTTTCATTTTCCCTTGGCCGGCCACCCTTAGCTCTCTTTTCCTCTCATTTTTCTCTCAACTTCTTGAAGCTTTCTCTCCAAATTTCAAGTAATTTCACCATAGAAATTTAGTTTTTCTTCTTCCTAAGCAACCTTCTAAGCTTGATCAAGGTATGTACTATGAACTTTTTCTAGTAATTTCAAGTTTTATGTAGAGTTTTGTACAAGTTTATATCTAGATTCTTGGTACTACTACATGAAGAACATAGTTTGAATTGAAGATTTACTTGCTAGATAAAGTGTTTTTGTGGTTAGATAGATTAGTAACTAGCATTTAAACCTTGAAATCTCAAGTATTATATGTTGCTTGGTTAAAGATTCTTGGAGTAGAATTCTTGAAATTGAGTGGAATTTTGATTGAATTTGAGCTTGAATTGAACATAGAGGTTGTAGAACTTGTTGAATTGGGTTGTATGGCTGTCTTTCTTGCAGGTTAAAATTTGGGTTAGTCCGATTTTAAGTGGAGATGCTGCCGAAATTTTGGTAAAAATAAATAAGGGAAAAATGGTAGATGAACATTTCTAACCTAGAATGTGCTCAATTTAAAGAAATTGATGTGCAGAAATTTTTAGAAAATCATCTAGTGATGAATTGAATTTTTCTAGGACGGGAAAACCCTAGAGCCAAAACGCTAAGCTCTAGAAACCCTAGAAATGAAACCGTAGAAATAATTGGGTTATTTCTTGAATTTTCTTGCTAATTTACATAGGGTTTTAATCGGGTTTTCATCATATTATTTCTTTTAAATTTCAGGACTTGAAAGTGAATCTCGACTTTTTACGAAATATTTTATGGGCATTCCAGGTGAGTGTCTCTATGTGTGCATGATGCATGAAATGCTTTGTTGTACTTGAGAATGTTATATTAAGAAATATTATGTTATGCTTGTAATTGTTATGTTATGACATGTGTTACTTGAGGAAAGATGTGTACTTTATCACATCTATTCCGCAATGTATTATACGCTTTCATCATCCAACGTGTTACTTGTGCATGAGACTTCCGTGACTAACTTTACAGTTATTTCACGGATAGTCAACTTGGACAGGCTTGGGAGGATATAAGGTGCTGGGTGTTTTAGGGCGTGATGTTCTTTCCTTTATGAGTTGTGAATCCTCAAAGAGGCCAACTCCGGATTGAACTTTCTTGCGTGTTGGCCCTCCAGGGTTGAGATTTTTCTCCCTGGATATGGTAGCCTGTACGGAGGTTATAAGGTGAACTGTGGTTAGGGTTCTTGCTTGATAATACTGGCATGACCTTTGATAAAGACCTGAGCTATTATCTCAGTCCTAACATCATGGTTACATGATCAATACTTGCTCTTTCTGCGATTAAGCTTGCTTCCGTGGTTGAGCACTGTATCCGCCATTGACTACTTGTTAATTAAAGTGTTCATGCCCTACTTATTTAATCTTGTCAATTATTTTGTTCAATAAAATAATAGATTCTGGGTATGACTGGATGACTTGGACACTCACTGGGCTATTATAGCTCATCCCGTTCATTTGTTTTCTTTAACCAGGTTTCCAAAAATACTAAAGCGGGAAAAGTTGATTTTGGACGTGTACATGTTTTATTTCGTGTATTTTGATAGCCAAACTATTTTGGGCTATCTTGGTGAAAAATTATGTATATTGTGACGTGTAAATTTCTTGATGTTACTTGTACCTTTAAATTAAGTAGTATGAATATATTTTATTTTATTCTATTTTATTTCATTTTATTTGGAGTTAAGCACGCGTGCATGTTTTGAGTGAGTGCTCGACTTGAGTCCTGGCGAGAGCTAGGCAGGCAGTCCGCTAAGCCCTTTAGTGCGCCTCTAGGTAAGGTGGGGCTGTCACAGTTGCTTTCTCAAATTTGTTTATGACATTTGATTTTCCTTTCATATCTTGCATTTAGCTTTTGAAAAAGTTTTCCTCAAATTTTTTTTTTGTTATCTTGACCAAATGATTCTTTGATGAGACCTCGAAATAAGTCACATTTTTCTCAGAGCCTAATGTTAGGTTTGTGTCATTGTAAAGTATCTCTTTTGATGAGTGAGTGTAAGCTCAAATTGAATGAAAAGAAAAACATTTTCTTGTATTTTTTAATGGTGAAAATAAATGCCTATGGTTTTCAGATGTCATCTTACTTGAATCTGAAGATTGCAACTTCGATAAATAGTGCAAATTGTTAATGAGAATTGGAGTGATATCGAAGAGGAATAAGGATTTTGTGTTAAGGATTCAGAGCAAATACGAAAATACAGCAAAGCCTAACCTGGAAGGGATAGAAGCTATCAACATCGGTAGGCAAGGGCCGAGAAAGTGGGAGTTAGTAGATCCTTCAGTTACAAAGGCCCCAAAAGATGGGGACATTTTCTTAAAAGCATAAATTCAATTGGCAAGAATGATTGCTCAGACTCTCATTTGTGAGCAATCAAATCATTAAGAAAGAGGACCATCGTGAATTGACAAAACAAGTCTGTATATATGTTTGGAGAATTCAAGCACAACAAAAGAACAGCCATGCAGGGGATATGACTTTGACCAATTCACAAGGGGAGTTTTGTTGTTTCATGTCCACAATTTCTTATTCACCTTTGGAATGTGTTGTATAAGTTATTGTGAGATTTAGATAGGGGATGTCACACACTTCGGAATTGTAGTCAACAATCGTGATTTTGTCAAATTTCCCTACTTGTTGAAATTACTTTATGTGCGTCAACAATTGCTTTCTTTGAGCAATAAGAAATTATTATTATATGGTTTGGAGTCTTGTTCTTATAGAAAGTATATCTTGTAAAGTAATTAAAATTACATATAAATTTTGCATGTTCGATGAAAATTTGTTTTCTTTATTCAATTTCACATGTTAAATGCTGATTAGGGTCAATTAGCACACTCATGTAATCTATGATGTAAAATCTATTTTGAGTGATTTTTATGTTGTAAAAAAAAAAGGAAAAGAAGAAGAAGAAGAAAAGAAAAAATAATATAGTTTTTTCTACTCCAATGGTTCATGTACTTAGTAACCGGGAGGCCTCATAAAAAAATGTCGACTTTTGCATCGAACGGTACTTGAATTATGAGTAATGCATTGCAAATTCGAGTAAGTAAATTGTTGAGTAATTAGGGATCTTCATCCAACCAATGTCGATTCTTGCGTAAAAGGGCAGTTTTAATGCTCGAATACAATTTTGCTTAAGATTGAGATATTGAGTAACTGGGAACTTTCATAACTGATGTTGATTTTCATGTCAAAAGACACTCTCTTATTTTAAGTGACTAGTTCACTAGAATAAAATTCCCTCATGTAAAAAACGAAATTGATCATAAACATGTGATACGCTTTGATTGATCATATGATTTATGTACTTGTGAAATTCAGTAAGGCGAAGAAATTAAGTAGAGCTTGCTTAATTCCTTCCCCTTTACTTGATATTATGAGTATTAAAGATAAGACAATAAATCATATAATGGTTATTTAATTGGTCTTGAGGAAATACATTTTAGAATGCACATGTGTGATTTCAATGCTTAAATCACTAGTTGAGCTCACATTTTTCAAATGGTTGAGAACAAACAATGATTCAAGTGTGGGGGAATTGACAAGTGTCAAAATGATGCATTCTAGCACATTGGCATATGATGTTAATATATCTATCCCAAATTGTCAGGGGAGGATTGCCTTACTGATGCCAAATATTCCTTGAGCACTAGTCTGTTTTAATGGAAAAAGGAAAGATTATCTCAATTTTGGACATTGTCATTCATTTCATTTCTTCCCTGAAGTCAATAATCTGGAAGGATCCTATAGTTAGGAGAATGTGATAGTTGAAGGCTCACGGATGAGAAAACTAGTATGCCGACATGGGATTCATTGGGAAGTTGATGACAACAGATGATTGAGGTTTCTCGTTTACATTGATCAGTTTGTGGCAATGTCAGAGTTCAAATGGGAATGACATCCAAAGATCAAAAGGCATCTTTTAAGCCATTATTTCAAAATCGATTTTTTGAAAAATGTTTCATTTAATTATATTTCATTTAGTCTTTGCGCATTGTTTACTGTACATAATTTCTTTTACATTATTGCATGTGAAGCATTTTTCTAACCAATTCATGTTTTGAAAATTTTGACATTTGCTTTGTTTGAATTTGAAATAAAAGTAAAGGCAATCCTAAATTTATCAGAAGCCAGAATCATGCACAAATTGCAAGACTATTTTGGGGGATTTGGTCTGAGTCGTGAATCAGAGTTCACTGAATTGGAAAACTTGCAGAAAGTAAGGCAAAAGATTGATCTGAGACTCAGAATGGCAATACTCATGTTTATATGCGCTAGTGGAGTTAAATGACTGTCGAGTGGTGGCATCACTTTTGCAATTTTCGTTGTTTTTCACTTTTTGCAGATGTGATCACATTGTCATTGATTGAGGCCTTCATCAAGAATAAAAACTGGGGCAATTTTTTAAATTAGTGATGGTTTAATCAAGGCCACAACTCAATTCAAAGATTGATTTCAAAATTGACACTAGGGCAAATTTTTTGAGAAAATTTTGATTTTAAGATTGATTTTTAGATTGATTTATAATGGGGCAAATTTTTTGCAAGGGTTGAATTTAAATGGATTTTGATACCAAATCTCAAAAAGAGTGGTTTCGGGTTAGTTTGATGCCATACACTGGGGCAAAATTTTTTAAAAATTTTTATCTTTGGGATGATTTGGATACAATGTTCGACAATTGTTTCAAGTTTTCCTATGATTCAAATTGCTTTACGCATTTTTCCAGCAACCTGTATCTCATTTTGTTCATTCTAGTCGGGCGGTCTATGTCCTCGCATTTCATTCATCACTTCGGGATCATACATTCATGCATTTTGTCTAGTAGCCTGTGCTACATTATCATATCTTACATTTTCAAATCGACACTTGGTTAGTGATTGTTCACCTTGTTGCATGTTGTTTTGATTTTGTTCAGCATTACGCATATTTTACTTTTTTGCTTAAGTTCCGGCTCTGATACGAGACGAGGGATCTAGCCAATTACCCAAGCTTGGAGGATGAAGAAACCCAACGAGATGGCGAAGATAGAAGGCGCCACAACCAAGGTGGATACTCGATTGATAAGCCAAAGTAGGAGGCGCCACAAGCCAAGGTGATTACTTGGATTGATAAGCCTAGAACACCCAGAGAATTCCTAAGGTATTCAAAGAAAAGCTTTCAAGAAGCCAAGAGGGAAAACCCTTAATTTTCTTAACGTGATGTCTCTGATCCCTCTCTTACAATTAGAGTGTCTATTAATAGCTAAAAGAAACAAGGCTTAATTGCCTTAAAGCCCTTACATTAGGTCCTAGGCTATTACAACTTGAAAAATAGGAAAAAAACATAAAACCTCGTAAAAGCCCGTATTATTCCGGAAGTGAACCGCGCGACAAACCGTGGGAGAATGATCCGCGGGTTCTTCCGCGGTTGTGTTGAAGAGAGTTTCTGGACACGAACCGCGGGAGAAACCGCGCGATGGAGTATCCGCGGTTTACGACGCGGTTTCTCTCGTGACTTGATCAACACCTCTGGACATGAACCGCATGACAAACCGTGGGAGGCATCATCCGCGGTTTGTGCCGCGGTTTCTCTCATTCCTTCAATACTTGTATTTTGACAACCTTGTTCCTCTTGAATGAGCGTGCAATCGATTGTCATGAGTGATCACTATGTCCTCATCGCTCGGTTTCGCATCATTCCCCTCCTCTTGAAAGGGATTTGTCCTCAAATCCAGCACATTGCTCCCCTCCTCTTGAAAAGGATTTGCCTTTAAATTCCCTACACTACAAAAGAGTAAATTAGTGACAATTAAAGCAAACTCCAAAAAGCCATATTTACCTAGCGATTTTGACTTGTAGGCTTCAACCATGTGCATTCCATCCCATTCAAAATTTCTTTGAGAAGGAATCCTTCCTTCGGGTACACATATCCGCCCCTTAAGATATTTAGGACTGTACAAGTCATCATCGATTAATTCAAACCCAAGTATATGACAGCATTTAAGAATAATGTCATTATAGCAACTGGGATAGGGTAAGAGTGTATTAACCCATTGGACATTCAACGCATAGAAGGCTTTTACATGCACATGATCCTTAAAGACTTTAGTCAAGTATAAGCAACAACTTGTCAAAATAGCATCCATCAAAGAATTTAGACATTGGATTTCATGAGAACTCATAATATCACACAATCTACTTATTCCACTAGCATGGTACTCGTAATGGGACTCTTTAGTGGAATGGAGAGTAAGACAATTGGACATGCAATCTAAAGAACTAAATGCAAACACACTTTTAAAATAGGAAACAATAAAGTAGCTATCACTACCATATGAAAAATCATCACAAAAGTTATAGCCTAAAACATTAGACTCTTGAACACTCATGCTAACTTTGAGAAACTCAAGAAACTTAATGCCACTATCAAACTTATTCCAACTACTCCTAATGACTAAACAATAATGAACATGCAAATCTTGACTAAGCCATAAAACAAATATGGAATCAACACTAGGAAGACGAGACAAGTTGTACCTCCAACTAAGTATACCATCAAGTTTAGCGATAGAAGGACCATACTCTGTAAGTGTTCTATGTATAGCACGTCTATTCACCCATTTTTGCCAAATCTTCCAAATTAACTCGAAGAAGCAAGGTTGAGAATTCTCCTTGATGGCGTCACCTTTCACCAATGCATGTCCTTGGAACTCTTTAGGCCTCTTATGTTTTGCTTGGTACTCCAAACCTTTGAGAGAAAATGGTTTATGAGGTAAGCCTTGGTGAATGAAACCTTCAATTCCCTGCACAAAAGAGATAACAATACTCGGAGAGCAAAGTTTAGGAGAATTAGTAGAACATAAGACCTCTTTGTAGGAAGGAACAAAAATAGGTTGGTCAGCGTAAAGTTCTCTCTCCAAATCTTTGGCTTTTGCACACACTAGTTTTCTCTCTTGTTTTACCGCTAAGGCCGAATTATCTATTGCCTTTTTCCTCTCATTTTTCTTGGCCTCTGTATCCCTCACCTCCTTGCTCTCTTTTTTTTTCTCCCATTCTCTTGTTCACTCTTTTCTTCTGCTTGTGAGCTCATTATCCTCACTTGATCTTCATATGCCTCATGAGGTGTTAATGGTGCTAACACAATCTTGTGATTACTCCACATGAAGAAGTATCTATCCTTGTGCTCATCATATGTGGCCTTCCTTTCACACCGCCATGGACGGCCCAAAACTATATGGCAAGTTTCCATTGGCACCACATCACAAAGAACCTTGTCATGATATTTGCCTATGGAAAACTCCACTTCCACTTGATTAGTGACCCTCCAATCTTTATTATCAAGGAATAATGGCAATTTGTAAGGTCGTGGATGTCTCAAGGTCGGCAATCCTAGCTTCTCAACAAGTAGAGCACTAGCCACATTAATATAATTTCTTTTGTCAATGACCATACCACATACCTTGTCCTTGACACGGCATCTAGTGTAGACAATGTTTTTCCATTGCACTCCATCTCCTTCCTCCTTAAGATGTGCGCCAAGAGCTTGCTTAAGAACTTTCAACTCATTATAAATAGGTTGCTCAATGACATCTTCATTACTACCTTGTGAGGATTGGATCTCTACATCACTTGATGAAACACTCGTTACTTCCCCATTGCCTATCTCAACTTCACTACTACTCTCCAATGGTTCCTCTTCACTTGATGAGACGCTTTCCACTTCACCATTGTCTTTCATGACCATTGCCTTTTTGTTTGGACATTGAGAAGCAATGTGTCCAAATCCCATGCACTTAAAGCACTTGAGGTGGCGACTCATTGATGGTGTCTCATGTTGATTCTTCTTTTGCAACTTTGGTGTGGCCATTTTATTGTCATTAGCCTTTGTGGACTTCTTAGGGCTTTGCTTAGCACGTTCCTTCTTCCAATCAAAAGCTTGATTGTCCCTCCATTTGATAGGACTTGAAGAATACGGATTCTCTCGTTTGCCTCTCCAATTTTGAACCTGGTCATTCTTCAAATTGGTTGCATTTGAGGATCTTGAACTAGCTCGTTGATCTCTCCAATCATAGACTCGTTCATTTCTCCAATTGGTGGAACTTGTGGGATTGGGACTAGCCTTTGAATCCCTCCAATCATAGGCTTGATTACTCCTCCACTTGATTGGACTTGAGGAATTTGAGCTATCACTAAATGTCCTCACCTTGGATGGCCTTTCTTCCGAAACTCTACTTTCCATCTCCTTGTGATAGTGGATTGGCACATGACGCTTCCTCATGGTAGACCTCAATTCATTCCAAGTGCAAATAAGTGGCTCTCCATACCTTTTCCTACTCTTAGTCAATTTATCCCACCAATACATAGCATGGCCAGTAAATCCACTAGCAGCTAGTTTTACCTTTTGCTCCTCGGAGTATGAATGGCAATCAAAGATCTTCTCAATTTTCCTCTCCCATCCAAGGTATGCGTCGGGATCCTGCCTTGCCTTGGAAGGTAGGAATTCTCATCATGGCCTCTTTGATGGTATCATATCCTTCGCTCCCTATCAAGCTTCCCATGCCTTGATCTCATTTCCAATTCACCTTCATCATAATGGCACTCTTTTGGCTCATGACTTGGGGTTTCACTTCGCCTACTTCTTATGGTCATGTTGGACAAAGAGATTAACCTGCAAGAAAAATGTTAGTAAGTAAAATTTTTCTCACCCACTCTTCCTTACCAAGATGAACTCTCACTCTCGTGTATCACTCAATTCCGCTCTATTGCGCTCACCACTCCTCAATGGCCTTTGATTGCTTCCCTTGAAGAAATTAGAAATTTCCTCCAAAAGTATTCAATAACTCACCAATTTAGAATCACCCAAGTGCGGCAAGAGGTTGGAATATAATACAAAGAAGCTAGACTCAATTGGGAAGTTCAAATAGAAGCAAAAGAATAAAAAAAGACAAGCTGGAATTTTATCAAACACAAAGAGAGCATTAAGAAAACACAAGAATTTGACTCAAGAAAGGATTGATTAAGACTCTAACCCCCAATATGATGATATTTGAATGAAATTTTGCTGGGACAAAGGATTACAATCCACTTTCTTCCTCCTCAAGAATCAACAACCAATGATTTTCCTTTTGTTTTTTCCACTTCAGTGTTTCTTCTTCTTCTCTTCTTTTTTTTTTTTTTTTTTTACAGCAAAAATCAACACAAAGATCAACCAAACACAAACAAAACTAGAACAAATTCACTCGGATGAACAGTAACCCCGAATGAACAGTACTTCGGCATGAACAGTGCCGATGAACAGTAGCTACAGTGCAATGAACAGTGACGATTTTTTTTTTTTTTGAAACTTTCTTTTCTGCACTTTTTTTTTTTTTACTTTTCTTCAACCATTTCTTTCATCCCAAACAACCAATCTTCAATAACCCTCAAGAAGGTAAAACTTTTTGAAACCAAATAGCAAAACAATGCAAAATTAGGAGGAAACCCTAAACTTGTTAAAATTAGGGTTTTTGAGGATCCATGAAGAAAACTCAATAAAATCACAAGAGATGGACTAAGGCTGCAAATTTTTGATAATTTAGACTCAAAGAAACAAGCCCAACACAAAAGAATAGCTAAGACTCAATCTTTTTGGATTTTTGGACTAAAGAGAACAAAGGAAGCAAGAACAAAAAAGAAAACCCTGATAGGAACTTTTCCAAGAACTCAAAGAAACAAGAAAAACACAAGATTAAAAGGATATAACCTGGGTAAAGGCACTAGCTCTGATACCAAATGATACGAGACGCGGGATCTAGCCAATTACCCAAGCTTGGAGGATGAAGAAACCCAACGAGATGGCGAAGATAGAAGGCGCCACAACCAAGGTGGATACTCGATTGATAAGCCAAAGTAGGAGGCGCCACAAGCCAAGGTGATTACTTGATTGATAAGCCTAGAACACCCAGAGAATTCCTAAGGTATTCAAAGAAAAGCTTTCAAGAAGCCAAGAGGGAAAACCCTTAATTTTCTTAACGTGATGTCTCTATTCCCTCTCTTACAATAGAGTGTCTATTAATAGCTAAAAGAAACAAGGCTTAATTGCCTTAAAGCCCTTACATTAGGTCCTAGGCTATTACAACTTGAAAAACAGGAAAAAAACATAAAACCTCGTAAAAGCCCGTATTATTCCGGAAGTGAACCGCGCGACAAACCGTGGGAGAATGATCCGCGGGTTCTTCCGCGGTTGTGTTGAAGAGAGTTTCTGGACACGAACCGCGGGAGAAACCGCGCGATGGAGTATCCGCGGTTTACTGACGTGGTTTCTCTCGTGACTTGATCAACACCTCTGGACGTGAACCGCATGACAAACCGTGGGAGGCATCATCCGCGGTTTGTGCCGCGGTTTCTCTCATTCCTTCAATACTTGTATTTTGACAACCTTGTTCCTCTTGAATGAGCGTGCAATCGATTGTCATGAGTGATCACTATGTCCTCATCGCTCGGTTTCGCATCAGGCTCGTTTGTTGGGCCCCAACTTGTTTGTTGGGTTTACTTTTCTACTTAAGTCCCAGCTCATCCATTGGGTTTACATTTCTGTTTGAGTCCCAGCCCGTTCGTTAGGCCCCAGGTCGTCCGTTGGATTTACTTTTTTGGTAAGTCCCAACTCGTCCATTGGGCCCCAACTCGTCCGTTGGGCCCCAACTCATCCATTGGGTCCCAACTCATCCGTTGGGTTTTAATTTCTATTTATTTTAGTCTGGCAACTCAGATTTTGCATTTTTATTCATGCATTTACGCATTCGTTCGGCAGCCTGAATCCTATTAGTATGTTTTACTTTTCCAAATTTGCATTCATCTAGTAATTGTCTTGCATTTGTATAGCATACTCACGGTATTTTAATGTGTTTAGTAGTTCATATGTTGTGTTCGCACTTTTTCATCTTTGTTTTCAGTTTGCGGTAAACTCAATCGTCAGCATTGGGTACCGTCTTTCAGTTCTCGGTAGGTTCAATCCTTTCATTGGGTACCGATTTTTATTTTCAGTTCGCGGTAGGCTCAATCGTCAGCATTGGGTGCCGTCTTTATTTTCAGTTCTCAGTAGGCTCAATACTTGCTTTGGGTACTGATTTTCATTTTTAGTTTGCGGTAGGCTCAACGTTAGCATTGGGTATCGTTTTCATTTTCAATTCGTGGTAGACTCAATCGTCAGCATTGGGTACCGTCTTATTTTCAGTTCTCGATAGGCTCAATCCTTGCATTGGGTATCGATTTTCATTTTCAGCTTGCGGTAGGTTCAATCGTCAGCATTGGGTATCGTCTTTATTTTCAATTTGTGGTAGCCTCAATCTTTAGCATTGGGTACCGTCTTATTTTCAGTTCTCAATAGGCTCAATCCTTGCATTGAGTACCGATTTTCATTTCAATTTGCGATAGGCTCAATCGTCAACATTGGTTATCGTTTTTATTTTCAGTTGTCGACAGGCTCAATTTTGCATTGGGTATCGATTTTCATTTTAAGTTGCGATAGGCTCAATCATCAGCATTGGGTACTATCTTGATTTTCAATTTTCATTAATTATGTTTGCAACATTAAATATCATATTGTTTCGATTGCATGTTCAGTCATCTCACTTCAACATTCTATTTCTTCTTATGTCATCATGCATTAGTCACGATATTAGTCCATTTCTTTTTATGTTTTCTCAACAAAAAAAAGTGAAAAGAAGAAAAATTTTGATTTTTGAATTGAATTGCATTTTAGGCTTGACACTTGTTTTTCTTCTATCTTAAAATCTTTATTTTGTTATTTTGTCCAACAACATGGACTTACATTTTTCATTTACATTTCCAAATCTGACAGCCCAGACTTTGCATCCCATGATTCCTAACAGCTCAGGATCATGCATTTGTCATTTACTTTTTCAAGTCTGACAGCCCAAACTTTGCGTCCCATGATTCCTGACAGCCCAGGATTATGCATTTGTCATTTACTTTTCTAAGTCTTACAGCTCAGACTTTGCATCTCATGATTCTTGATAGCCTAGGATCATGCATTTGTCATTTACATTTCCAAGTTTGCCAGTCCAAACTTTGCATTCCATGATTTTTAACAGCCTAGGATCATGCATTTGTCGTTTACTTTTCCAAGTTTGATAGCCCAGATTTTGCATCACATGATTCCTAACATCCCAGGATCATGCATTTGTCATTTACTTTTCTAAATTTGATAGCACAAACTTTGCATCCCACGATTCCTGACAGCCAAGGATCGTGCATCTGTCATTTACATTTCCAAGTCTGACAGTCCAGACTTTGCATTCCATGATTCCTGACAACCCAAGATCGTGCATCTGTCATTTACATTTTCAAGTCTGATAGCCCAGACATTGCATACCATGATTCCTGACAGCTCAGGATCATGCATTTGTCATTTACATTTCCAAGTCTAACAACCCGATTTTGCATTCCATGATTCCTGACAGCCCAGGATCGTGTATTTGTCATTTACTTTTTTTCAAATCTGACAGCCCAGATTTTGCATTCCATGATTCCTAACAACCTAGGATCGTGCATTTGTCATTTACTTTTCCAAGTTTGATAACCCAGACTTTGCATTCCATGATTCCTGATAGCGTAGGATCATGCATTTTTTATTTACTTTTTCAAGTCTGACAGCCCAGACTTTGCATTCGTCAACCTTGCCAACCTAAGGTCATACATCAGTCCAGCAATCTGGTCGGCATCTGTTTATTTACATTTTCAAGTATGGCAACCCAGACCTTGCATTTCATTCATCAATCCTGGCAGCCCAGGATCGTGCATCCGTTCAGCAGCCTGGTCGGTATCTGTTTATTTACATTTTCAAGTCTGACAGCCCAGACATTGCATTTAGCTTATCAGTATTTATCTGGTCTAGCCGTCTGAATTCATTTTTGATCTATTAGTTTAAGTACTTTATTAGGTTTTGTAGTCTTTACCGTTTTATGTTATCCTTGTTTAGTAGTTCAAGTGTCGCAGTTCCTTCTCTATTTCGATCATAAGTTTTGAAAATCTTGAATTCTTGACTCACTATTTGCAGTTGTGTTTTGCATCTATTGTTCACTTGCATCCGAACTACGTTTGACCTGATTCCCTTTACCGAGATACGTAGGCAGTTCCTTAAGAGCTCGATCACATGTTTTCTTTGTTCTTTGGTCATTGGTTTACTTCTCATCACATTCTCACACTATACATGACTAGATGTTTTGTTTACAGCAGTGCCTATTTTTACATCTAGGTGAATCAAAATTTGGTGTTGTCTACGTCTTTGTCTGAAATCTCTACGAGATTCCCGACAAAGAGGGGCAAACTGTAGACACCAAATTTTGACACACTATTTAGTTTTCCAACATTCGAGGTACATTTTTTTTTTTTTGAGGTCAAATTCTAATTTTCAATAATATCAGGGGGCAGAATAGTAATTTTTATCTATAAATATTTTTCCATTATCTTTGGGGGTTTTAAATTCATATTTTTACCTTCATACGTAATTTTTTAATTTTCTGTGATTTTTTCGGATTTAATTGGTATTCTTTTTATATTTTACCAGTACAAGGGTAAAATGGTAATTTCGCTCTGCGAACACCACTTTGAGCTGATTTCAGGTCCCAAATTTATTTTTCTAATTCTTTAAGCATGTTTCTAAATTTTCTTTATTTTTTCGGGAACGATTGCTATTTTTTCTAGTAAATACTGCATTTAGAGGGCAAAATCGTCATTTTACAGTTTAAATTCATTTTTCGTCAATTTTGAGTCATATATGCATTCTCTAGGGTTTTAAGCTTATTTTTAATTTTTAGTAATTTTTTTGAGGTCAATAGCTATTTTTCTAGTGTATTTTCATTATCCAAGGGGCAAAATTCATCATTTCACACTCCAGAACGCGTTTTGACCAGTTTTAAGCTCTAACCTTTATTTAGAAATATACTTTGAATTTTTTGAAAAATTTTATAGATTATTGCCATTTATTTGTATTAATTTTTGTTTTTTGGGATCAAAAAATATTCTTTTTAAAATAAAATTAGAATTTTTTATTACTGGTGGCATTTTTGTTATTTTGTAGTATTCTTGGTGACCAAGACAACTTGCTCTATAAATATCTCCCATTAAAATCAGCAAAAAAGGGGGGGAAAATAAAAGCCCAAAGAGAGTTTTTAGTTTTTAGTTTTTTAATTTTATCTCTTATACCAAGAACACCAAAAACACACACTTTTTCCTACATGTATCCTCAAGTATTCACCAAGAACTTTAAGAACACCTACTAGACTTTAGTTCATCTTCAAGTCTACACTTCGAACACCTAGAACACACACTAGTACATCTTCAAGCCAACAACTAGAACACACACTAGTACATCTTCAAACCTACACCTAGAATACACACTAGTACATCTTTAACCACACATCTAGAACACCAAGACCACACACTCACATTCTCTCTCGCACACTACACACACCATTTTCACTACTTTACACATTCACACATTCACATCCTCTCTCACACACTACACACACCATTTTCACTACTTTACACATTCACACATTCACATCCTCTCTCATGCACTACGCACACAAACACATACACAGTCAGAATTTCACACATGTAGTCAACAAACACACACACAACTCATGCAATTCACACACCACATGCACACAGCCACATAGTTCCTCATAATCCTACACACACTTCACACACTAGTTCACTGTCAGTCACAAGCATACACACACATTCACTACACAGTCACAAACACACAATCACACAAAATCCTCAAGCACCAACACACGCAGATTCATATCTCACGCACAACCCCAAGCTTGCAAAATCCATTCTTCATCACCACCATGTTAGTGTATGCCCTAAAACCAAGTTGGTTTTTGGGATTTTTATTACGCTTATTTCGTGTTATACTTATATATGTGGCATTTTCTTTGTCATTTAATACTTGTTATTTATATTACTAGTTTATTTGATGAAGTCCATAGAATATTAACTGTGTATAAGAGATTGTAAGAGTTACAATGATGAGACTCTTATTACACATTAAGTTATATTCTTAAATATCCCTAGTCGTAGTATTAATGAGATTGGACATCATTAATATGGGAAGACTAGCACATACTTTGCCTCTACTTATGGTAAGTAGTAGTTGAACTCGTCAACTATGGTGTGCGACACCTAAGCTGGTATGTGGATGCTTGTTAGAGAACAAGTTCATTGGATTGATCCGCCAAGAGTTACTATTCTTAGTGCTTATGAATTATACTCTTAATGGCAATGGTGTAAGTGATCCTTAGACTTGAGATTACCATGGTATCTTGAGTGTGGATTGCTATGCTTTGACTCTATTGCTCGGTGCTCGTAAAAGAGTAGCCCATACGGTAGAGATTGGGTATAGCATGAAGCATGGAAGGATAGTGAGTAATCGATATAGGATTCACCACTCCTTATTATAGGGAGAGTATATCCCGGATTGGCCACTTGTTGAAATATGACTTAAAGAATCTTTTGCGCAAAAGTGAAAGTATGACTTGAAAGAGTTTCAAGGTTATACTTTTATGAAAGTTGTATTTCGGGAACAAGAAATCATTAATTAGTCATTTAAAGAGTGCGCACTACACTCTTAGACTAATTGGGATATAGTGTGGTGAAAGGATATTAATTACACGGTAACATTGTCATTGATAGGTGTAGTCTACCATATGACTTTCCTATTCACTTGGGTGGTCATGATGCATTGCTAGACGCCACTCATGATCTATAAGTGCAAATTAATTAATTAGGGAATTAATGATAAATTAAAGTGTTAATTTATCTGGCTCTTAATTAATTAATTAAAGAGTTATAATTTGTACTTATTACCAACGTGAATGGAACCTAATGGGTCACACACAATAAGAACATGGTCTTTGGGTTAAATTGTTATTAAGATAAGTATAAGATACTTATGGGGTTAATTTATGCGATAAATTAACTTAAAGGACTTAATTATAAATATTCTAAGTCTTGATGGAAATTAGTTTCCTAAAAGGAATTAAGAAGCTATTTGGTTTCCTTTTGGAATTGGTTTCCTAAAGGAATAGGATTAGCTTAAGGTAAGCTTCCTAAACCTTCTTGGTTTCCAATTTCTCTTGTTTCCTTAAAGACTAGGATACTACATCTATAAATAAGTCCAATGCCTTGTCTCTTGGAAGATTGATGAAACACATAACACAAAATTTAGAGAGAGAAAAATTGAGAGCTTGGTGGCGTTTTTCTCTCCAAGAAAAACGCCACACCTCCTTCCCTAATTGTTAGGGTTTCAACTTCTTTCTTCTTCTTGTGTTCTTCATGAATATTCAAGGGAGCTAGCACTCAAAAGGCAAGGCAAGCAAGCCCAAAGGTTCCTAAAGATCATGCTTCGTGTGGATACCGTTGGAGGCTCGACACTTGGAGGGCTTTTCATGGTAGATCAACACCTTCATCGAATAGGATCTTGCCCTTTGAAGCATAGAAACCTTCTATGCTTGAGGTATTTGTGCTAAACACCCTTTAATCGTATAGATTACATCAAAGAGTTCCATGGCTAAGGTAATAAATTTTTAAATTTTCCGCTGCGTTACTCCCCTTATTACCTTACACACCACTCAATTCAACAACCACCAGTCCCAACCAGAAACCACATTCCATCGCCTCCATCCACACACCAGCAAGGCTCAAAGGCTCAGCCAAACAACCAATCTAGCCACCAGTAAGCTCCTCCACCACTATCTCTTTACCTTGCTCCCAACCTACAAAAGCATAAAACAAAATAGGAACCATAGACAACAACCCAAAAACCACCATCACCTCTATTCCACTATTCCACTAACACAGAGACCCAAAACATGCCCCTCAACCACAAAACATCAGCAACCAAAATTTCCCCAGTCACAAAATGCCCACACACCATCACAACCTCCACCGATTATCATTCATCCCAACTTCTCAGTCCATCAATCGTCACAGAAAACCCACAATTACACGCACACACATGCACAATTAACATCCTCCATCGTACCACTTCCATCAACCCAAATTGAAGACATAACCGCCACCCAAACCACTGCGCGCCAACAGCAATAACGCCACCAAATAGCGCAGCTTCTTCCACCGGGCAATTTTAGCTGTCAAGCGCCACCAATCCATCACTGCCACCATACATATCACCACACACCACACCAACCAATTGCTGTCACCGTTTTCTCCAGTTTGCGCAACCGAAACCAACCCACAACCTCTATCAGATTGCTAGTTCCGCCCATCTACCGCCGTCAGTAGCTGCCAATCCTCCATCTCCAGCCTCCTCTACACACCGCCAGTCAAATAGTCACTGGACATCCACCATCACACCACTATCCCCGTCGATTGGAATGGTAAAATCCCCACCCCTCCTTCAATTTCTTTTGTTGATTATAGGGGCAAGTCAGGGGAATATATGTGAAGAATCTGACTGAAGAGAAAGTGAGGTAGGGAGAGATAGAGAGAAAGAGAGAGGGGATAAGATAGAGAGAGCGAGAGAAAGGGCTGGAAAGAATTAGAGAGGGAGAATGCGAAAGAGAAAGAAAAGAGGGAAACAAAGTGAGAGGAAGAAGAGATCTCAGGTAGGAGAACAGAGAACAGAGATGAAATGGGTAACTAGAGAAAAGAGAGAGAGAGAGAGAGATAAAGAGAGCGAGAGAAAGGCTGGAAAGAATTAGAGAAGGAGAATGCGAAAAAGAAAGGAAAGAGGGGAAAAGCTGGGAAAGAAGAGAAGAAAACAGAGGAGGGGGAGAGAAAGAGAAAATCTAAAGATAGAAAGAAGGATGAGAGAAGAGAGATGCAAAGGGAGAGAGGAGAGAAAAACAGAAAAAATAGAGAGAGCAGCTTGCGAGAGTGAAAAAGAAAATCGGATGAAGAAAAATGAAGAAGTGAAACCAGTAAGAGGGGAACGTGAATCAGAGACTAGAGAGAGAGAATGATTTAAGAGAAATTTGAAACTCATCTGGAGAAGGAGACATTTGGGTGGATGAATTCTTGAAGATAATTGAATGGGGGAAAAGGTGTAGATTTCTGAAGTTTTAGTCTTTGATTACTTAAATTGTTTAGATGTGTTGTTATTTATTTAGGTTAAGCAGGTCCAATTGATTAGTCAATTTATGTGTTATTTTCAGTTTTGGTTGAACGAATTTGAGAAGGGAAGTCTTGACTATTTGATTGCTTTAGTTTCCCCTTTGATTTGCTTAGTTATTTTTTATTTTAACTTAACTAATCGTAATGATGTTATTCAGTTTTTATAATTAGTTATTTATGTTAATCTGCCAAGTTAAGTGAGTTAAATGATCTAGCATTTTTTTTCTTCTTTTCTTCTTATATAGAAAATACTAGCATTTTAGTCCTTAGCTTTTGATTAGTGTTCTTAGGCCTCCATGAACTTGTCGTTCTTTGCTATTGAGGCCTCCATAATTATAGATTAACCCCTAAAATTTTATTTTCTCTCAATTGGTCCGTATTAATTGCAATTTGGCATGAACTTGCTGGAATTCACAATATCACCCCTCCCACTTGCTGGAATTTTTATTCTTAAGCCTATAGACTTGCTGGAATTTTGGTTCTAATTTCCTAAACTTGCTGGAATTTTAGTTTTAAGTCCTATATTGATGGAATTTTTATTCTAAGTCTTTTTGGCTTGCTGGAATTTTGATTTTAGGGCCCATTAATTGCTGGAAATTGTATTTTGGTCTTTCACATGTTGCTGGAATTTGTTTTAGGCCCCATTAATTGCTGAAAAATGTATTTTAATCTATTACATGTTGCTGGAATTTGTTTTAGATCCACATTATATTGCCGGAATTCATGTTTGACCCCGTTAATATTGCTGAAATTTTAATTTTAAGCACCGTACTTGCTGGAATTTGTTGTTTCATTCCTCCCACTTGCTGGAATTTTAGTTTTAGTACCATACTTGCTGGAATTTATTGTTTCACCCCTCCCATTTGCTGGAATTTTAGTTTTAAGTACCATACTTGCTGGAATTTATTGTTTCATCCCTCAAACTTGCTGGAATTATTTCTAAGTCCCTTAAACTTGCTGGAATTTTGTTCCCAAGTCTTATGTTGCGGGAATTTTTATTCTAAGTCCCCTAAGTTTTCTCGAATTTACATTTTACCCCCAATTTTAAGTATTTCATATTCTTATACTTTAAATAGTGGTACCTTGACTTATTTGTTCATTTTGATAGCACTAAGTACCGGGTCTTCAAAAAGGTACCGCATTAGTTGTTAAGTTCTCTTTATGTGCTCCTATGTGCCCTTACGTGATTTATTATACATTTCTCCGCATGTTTCGTATTTTATATGCTTTTGCGTGTGTATTTACTTTATGTTATTTAATTTCAAATTTTATTATTTTGACAAAAAATGTAATATTTTCGTATTTAGCTAGTCAATGTAATAATTAGGCTACATTTCTTATATTTTAGCAAAATGGTGTATTTAAATAGATAAATGAAATAGATAGGTCATTTCCTTTTCCCCTTTAAATTTGTAACTTAAACCCCCCGATGTAATAGTTAGGGCTTATTTGTTTTTGCGTGCTTGTGTGCTCATATGTTTTACTGCTTTCCTTAGGGTTTTGCATCTAGATATCTTGCTTACATGTTATGTGCTCCTATGTGATCTTATATGTCTTTTTATGTTTATTTGCTTTTGATTTATGCTTTATTGCTTTGATTCATGTTTTATCAAGTTTTATTTCGTCACCACACTAGTCCAACGCTAGTTGTGGCTTTATCGCTTTCCCGCTAGTCCAACACTATTGGGAATCCCTAGAAAGGGCTAGTCCAACGCTAGACCCTTAGGGCATTTTAGAGTTAGGTGCACTCATGTGCATTCTACATCCCACTTCACACATTTTTAGTTTTCTTTCCATTTTGCATGATTTTTATTATTATTACTATTTATTATTTATTTTTGACACATCTTCAAATACATGACATCTAGGTTGCATCTCACTTAAAATTTAGGCCATTTTGTGTGATCCGATTAGAAATAGTCGCCTACTCACATGGGAAGCGGTGGCGTACATGCCATTCCCCTCTCCGTGAGTAGAAACATTTAGTCACAAGATATTAGTCTCCATGCCCGTCATGTTGCATACCCACTGTCATTCTTCACTTACTATATATTATTATTTTCTTTTCTTTTTGCATCACATTTTGCATAGACACTCGTGACTCCCTCGAAGTCTCGATTCGGGTTTCGCAATTAATGCGATAATCCCGACCAAGCCTTGACAGAACATGCCGACCCTCTTGATACACACATTTAGATTTTAGGATTTGCATTCATTTAGACACGTCCAAACGCGTTAGAATTCAAGGTTAATTTAGAAAATTTTGATTAAACCTTGCAACTAGCCTTGGCTAGGTGGAAAGGGTGCCTTAGGCGCGAACCTTTGCCGTCCCTTTCTTCAAATGTGACTCCCGGACCTTTTTTCTCTCATTTTTCGTAGACCGAAGTCGAAAAATAGTTTTTAAATACTTTTCTAAAATTTTTTATTTTTGTCTTGCTAAACTATTTTTCGGATGACTTGGTAACATTAACTCAATACCAAGTGGTGACTCCATTTTAAAAATAAAACCCTTTTTGAAAAGTTAGTTGGTCAAAACTGCCGCATTTGTAGTCCCAGCCTTGTTTTGTTTTGCAAGAATAACATTTGTCAAAAATAACACTTTTTCACTAAAAACTTGATTTTTTATCACGCACGCACATTTTTTCCAAGAAACTTTCTTTTCGAAAAGGGTCATCGGACCGAACTATCTTTTCAGGACGCGACAGTTAATGACCCCACTATTACCCACCGTGTGTCGATTTGGGACGCGACAGGTTCTTTGGGAAGATTCCTATAACACACGAAAAGGGAGACCAACGCGGATCGTGTCAAGTGGTATCAGAGCTGTTGGATCTTGAAAGAGAATCAGGTTTTCATTATGTTTAACACACTTGGGTATATCTCTTCATCATCAATCCATTTGGATATATCTTTTCTATTTGGGTTATTTGTGTTGAGATGTTTATTCTTGTTTTTGGATTCAAGATCTGATTTTTCTTGAATCAAAGTTGTGTTCTTTTGTGGTTTGATTGTCAAAAAAAAAATCGTACTATTTATGATACTGTAGCATCACTATTCATGCATCACTATTTGTGCCGGACCATTGTTCATGAGACGTTACTGTTCATGCCTAGGGGGGGTACTGTTCACGGTGAACACTGTTTATCCAAAATTTTTCAAAAAATTTCCAATTTTTGTTTTGTTTGTTTTTGGATTTGAATTTTTGTATTTTGTGAGTGTTTTTTTCTATTGTTAAAAAAAAAAAGAGGGTTAAAGAGTTGAGAGAAAAAAAATTTCTTGAGTGGAAAAAAGGCATAAGATTGAGATTTTCGTAAAAGCCAAGAAGTGAGAGAGTATTTGTTTATGTTTTATAGGCTATTGATGTTGAACTTTGAAGATCCTAGTCTATATGTTCGTGAACCCCAAAGAGGTGTCAATAAAAGCAAAGATAGTTGGGATGTCAAGAGATCAAGTGATAAGAGGCACCATTCCAAATCTTCTACGAAGGCAATCAACGATGAATATGGCTATGAGGGCATTACTTCAAAGAGAAAAGAGAGGTCTTCGAAATCCAAATCCTCTAGGAGTCATTATTTTGATTCTTCAATATGAGATGAGATGAAAGGTCAATTTACTACTTTCATAGACGAGATGCAAAAGTTTGTGGACAAATTGGAATCACACATTGGTGCTTCAAGAGAAAAGCAAAATCAAGTTGTCCATGAGAAGAAGCATCAATCGACTGCGAAGTATGAAGTCAAAGAATGTTCACAACCAATGGAGGAGCATATTGAGGTAGAAAATGAAGCACCAATGGAGGTAGAGCCGCCAAGTGTTGAACAATCCCTTGTGATGGTACCTTGTTGCTTATCTACTATGGGCGATGATTCAACGATGAATCGTTTCAAAGAGAGAGAGTTTGATACATGCGTGGTGACACCCATCTCAGTCTTAGAAGCTTCACCGATCAATTTCATCAACTTGGGTTATTTGGAGGTCTCAAGGTATTCAAAACATGACATTAGGGCATTGGAGGTTCACCATTTAGCATCCATTCAAGGAGTCAAAGGCTGGTGGTCACGTAAAGTGCGAGGATGGATTTTCAAAGGACAAGACCAGAAGCCAATCGCAGACATTCTGTTGGAGGCGCACTCCAAGCCTTCCTACGGCTTGGATCAGAAAGCGTGCCAAGGCTAGAATAGCTTCTGACCAAGGCCGCGCCAAAGGCCACCCTACAGCCTTGCCCGCGGCCTTCATCCGCATCTTTTGAATTTTATTATTTTAATTAGTTTTAGTTTAATTTTTTAAATTATATTTAATTTAGACTTTCAATTTATGTGTCTTAGGGTTTTGTACGCCTATGTAAGGCTAACTATTGTCGTTTATTATGATGTCTATGTTGAATGATGATTTAATCAATTGAAATTGATGTTTCTCTCTGCGTGAGAGTTTGTTAGTTCTTGGGATGAGAACTTTCTCCAACTTTTCAAGAGTGATTCTAGAGAGTTAACCTTTATACCTTAAGTTCTAATCAACAGGTGTGATTAGGGTTTTGGGTTTCTTCTTGTTAGATTCAAACAGTTTCATTCCACAGGGTTGGATTGGGGTCGAGCGATTAGACAAGAGTTTGTAATCTTTGATTGTTTGATCCAAATCTACAGGAGGGTTTGGGTTAGGTTATCACCTGATTGTTCAAGTCGGTCCTTTGGGAAGATTCCTGTGACACACGAAAAGGAAGACCAACCCAGATCATGTCACGTATTATCCACGGCTATTCTTCCAAATGGTAGCCACGGCTTAATCAGCCCATGACTAACCTCTAGAGAGAAGCCACAGAAGAAGCCATGCCCATAGCTGAAGTGAGCAAGCACTTGGCTCCCGCCTAGATTTTAGGCAAAATTTTTTTATTTTCAAGTTTTAGTAGAGCCTTTTGATTGTTCTAGCTTAGAATGTTAAGTAAGAGACTAAGCATCATTTTCTAGTCAAGATATGGCCTTTTGATATTATGATTTCCTTGTAAGACTCATTATTAGTTGGATAACAATTATTTTGAGGGTTTTCTCTTAGCTTTCTTATAAAGGTTCCTTTGAATTATAACGTAATAAGGGGAGTAACGCAACGGAAAATTTAAAAATTTATTACCTTAGCCATGGATCTCTTTGATGTAATCTATATGATTAAAGGGTGTTTAGCACAAATACCTCAAACATAGAAGATTTCTATTCTTCAAAAGGCAAGATTCTATTCGATGAAGGTGTTGATCTACCATGAAAAGCCCTCCAAGTGTAGAGCCTCCAACAGTAACCACACGAACATGATCTTTAGGAACCTGTGGGCTTGCTTGCCTTGCCTTTTGAGTGCTAGCTCCCTTGAATGGTTCATGAAGAACACAAGAAGAAGAAAGAAACCCTAACTATTAGGAAGAAGAGAGGTGGCATTTTTCTTGGGAAGAGAAACGCCTTTCATGCTCTCAATTTTTCTCTCTCTAGATTTTGTGTTGTGTTTCATCCATCCTTCAAGAGTCAAGGCATGGACTTATTTATAGATGTAGTATCCTAGTCTTTAAGGAAACAAGAGTAATTGGAAACCAAGAAGGTTTAGGAAGCTTGCCTTAACCTAATCCTATTCCTTTAGGAAACCTATTCCAAAAAGGAAACCAAATAGCTTCTTAATTCCTTTTAGGAAACTAATTTCCATCAAGACTTAGAATATTTATAATTAAGTCCTTTAGAATATTTATAATTAAGTCCTTTAAGTTAATTTATCACATAAATTAACCCCATAAGTATCTTATACTTATCTTAATAACAATTTAACCCAAAGACCATGTTCTTATTGTGTGTGACCCATTAGGTTCCATTCACGTTTGCAATAAGTACAAATTATAACTCATTAATTAATTAATTAAGAGCTAGATAAATTAACACTTTAATTTATCATTAATTCACTAATTAATTAATTTGCACTTATGGATCATGAGTGGCATCTAGCAATGCATCATGACCACCCAAGTGAATAGGAAGTCATATGGTAGACTACACCTATCAATGACAATGTTACCGTGTAATTAATATCCTTTCACCACACTATATCCCAATTAGTCTAAGAGTGTAGTGCGCACTCTTTAAATGACTAATTAACGATTTCTTGTTCCCGAAATATAACTTTCCATAAAAGTATAACCTTGAAACTCTTTCAAGTCATACTTTCACTTCTGCGCAAAAGATTCTTTAAGTCATATTTCAACAAGTGGCCAATCCAGGATATACTCTCCTTTAATAAGGAGTGGTGAATCCTATATCGATTACTCACTATCCTTCCATGCTTCATACTATACCCAATCTCTACTGTATGGGCTACTCTTTTACGAGCACCGATTAATAGAGTCAAAGCATAGCAATCCACACTCAAGATACCATGGTAATCTCAAGTCTAAGGATCACTTACACCATTGCTATTAAGAGTATAATTCATTAGCACTATGAATAGTAACTCTTGGCGGATCAATCCAATGAACTTGTTCTCTAACAAGCATCCACATACCGGTTTAGGTGTCACACATCATAGTTGACGAGATCAACTACTACTTACCATAAGCAGAGGCAAAATATGTGCTAATCTTCCCGTATTAATGATGTCCAATTTCATTAATACTGTGACTAGGGATATTTAAGAATATAACTTTATGTGAAATAAGAGTCTCATCATTGTAACTCTTACAATCTCTTATACACGGTTAATATTCTATGGACTTTATCAAATAAACAAGTAATATTAATAACAAGTATTAAATGACAAAGAAAATGCCACATATATAAGTATAACATGAAATAAGCGTAATAAAAATCTCAAAAACCAACTTGGTTTAGGGCATACGCTAACATGAATTGCCTAGAAGTTGAATTTTTAGTTATTCACCTGACTTATTAATCAAAAATCACCCTTAGTTGTGGCGTTTGTAATACCTCATCTCACAACAAAAAAGCTAAGTAACATAGATGAATGCATAAGTTGAGTATGAGCATTTAGTCCAAGTTGGAATATCCGTTTTGGGCTAGCAAGAACGAATACCCATATAGTTAGAGTGGGCTACTAAAACCCTGGTCACATGCTGGGCCTGCAGGTCTAGGTGTGTCAAATGGTTTCTAGACGAGGAGAGACTGGGCCAGTGATATTAGGCCCCAATTACGCAAGAGAGTGGAAGAACTAAGTGTTGTGTGGACATAAGTGTTATGTCAACTTAAGGACTGGAGACAGATCTAGAACCCGTACGAGCCATCTCTAGAATCAGACACGACTAAGTGTACGATCCAAATCATGGTATCTGTTTGGCCTTCATAAGGATGCAAAGTCCAAAAATGAAGATGGATGTAATACCTCATCCCACATCGAAAAAGTTAAGTAGCATAGATCAATGAACAGATTGAGTTTGAGCATTTAAATCCAACTTGGGATATCCATTTTGGGCTAGCAAGGAGAAACTCAAATAGTTGGATTTGGCTGCTGAGACTTTGGTTGTCTGCTAGGTTTGTGGGCATAGCGAGTGAAACTTACTGCCATCCAACTTGGTTTTCCAACTTGTAGGATCGTGGATTGAGATAATATCAAGGTTCATGTTCCCGGTGGCTGGAATGTCAAGTTCTCCATCCTTCAAGTTTGGGTACGAGTGTAGATCGAGTTCCTATTAGTAAAACTTTGGTTACTGAACTATTTTTGTTTCAAATCATCCATCGAAACTAATTTTGTTTCAAATTTTCTACTGAATATAACATACATATTGGTCGTTCTATCTATCTTTCAAGTTACCGTTGAGGGAAGAAAGTAGTCATGTGCTAATCATGTGACCTTTTCCTAACTGCATTGTGGTCATTTGTAGTCTACCAAAAGCTTTGACTTCCATTCCTTCTTACCTTTTCCCAAGTGCATTTTGGTCATTTATATTTGGACAAAAAGCATTGACTTCCATTCCTTTTGATTCCTTCTGACCTTTTCCTAAGTGCATTGTGGTTGTTTACAATCGGCCAAAAGTTTTCACTTCCATCCCTTCTTCCAAATCAATGTATTGTCACCTAAATTTATCTCCCAAATCCCTTTTGTACACCACAAATAATGGTAATACCATTGAAGAATAGTCACATGAATAACATGCAATCTCTTTCTGTTGACATTCAAATGAAATTTGATGGATGGCTAGTATATTATGTAATTGACGGAATGATTATTTCCTTCTGTTAACTTTAACAGGAAGATTGATGGAATGGTAAGTATATTGTGTATTGATGAAATGACTACTATATTACGTTTCTAAAATTTCAATAGGTGTTGAAGTAAAAGATCGTTTAATTGACAAAAATATTACAACGAAAATCCTTTAACAAAATCAAAAATATTTTGCTTTTATCTAACTAAATGGTTGCATTTTTTTTAAGAGAAAAGTAAGTATTCTATTAAATCATTAGAAATAGCATCAAGTACAAACATAGGAAAAGAATCCCACCAGACTGATCTAGACTCAGAATTTAAAGCAATCTTTGCTAAAACATGTGCATAATTATTTGCTGTTCGACAGACATGTGAAACATGAACTAATTTAAATAAAGTTAGTAGCTATCGAGCCAAATCAAACCAATGCCCAAGAGCAAACAAATCTTTAGTAGCAATATTCAGCTTCTTCATTATCATACTACAATCACCTTCTATTTCCAAAATATCAATGCCAGAATCAATGGCCCATTGAAGTCCCTTTACAACTGCTACAATCTCTACATGTTGAACATCCATCAATGATCTGACCCATTATGCCAATGCTACCATTACTTGCCCCTCTTCATCACGAATAATTGCTCCAATCCTTGCTTTTTCATTTTTCCAGGCCCCATTGACATTTCGTTTCAAAAAACCTTGGTTTGGCTTCCTCCAACTTTTTATCAAAATAGATGATGGTTTCAATTTTAATGCTTGATTTGCTTTCTTAAATTCTGCATAATAGGTTGCTTTGATATAACAACTTCAAACACAGCTTGATTTCTCGCATACCAAAGCATCCATAATCCCAAAACCAATATTTCCATATCGTCACCTCTATTTGAAACCAAAAATATGTCCAAAAAATCCATAAAACTTCCTGCCTTGGTAATTTCTAATGCACTAGCAAGTCCCATCCATTCCCATACTTCTTGGGCAAATGTTTAATCAAAGAAAAGATACTGATCAATCTCTATACTTGTGCCACACCAAATACAAGAACAGGATGCAATATTTAGTATTTTCATTAGATTACCACAAGTTGGTAAAATGTTCCAACATAAATGCCAAGTGAAACATTTAACTTTTGGTGGTACTTGAAGTCCCAAATTTTTCTCCAGAATTGATGTTCTTTACAACAATCTAAAGATTCAGGTGATCCTTGGAATCTTTGCATGAATTGCATAGCCACTTTATATGCCAAGGTAATGGTGAATTCCCCATCATTAGTGTAGTGCCATATTAACCGATCATTTGGTTTAGATGGACATAAAGCAATACTGCAAATGAGCTCAACTTCCCATTGAGGAAATAACATTAAAAAATATCAATCTTCCATATATTGTTATGATCATCAATGAGGTCTGCTACTTTTGCATTTGGCCAAAAAATTCTTGCTATTGGGGTAACTTTGAGAGTATAGGATTTTGGAATCCAAGGATCTGCCCATACTTTCATTGTCTCCCCATGCCCACTGCACCACTAGATGCCCTCCATTAATAGACTATGGCTTACCCAAATGCTTTGCCACAAGTAGGATGGATTTCCTATTTTAGCTTGTAGAAAATTGGAATTGAGAGAATATTTAGCTCGAATTACTCGAGCCTAGAGAGACATGAGGGTTTTGTAAAATTTTCCATCCTTGTTTGCTAAGAGTGCAAAACTAAAAGCACTTATATTCCTAAACCCCATGCCAGCCTTCCCCTTTGGTTTACAAAGACTGTCCCAATTCTTCCCGTCGCGTCCTAAAATCGTAAGTAAAAGGGTACTAGTAGGGTTGTTGACTGTCGTGTCTCGAAAAGACGGTCCGGTCTGAGACCCCTTTTTTTTTAAAAAAAAAGCAAGTTTTTTGAAAAAACCGTGCACGTGTGTGAAAAATCGAGTTTTTATTAAAAAAAATGTTATTTAAGAAAAATAATAAAAATAAGGCCAGGACTGAAAAAGTGTGACAGTTTTGGCCAACTAATTTTTGAAAAAGGGTTTTATTTTATTTTAAAAAAATGGAGTCGCCACTTGGTACTAAGTTAGGGTGTACCAAGTCATATGAAAAAATCGTTTAAACAAAACAAAAAGTAAAATTTTAGAAAAATTATTTAAGACCCTTTTTCGACTCCGGTCTACGAAAAATGAGAGAAAAAGGTCCGGGAGTCACATTTGAAGAAAGGGAAGGCAAAGGCTTGCACTTAAGACACTCTTTCAACCTAGCCGAGGCTAGTTGCGAGGTTTAATCAAAATTTCCTAAATTAAACCTAAGTTCTATCGCGTTCGGATGTATCTATATGAATGCAAATCCTAAGTCTAAATGTGAATATCGGGAGGGTCGGCATGTTCCGTCGAGACTTGATCGGGATTATCACATTAATTGCAAAACTCGAGTTGAGGCCTCGAGGGAGTCATGAGTTTTTATGCAAAATGTGATGTAAAAAGAAAAGAAAATAATAACGTATAGTAAGTGAAGAAAGAAGGTGGGTATGCAACATAACGGGCACGAGGAACTAATATCTCGTGACTGAATGTTTCTACTCATGAAGGGGGGAACGACCTGTACGCCATGGCTTCCCACGTGAGTAGACGACCATTTCTAGTCGAATCACACAAATGTCCTAATTTCTAAGTGAGATGCAATCTAAATGTCATGCATTTTAAAAATGTGTCAAAAATAATAATAATAATAATAAGAAGAAGAATAATAGTAATAATAAAATCACACCAAATGGAAGCAAAACTAAAAGTGTGTGAAATGTGAAATGCACTCGAATGCACCTAAAACTAAAATGTCCTAAAGGTCTAGCGTTGGACTAGCCCATTCTAAAAATCCCACTAGCGTTGGACTAGCGGGAAAAGAAAGAAGCCACAACTAGCGTTGGACTAGTGTGGTGACGGAATACCAAAAATCATGAATTAAATATTGAAGTGTGAATTAAAAGCAAATTAGACATATAAAAACGTATAAAGTCAAATAGGAGCATATAACACATAAGCATGATATCTAGATGTAAAATCCTAATGAAAGCGGTAAAACAAATAAGCACGTAAGCATGCAAAAGCAAATAAACCCTAACTATTACACCGGAGGCTTAATTTACAATTTAAAAGGGAAAATTAAAAATGTCCTATCTATTACACTATCTATCTAATTTACACAAATTTTGCTAAAATATGAGAAAAATAGCCTAACTATTACATTGACTAGCTAAAATACAAAGTATTATATTTTTCCAAAATAATAAAAATTCAAAATTAAATACGTAAATGCGCAACAAGTATATAAAATAAGAAATAAATAAATAATAATAATAAAAATAATGCATAAAATCACATTGGAGCATATTGAGCACATAAAGAGGAAAATAACAAGAAGTCGGGATACTTCTTTGGAGACCCAGTACCAACACTTAAAAAAAATGAACACACGGGTTAAGGTACCACTATTTAATGAAATAAAGCATAAGACATACAAAATACTAATAAATTGGGGAAAGAGAATGCTAATTCTATCAAATTAAAGGGCCTAAAAACAAAATTGCAAGATTAAAGGATTAAAAGGGCAAAATGGAAAATTTAACTAATTAAGGGCAAAATTAGAAAGATTACACAAAGTCTAGGGGACAAAATGCAAGTCAAAGTAAATTGGGGAAATTTGCAAATTAGAGAACATAATTGAAAGTAAAAAAAACCTAGGGGGACCAATCTATGATTATGAAAGACTTAATTGAAAAGGTTTTAAAGTGTGGAGGATCAATCTATAAACAGCAAAGGATCAATTGCAGAAACCAAGAAAATGCAAGTGGTACAATAACACTACCTAAGATCTCAAAGGACCAAAACATAAATAACTATTCTTTGGTAAATAAATAATAAAAAATGCTAAACTAAATCAAATAAACTAATTTAAGTATCCAAATTAATTAATTCAATTACCTTGATTAATTAACTTAATCATTAATATCAACTAAAATAGACAAAGCTAAATTAACTATTAATCAAAATAGAAAATAAATCCATCAGAGAAGAAAGAAAAAGAAGAAATAATAATAATAATAATAATAAATAAAATCCCCAATTTCCAATTCGGTTTATTTTTTTTCATTTTTTCTTTCCTTTCTTTCTCTCTTATCACCTTCTCCTTCTCTGTTTCTCTCTCACGATTTCTCCCTGTTTCTTTACAAATTTCTCTTTTCTTCTCTATGTTCTCTGACTTTTCTTCCTTGTCTCCCTCTTTCTCGCATTTCTACTCTCTGGTCTTTCTCTCTCCCTGGTCTTTATTCTCTCCTCCTTTTCTATTTCGTTTTCTCTCTTTAAGCCTCTTACTTCCTTTGCCCTCTATTTCTCTTTCCGGTCTCTTTCTTCTCTCCTCTAACCCTCTGAGTTTCTCTTCTCCATCCATCCTCATTCTCTCATCTCTTTCTCTCTTTAGTCTTCTCTTCAGTTTTCTCTGCTTCTTCCCTAATTTTCTCCCCTCTCTGTCTCACTCTCTCTTCTCCTCTTTTTTCCAACCGAATCTTTCTTCTCTGTTTCCCTATTGGGTTCTCTGTTTTTCAATTTTCTCTCGGCCTCTCACTGTTTTCTTCGGTTCTCCCTCGCCAGATTCTCTCAATTTTTCTTTGTTCCCCTGATTTCCTCTGCTGCTCTCTCTTTACTCTCTGACTTCTCTCTCAATCTCTGACTCTCCCGTTCGCACCTTCTTCTTGTTCTTTCTTCTCTTTTCCCATTTTCATCTCTTCTAAATTCTTTTCTTCTCTCTGTTCTTATAACTTCTCTGATTCTTTCTTTCTCACTCTTTTCCATTCATTCTCCCTTTCTATCTCTCTCCTATTGTCTTTCTGTTTCTTTCCCTCGCATTTCCTTCACTCTTCTTTCCTCTCTCATGTCTTCTCGTCTCTGCCCTTCTTTCAGCTTCTCCAAAAATCCAAATCAAATTCCCAACTCTAAAACCATAAGCAAGACTACCGAAAAAAAAAAAGCAATCAAACATAATTTCAGTGATTAAAAGCTGTCCAAAGTGAAATTAAAAAGTGGGCCAAGAGAGGTGGTAGATTGAGGGTAGGGGTGGTGGAGGAAGTTTAGGCAATAGCTAAGAACGACGATGTGGGTGGATTTTGTGATGTGCTTTGAGGTTGTTCGGTTGTTTCCTTTTACATGTAATGGATGTGGTGTGGTGATGGGAGGATGAATTGCTAGCGATGTTTTTGGCTTGTTTGTTTTTCTTTTTGTATTATTGTTTTTGCAGGTTATGGGCTATTATGGTGGAATTGTGCAGGTTGTTTGGAGGTGAATCGATGGTTGAACGGTGACTGAATTTCTAGTGGTTGTTTGTGATTTGATGGTGAGATTGGAACTGGTGTTAAGGCGTAGTGAGGTTGGGCAGTGGAAAACCTTGCTTGATGATGAGGCTAGAATTGGCGCGATTGAGATGGTGGTGCCATTGGTGGACATGAGCATTTTCGTAGGTGAGGGAAACAGTTTTGGGACTGATTGGGATAGCAGGGGTAATGGTGGAATTGGGATAATTGCGTGGGCAATGGTAGTTGCAGGGGAGCTGGACGTAGTGTAACAGTGAATTGGGATGGTGACTGTGGGGGTTGTAATGGCTTACTGGGCAAGATTGGTGGAAATGGTAGTATGGTTAATTGGGATTGTGGATGATGACAATTGAGTTGTGGGTGATGCGAACGATGGTCATTTTCTTTGCAGGTGATGTTGGAATTGAATTGTGGTGAAAGTAACGTTGGTATGCTAATGAGGATGCTGACTTTTTGGGCTTCTTGATGAGACTTGGAGATGTTTTTGGACTGTTTTTGAGCCATTTTAATGGCTGATTCAGGGGAACGGTGGAGAAATTGACTTGTGGCTTTGGTGGTTGCAAAGGGTTGATGACTTAGTCTAATGATGGTTTCGGTTTCTGGTGACTTGTAAGGCAATCAATGAGAGAGAGTGATTCTGTTGGAGCAGCAAGTGGTGGAGAAGGAGGGGAAAAGGAATCTGACGGTGGAAGTAGAACATGAAGAAAGAAACTCAAATCTTTTCTCGAAAAAGGAAGAACAGTAAGCAAAACAAAAAATAAATGGTAGAAGTAGAACATGAAGAAAGAAACTCAAATCTTTTCTAGAAAAAGGAAGAACATTAAACAAAACAAAAAATAAACGGTGGAAGTAGAACATGAGGAAAGAAGCTTAAATCTTTTTCGAGAAAAAGGAAGAAAAGTAAACAAGACATAACCCTAAAATCTTCAATAAATAATAAAAATCTATCCAGAAAATCTTTAAAAAAATGAAATTTTACCTGGACTAGGGAGATTTCTTATAGCTTTGACAGATTCCTGCTTGTTGGCATGAACGATGATTGAAATTCTTGATGAAATGACAAATAGTGAACAGCAACTGAAAAGTGGCGTCTTTAGTGTATGTTTTTAAGTGAAATAGTGTATGTTTTTATCCTTAAAGCATAAAGTAAAAAGTGTTTTTTAGGGTTTTCTGATTTTTTCTCCTTTGCTTTGCTCATTAAAAGGGGTATTTATAGGCCACTCGTCTTGTTGGCCAAGAATGCTATAAAATAACGAAAACGCCACCAGTAATAAAAATACTGATTTTATTTTAAAAAATATTTTTTTAATCCCAATAATTAAAAATTAATGCAGAGAATTGACATCAATCTCTAAAATTTTCAAAAGAATTCAAAGTAGATTTCAAAAATAAAAGCTAGAGCTTAAAGCTGATAAAAACGAGCTCGGGGTGTCAAATGATGATTTTGCCCCTAAATAACGAAAATACCTCAAAAATGGCTATTAACATAAAAAAAATATCAAAAATTAAAAATAAGCTTAAAACACTAGAAAATGCATTTATGACTCAAAATTCGACTAAAATGAATTTAGGCTGTAAAATCACGATTTTGCCCTTGGACAATGAAAATTCACAGAAAAATGGCTATTGACCTAAAAAAAAAAACCAAAAATTAAAAATAAGCTTAAAATACTAGAAAATGCATTTACGACTCAAAATTGACAAAAAATAAATTTAATTTGTAAAATGACGATTTTGCCCTTAGACAATGAAAATTCACAAAAAAATAGCTATTGACTTCGAAAATTTATGAAAAATTAAAAATAAGCTTAAAACTCTAGAAAATGCATTTATGAATAAAAAATTGACGAAAAATGAATTTGAACTGCAAAATGTCGATTTTGCCCTAAGCCAATGAAAATTTACAAAAAAATAGCTATTGTTTCGAAAAATTACCAAAAATTAAAAATAAGCTTAAAACACTAGAAAATGTATTTATGACTTAAAATTGGTGAAAAATGAATTTAAACTGTGAAATGACGATTTTGCCCTTTGGCTATGAAAATTTACAGAAAAATAGCTATTGTTTCCAAAAAAATAAAGAAAATTTAGAAACATGCTTAAAGAATTAGAAAAATGAATTTGGAACCTAATTTAAGCTAAAATGGTATTGAGGAGGCAAAATTACCATTTTGCCCTCGTGTTGGTAAAAATATAAAAGAATACCAATTAAATCCAGAAAAATCCTAAAAAATTAACAAATTCACATGAAAGTAAAAATATGAATTTTAAAACCCCCAAAAGCTGATAAAAAATATTTACAGATAAAATTACTATTTTGCCCTCGGATTATTGAAAAATTAAAATTTGTTTAGAAAAAATGCAAATGTGGCCCCCAATGTTTGAAAATAAATGATGTGTCAAGATTTGGTATCTACAGTTTGCCCCTCTTTATCCGGAATCCCGTAGAGATTTCAGACAAAAACGTAGACAACACCAAATTTTGACTCACCCAAATGTGAAAACCGACATTGATGTAAACAAAACATCTAGTCATGCATAATGCATAAATGTGATGAGATGTAACTAATGACTAGAGAACATATATATAAAAACATGACCGAGCTCCCCAAGAGCAACCTACGTATCTCGGTGAAGGGAATCAGGTCAAACGTAGTTCAAAACAAGTGAACTGAGGATGCGAAACACAATTGTAAAAGGGTAACACAAGAATTCAAACTTTTCAAAACTTGTGAGCAAAACACATAAAGAAATGCAATATTTGAATTGCTGAACTAAAACAATCTAAGGCGAGTCCAAACTGCTGGACCAAATAAATGCAACTATCATAGGTTGCCAGGATAAAATAAAGTGTAGAATCTGGGTTGCCAGACTAAAATGGACAAAAAGCGAGTCCAGGCTGCTGGACAAAATAAATTCATAAATTAAATGCAAAGTCTGGGGTGCTAGACTAAAATGGACAAAAAGCAGGTTCAGGCTGCTGGACAAAATAAATTCATAAACTAAATGCAGAGTTTGGGTTGCCAGACTAAAATGGATAGAAAGCGGGTCCAGGTTGTTAGACAAAATAAATTCATAAACTAAATGCAGAGTCTGGGCTGCTAGACCAAAAATGGACAGAAAGCTGGTCCAGACTGCTGGACAAAATAAATTCATAAACTAAATGCAGAGTCTGGGCTGCCAGACTGAAATGGACAGAAAGTGAGTCCAAGCTGCTGGACAAAATAAATTCATAAACTAAATGCAGAGTCTGGGCTGCCAGACTAAAATGGACAGAAAGCGGGTCCAAGCTGCTGGACAAAATAAATTCATAAACTAAATGCAGAGTCTGAGCTGCCAAACTAAAATGGACAGAAAGCGGGTCCAGGCTACTGAACAAAATAAATTCATAAACTAAATGCAGAATCTGGGCTGCCAGACTAAAATGGACAAAAAGCTGGTCTAGGCTGCTGTACAAAATAAATTCATAAACTAAATGCAGAAGCGATGCCCAGGCTGCTGGACAAAATAAATTCATAAACTAAATGCAAAGTCTAGGCTGCCAGACTAAAATGGATAGAAAAAAGTCTAGGCGGCTGGACAAATAAATTCATAAACTAAATGCAGAAATCGGTGCCCAGACTGCTAGATAAAATAAATTCATAAATTAAACGCAGGCTTAGAAAAACTCAACCAAAAAGCGTTCAATTTTACTCTCTCTCTCTCTCTCTCTCTCTCTCTCTCTCTCTCTCTCTCTCTCTTTGAAACACCAGTTGAAATAAAAATAAAATTTGCCCCAGTATCAATTCCTCACTAATTTGAAAATCGCCCATTTCAATAACTTGGCTCTATGAAAGCATTAAAATCTTTTTGAAATCAATCTTTTTGAAAAAAGAGGCTTTGCCCCTATATGAATTAAGTGAAATCATTTTGAAACTCACTTTTCAAAATTGCCCTAGTATAAATCTGCTTTTCACAACATTTTGCCCTAATCCCACAACATAAAAGATTAATCTCAAAAGAATCAAAATTTTTTTCTAAAAAATTTTGCCCCAGTGTTAATTCGAATACAATCTTTAAATTGAGCTGTGCCACTAACCAAGCCATCAATAACTAAAAGGAATTATTCTAGTTTTCATTCTTGATGAAGGCCTCAAGTGATAGTAGCGTGCTCCTACCTTCAAAAGAAAACAAGCAGCTATATTGCAATATATTGCCACCACATGACGATCCCTTACTCCGCTAGCACATATAAACATGAGAATTGCCATCTCTAAAAGCTGATACCGTCTCGTGCTTCACTTTCTGTCAATTTTCGATTCCAACAGATTCTGGTTCATGGTTCCAATCATATCCATATTGTCTTTCCTCCCTGTGTACTACAGACTTCCAATAAATTTAGGATTGCCGTTACTTTTATTCCAAGTTCAAACAAATCAAACAACAAATTTTTAATCATAAATCAGTGAGGAAATACTTTACATGCAGTATGGTACAGGAAATCCTATACCATAAATATTTTTTCAAAATGAAATGCGTGAAGCTTTCGATTTTAATGAAAAAAATAAATTGTTACGCTTTATTGAAAAATGAATTTTCGGGCGACAGCTCTAAAACATCTACTATTTTGATCCTTTGGATGTCATTCTACTTGAACTTCCATAATTGCCACAAGATGATCGATATAGAAGAAAATCTCAAGTAACCATGGTCACCAGCTTCCACGAAGAACTCCATGTTTCGTGCACAGATATCTTATTTCCTCACTTGTGAGCCTTTATTCATAGTCACCCGACCTCAGCGCCCTTTCGGGTTTTCACCGAGGTTTCCCCCTCCCCTTTTATTTCTTTTTTTTTTCTTCTTCTTTTTTTTTCAGGCGCCCTTTCGGGTTTTCACCTTTTTTTTTAAGGCGCCCTTTCGGGTTTTCACCTTTTTTTTTTAAAGCGCCCTTTCGGGTTTTCACCTTTGTAAAGGAAAAAGAAAACAAATAACATTCAGGTCTTGATCAATCACCTCCCTTTTCATAAAATCAGACTTGGTATAAAAATATTTGGCATCAGTAAGACAATCCTCCCTTGATTAATTAGGGATGGATATATTAACATCATATGCCCTATTGATTTGTAAATTTTCATTTCAAAAATTATCACAAAATAAAAATGGAGGTCGGTAACATTCTCGGCTTTTATAATGGGGTCAGGTAAGGTGCTCGAAAGGTTAAGGCTAGAAAGCAAAATTTGTGAAAAGGGTTGATCCTCTTGAGGTCGCATTCTTAGAATGACTCATCCCGAATTTATTCCTTGACTTTTTGGGATTCTCTTTCTTCTTTCTCTCCCCTTTTTTTTTTTTTTTTAATTTGCCCCAGTTTATTACTTTCTTGTGGGGTTTTCTTTTTATATCATTTTTACTCTTTTCTTTTCTTTTTTTTCTTTTTTTTAACCAACTGTTGATCCAAAAATAAAATTTGCCCCTGTGTGGGATACGACCATCAAGTGGGTTATGAAACGAAATTTATAGATTTTGATGGCTCAAAAGGGGAAAACTAGGGGAAGAAAATGTTTGAGAAAAAGAAAGAAGGCCCACCTTTGACCCGTCTTTTTTGTAATATTTTTTAAAAGAAAACTTGCTAATCAAATGTAAAATTTTTTCACCATATCTGAATTGATGATCTGGGAAACACTTGCCCATTCATTTCCGTCAAAATAAGGCCTCCTCCTGATAGTACCTTTTTCACAATAAATGGACCTTGCCAATTTGGGGCAAACTTGCCCTTAGCCTCTTCTTGATTTGGAAGGATCCGTTTCAAAACTTTATTCCCCACCTCAAATAGTCGTGACCTGACTTTCTTATTATAAGCACGAGCCATTCGTCATTGGTAACATTGTCCATGACAAACAGCGTTTAACCTCTTCTTATCAATGAGTGCCAATTGTTCGTGACGTTCCCTTAACCACTCGGCCTCTTCCAATTGGCCTTCCATCAAAATGCGTAAAGAAGGAATTTCTAGCTCTACAGGTAAAACTGCCTCCATTCCATACATAAGAGAATAAGGAGTTGCCCTAGTTGAAGTTCTAATTGTTGTTCTATAGGCCAAAAGTGCAAAGGGTAACTTCTCGTGCCAATCTCGGTAAGTATTAATCATCTTTCGAATGATTTTCTTCAAATTCTTATTGGCAGCTTCAACAGCACCATTAGCCTTAGGTCTGTAGATAGTAGAGTTTCTGTGCTTGATCTTGAATAGACTACACAATCCGTCTACCATGTCATTATTGAGATTCCTTGCATTGTCAGTGATCAAGGTTTCGGGCACACCAAAACGACAAATGATATGGTTTTTAAGAAAATCTGCTACTACCTTTTTTGTCACTTAGTCCCAGAAGATCTGCAATTTACCATCATAGTACAATCATCTTCAGTGAACATAGTAATTTGCTTGTCATCTGATGCAAGGATGACGGTATTGATCCCGAAGAATGAATCCATGGTTGCCCCAACAACACATTGTATATTTCTGAAAAATTCATGACCTGGTAAGTAACTTTGATGAGGATCGTAGAAGCCAAGGTGAGGACACATTCAAAGCCAATCCTTTACAAGGCATAGGAGGTCCAATGACGAGGTTTCGAACCAAGAGGATGAAACAAGTTATGCAAGGACTTCTTACGCAATTGCAGGAAGAAGAAGCTACTTGGGCTAAGAACATGCCGGTTCGGATGATTACGTATGCTTGGATTGATGTTGAAGGAGAATTGAAGTTTCTGACCGAGGCCACACCTAAGGCTGCGCCACGGCCTTCCCCACGGCCTTCATCAGAGAGTTGATTTGAAACTGCCAATGCGAGACAGGCATTTTGACCAAGGCCGCGCCCAAGTCCGCACCGCGGCCTTCATCAGAATGGTACTCTGAATGAAGTGAAGTGAAATAAAGCCTCTGATCGAGGCCGCGCCCAAGTCCGCATTGCGGCCTTCCCCGCGGCCTTCATCAGAAATTGCGAACGCGTTTGTTTGTTTTTTTTTAAGAGTTTTTAATAGAATAGTGAGTTGTAAACCTTATATAAGGTATTTTGATGTAATGAGCGAAAAACATGATTGAATGAATTAAACGAGAGTTTTCTCTCAAATTAGGGTTACTCTAGTTCTTTGGTGAAACAAGAACTACTCTTGTTCTTGACAATTCGACTTGTTGAGATCAAGCCTTTTCTTGCTTAGAATTGTTCTTCCAAAAGGGTTTGCTCTTCGTCTTGTGAGATCGTCAACTAGGGGTCTATTCCACGGGTTGGGTAGGAGTCTAGGTTGCATCCTATTCGGAGAACCAACGATCTTTGGTGGCATTCAAAGCGCCCAATTCAAGTTGTTCTTGGATTCTTCGACAAGTAACGAAGGGGTCAAGAAGATTGGATTGGTTCCCACGGATCTTCAAGGAGTCTTGGGCATCTCACGACCGTGGTTCGCATCGATTGGTATCAGAGCCAAGGGTTTTCCTTGAATTTTTCAGGTTATCCAAGTCAAATTTTCCCTTTGGAAAATTTTGGCTATATCCCTTTTTCTTTGTTTTCTCGTTATTCGATCTTCGTAATCATCTTTGATTGTATTCTTGTGATTTCTTCCTTTCGTATCCTCTTTGATTATTTTTTATTGATATCTAATTAGAGTTTTTGTTAGAGTCGTTCTTGGTTGTCTAAACCAAGAATTCTAGGGTTTCTTGTTGTGTGGTTCAACTGTTTCCTTGATAATTTCTCAATTGTTTCCTATTCTTTCTGGTGTTGAAATTGTTAAAAAAAAAAGGGAAAAGTACTGTTTTCGTACTGTAGCACGCTACTGTTCACTGGAACTGTAGCGATACTGTTCATTCGACTAATCACTGTTCATTTGGAGAATTTTGGTTGTTTTTGTTTTATTTTGTGTTGATTGAGTGTGGGTTATCTGGGATTTGTTTAAAAAAAAGAAAAAGAAAAGAGAAGAGGCGTGCTTGAAGGGAGTAAAAGCCAAGCACACGAACTAAATCAATTAAACTAAAGTATATTTGGTTGGAATACTGTCCTTGTGCATCCGAATAGACCTGGTGAAACACCCAGATCGTTGGACAAAAAACAACGCCATGTACGAAACTTTAATTGACCCGGATTTCTTGAGTTCTTGTGAGATTGAATGGGCTTTGGCACAAGGGGTTGTTGGTCGTTATCTTGAAAAGGAAGACTATTGAAAATCAAGACTCTCTCCAAGAGAACCACACACTAGGAAGTCTTTTCGAGTCTTTGCATTCAATTCTGTGTCGATCAATTTCCTCAAAATTCTTGAAAATTACTCTTTCCTAAGCAATTTCCTATTATTTCCTAAATCCTCCTTAATCATTTAACGTAAGTGATGAGGACATGTTGATCACTCATGACGATCAAAAGGGCGGAATTAGGGTGCCTAGTGGACCAGTGACAAGAGCACGGGCTAAGGAATTCCAGAACGCGCTACAAGTATTCATTCGTGCAATCCAAGAACAAGTGGGTGCCTCAAAGACCATTGACGAAGTGTCCAAGGAAGGAACAAAGGGATGCACATTCATTCAAGTGGAACGAGGCAACCAAAATACAAGTATAGGTGACAGGAGAGAAACCGCGGATCCAACCGCGGATGACCTTCCCGCGGGTCCACACGCGGTTCACGTCCAGAAGCGTTGATCAATTCACGAGAGAAACCGCGTCATAAACCGCGGATACTCCATCGCGCGGTTTCTCCCGCGGTTCGTGTCCAGAAACTCTCTTCAACACAACCGCGGAAGAAACCCGCGGATCATTCTCCCGCGGTTTGTCGCGCGGTTCACTTCCGGAATAATACGGGCTTTTACGAGGTTTTATGTTTTTTTCCTATTTTTCAAGTTGTAATAGCCTAGGACCTAATGTAAGGGCTTTAAGGCAATTAAGCCTTGTTTCTTTTAGCTATTAATAGACACTCAATTGTAAGAGAGGGTGGAGAGACATCACGTTAAGAAAATTAAGGGTTTTTCCCTCTTGGCTTCTTGAAAGCTTCTCTTTGAATACCTTAGGAATTCTCTGGGTGTTCTAGGCTTATCAATCCAAGTAATCACCTTGGCTTGTGGCGCCATCTACCTTCAAACTTGGTTCGCTAACTCGTTGGATCGTGGGTCGAGATCGTATCAAGGTTCGCCATCCCGAGGGTTAGAGGGGTTGAGTCTTTCATTATCCAAACTTGGGTATTGGCTAGATCGCCGTCTCGTATCAGTAAGTCTTGTTAAGTCCAATTGTGCAGGTTCTTTACCAAAGGCCTACAGTGTGACCTCAAAGAGTGGTAAAAGGCTAAGGGGTGAGATTAGCATCCGGAAAAAGCCTATATACCTAGAGTGATACACGAGAGATGAGTGGATACAATTAGTGAGGGAGTGAGGTTCTTTTATTTGTTTTACTTTTGTTGCTAACACTTTTTTTGCAGGTAAGCTCATCATATCTGACCATAGTGAGCAAAGGTTTACTAGCCTAGAATTCTCTATGATGGCTATGCAAGATGAGTTCAGACGTATGTATGCTCGTATGGATGACATTGCTTCAGCTGTAAAAGGGAAATCCAAGGTGTCACGAATTGCACCTGAAGAAAAAGAAGATGAAGGTTATGAGTCTGAAGAAGTTATTTCTCGCCGAGGGAGGAGGGTGCCACTACAGCAACCCAATCGTGATAACAATTTGGGAAGCATCAAGATGTCCATTCCTCCTTTCAAGGGCCTAAACAATCCAGAGGCTTACTTGGAATGGGAAAGGAAGGTTGATCAAGTGTTTGAAGTCCACAACTATTTTGAGAAAAAGAAAGTGCAAATTGCAACAGTAGAGTTTGTGGAATACGCAAACATTTGGTGGGACCAATTGGTGAAGTCTAGAAGAAGATGTGGAGATGAACCAATTCGAACTTGGGCAACCATGAAGACAATCATGAGGAAGAGATTCATCCCGAGTCATTACTCTAGAGATCTACACCGAAGGCTTCAGACCTTGAAGCAAGGCTCGTCTACTGTAGATGAATATGCTAAGGAGTTAGAGACTCTCATGATCCGGGCTGATGTACAAGAGGATGAGGAGGCCACTGTGGCTAGGTTTATTGCAGGCCTAAATTTAGAGATTGCTGATGTTGTGGAATTGCACAACTATGTTGAGCTTCAAGACTTGGTTGATAAGGCCGAGAAAGTTGAGCAACAACTCAAATCAAGAAGAGGACGAGGCTACTCCAACAATCAAACTCATTCCCAATGGAGTAACTCTCGTGAGAGGAGGCCTGAACAGAGCAATCAGAAACCTAGGGAGCCATGGAAGAGAAATGACACGCCCTCTAATAGTAAAAGCAAGGTCGAGTTACCATCCTCTAAACAACCCGTCAAAGGCAGAAATGAAGCACCGCCACCACGACAGAGAGATATCAAATGCTACAAATGTCAAGGATACGGGCGCATTTCTTCTCAGTGTCCCAGTCTAAGAAGCATGATCATCCTTGATAATGAGGATGTAGAGAGTGAGCACTCCAGTGATGAGGAGATGCCACCGCTTGAGGGGCCCAGTGGTGATGAAAACGAAGGGCCTAGTGAAGTTGATCCACCAAGTGGAGCGGTGTTGGTTACCTACAGATCCCTTAGTATCCAGCCTAAAGAGGACAGTGTAGGGATGCACAAGGAACACATCTTGAATACCAGATGTGTGGTCCTAGAGAAGTTGTGTAATGTCATAGTGGATAGTGGTAGCTGTGCAAATGTTGCCTATACTTTGTTCGTAGAGAAGCTGGGGCTACCTACCATCAAGCATCCCAAGCCCTATTATTTGCAATGGTTGACAGATCATGATGACATTAAAGTGACGAGGCAAGTAATGGTGTCGTTTACCATAGGAGGGTATGTGGATGAGATCTTGTGCGATGTCATACTTATGCATGCTTGCCATATTTTGTTCGGCCGACCGTGGCAATTTGATAGGAAGGTGATTTATGATGGGTATAAGAATACCTATCGATTAACTTGGAAGAAGAAGGAGTATGTACTGAAGTCTCTACGACCCTCTGAGGCTAATACTAATCAAGTTAGGATCTCCCAGGAATGTAAAATGAGAGAAAAGTAACAAAGTGTGAGTGAGGGGAAAAACAAAAGAGATAGTGAGTTAGAAGAAAAGAGAGAAGAGTCGAGAGGAAAAAGAGAGAAAAATAAAAGAGAGGTTGTGTCAAAAGAAAATAGGAAGGTGAGTGCATTTGCAGAAAAAGGAGAAGTCAAGAGTGCACTGATAGCAAGGCAGCAATTCCTTATGCTTATGTATAAAGATATTTACCTTTCTACTAACGACATTGACTCTGTACCAAGTGTCGTTGTCTCTTTGTTGCAGGAATTCCAAGACTTGTTCCTTGAAAATGTTCCACAAGGGTTACCACCACTCAGAGGCATAGAGCATCAAATCGACTTCATACCAGGGTCGAGCATTCCTAACCGTCCAGCTTATCGGGCCAACCCCGAGGAAACAAAGGAGATACACAAACAAGTGGACGAGTTGATGGAGAAAGGGTTCGTGAGGGAGAGCATGAGTCCGTGTTCAGTACCAGTCATTTTAGTGCCTAAGAAGGATGGCACTTGGAGAATGTGCGTGGACTGCAGAGCCATCAATAAAATAACAGTAAAGTGGTGATAAGAGGTTAAAGAGTTCTACCAATCAAATTGACCCAAGTTAGCTACTCTTGCATTAAAAGACTACCTCTTCACTTTATTCTTGTTATGTTTTAATTGGTTAATCTTTTTCCCACCTTTTCTTTATTTCTTTTCCATTTTTCCTAGCCTATTTCTTTCTCTTTCTTTTTCTTCTTGGCCGGCCATCTCTCTTTCTCTTCTTCACTCATTTTGCTCTCAACTTCTTGAAGTTTTCTCTCTAAAGTTTGGGCAAATCCACCATAGAAAGTGAGCTTCTTTCCTTTCTAAGCAAAGTTCTAAGCATATCTAAGGTATTTACTATGAACTTTTCCTACTAATTTCAAGTTTTAATTAGTTTTTATTGCAAGCTTAAACCTAGATTCTTGTTGCTACTACTTGGAGAACTTAGTTGGAATTGGAGATTACTTGCTAGATAAAGTGTTCTTGTGGTTAGATAGACAAGTATATGGTATTTAAACCTTGAATTTCATGTGTTATATGTTGTTTGGTTGAAGATTCTTGGAGTAGAATTCTTGAAATTTAGTGGAATTTTGATTGAATTTGAACTTGAGTTGAACATAAAAGTTGTAGAACTTGTTGAATTGGGTTGGATTGCTGATTTTTCTTGCAGGAAAAAAATTTGGGTTAGTCCAATTTTAAGGGGAAATGCTGCCGAAATTTTGGTAGAATTAAAAGAAGAAAAATTGACAAATGAGATTTTAAGCCTAGAATATGTTCAATTGAAGGAAATTGAAGTGTAGGAATTTTTAGAAATGATCTAGTGATAGATTAAATTTTCTTAGAATAAGTAAACCCTAAACCCTAGAAACCCTAAAACCAAAACCCTAGAAATAAGTGGGGTGTTTTCTTGAATTTTTCTTACTAAATTCACTAGGGTTTTAATTGAGTTTTCATTATATTATTTCTTTTAAATTTCAGGGTCCAAAAATGCATAACGACCATTTTACGAGATATTTCTTAGGCATTCCAGGTGAGTGTCTCTATGTGTGCATGATGCATGAAATGTTATGTTTCACTTGTACATATTATGTTACACTTGCAAATATTATGTGATAAAATGTGTTACTTGAGGAAAGATGTGTACTTTATCACATCTATTCCGTAATGTGTTATATGCTTTCACTATTCAACGTGTTACTTGAGCGTGAGACTTCCGTGACTAACTTTACCGTTACTTCACGGATAGTCAACCCGGACAGCCTTGGGAGGTTATAAGGTGCTGGGTGTTTTAGGGCGTGACGTTCTTTCCCTTTTGAGTTGTGAATTCTCAAAGAGGCCAACTCCGGATTGAACTTTCTTGCGTGTTGGCCCTCCTTGGTTGAGATTACTCCCTGGATGTGGTAGCTTGTACGGAGGTTATAAGGTGAATAGTGGTTAGGGCTTGCGTGATAAAACTGGCATGTCCTTTGATAAAGACCTGAGCTATTATCTTGGTCCAAATGTCATGGTTACATGATCAGTACTTGCTTTTCCTATAGTTGAGCTTGCTCCCGTAGTTGAGCCTTGTATCCGCCCTTGACTACTTGATAATTAAATTGTTCATATCTTGTTTATTTGATTTATCGATTATTTTATTTACTAAAATAATGAGTTATTGATATGGTTGCATGACTTGGACATTCACTGGGCTATTATAGCTCATTCCTTTTATTTGTTTTCCTTTACTCAGGTTTCCTGAAAAATTAAAGCTGGATCAACTGGTTTTGAATATTATAGATGTTTTAGTTATTGTAGTAGCCAAACTGTGTTAGGCTATCTTTGTGAAAATCATGTATATTATGACATGTAAACTTTTGAGGTTACTTGTACCTTTAAGTAAATAATATGAGTGTATTTTATTTTATTCCATTTTATTTTATTTTGAGTTAAGTACGCTTGGATGTTTGCGTGAGTGCGTGATTCGAGTCCTGGCGAGAGCTAGGCGGCAGTTCGCTAAGCCCTTTGGTGCGCCTCTGGGTAAGGTGGGGTTGTCACAATGGATGCATAAGTGAATAACTACAAATCATGTTTTTCATAAGGTTTCATCATGAGAATAGTTGAAATCTTGTCATTTCATAGAGAGATCTAGTTATAACACTTATGGAATTGGATTCGAAACAAGGCAAGGTAACACTTAGCAAGTCATTCATGCATGATTAACTATTGGATCCTATGTTCTAGGTTTCTTTGCTTGGATTTTACAAAAGTTCTTAATCATTTACCTATTCTATTGAAGAGACCCCATATTACTATTAATTTGATTGTGTTTAGATAATAAAAAGTTAGTGAAAAAGCCTTAGTAGTTGCATATATTTGATTCCTCATGGGTTCGATACCTAATACTCAAAGTACTACAATAGACCCGTGCACTTGCAGACTAAGTTGGGAGATTAGATTTTATTACTTGATTCGTGTGTATTTTTTCATATTTGCTATACCTAATGTACACCACGTCAAGTTTTTGGTGCCGTTGCCTAGGAACCAAGGTGATACTAGGGCCAAAGATAACTTTATTACTCCAAACTTTGTTTTGTTTATTTGTAAATAATTTTTTTTTTGTTTTGTGGGTGTATGCATAGGAGCTTAAGGGTGGTGCTTCAATTTGATCCGAAGATTGAAAGAACTGCAAGGAAGGCAAGGAGACAAAGGCAAGAAGAACAAGCAAAGTCGGAGGAGATTGATGAAATTTCAAGTGTACCTCAACCACAACATCAACAAGAGGTAGCCATGGAGTTGGAAAACCAAAATCCTATCCCTCAAAATCATTCTTTAAGAGATTTTGCTATGCCGGATCCATCCGATTCTCATACAAGCATAATACGACCACTGGTAAATGCTAACAATTTTGAACTTAAGCCTGGATTAATAAAAATAGCTCAGCAAAACCAATTTGGAGGTAATGCTATTGAAGATCCACACTCTCACTTGGCTAGTTTTATGGAAATATGTGATACAATTAAATTAAATGGTGTTTTCGAGGATGCCATAAGGCTTTGATTATTTTCATTTCACTTGAGAGACAAAGCCAAGCAATGGCTACAAGCATACCCACCAAATACCTTTGCTACTTGGACGGACCTTTCCAAAGTATTTTTGAACAAATATTCCCACCAGGAAAAACTACAAGACTAAGGATGGACATAACAAACTTTCACCAATGCAAAGGAAAGTCTCTTTATGAGGCTTGGTGAAATACCCAAAGTTCAATTCCGTACTTTAGAAAATTAAACTTTGACCTGTCGCGTCCTAAAAATTGTAAAAGGTACTAGTGGGGTCGTTGACTGTCACGTCCCGAAAAGAAGGTCTGATCTCGGTGACTCTTTTTGAAAATAAAGGATTTGAAAAAACCCTGTGTGTGTGAAAAAAATTCCTCTTTGAAAAAGCAAGTTTTTAGAAAAGAAGTGTGTGTGTGATGAAAATCAGATTTTAGTGAAAAAAGTGTATTTTAAAGAAAATGGTATTTTAAAAGAAAACAAGGCCGAGACTAAAAGTGCGACAGTTTTGGCAAAATAATTTTTTTGACAAAGGGTTTTATTTTAAAAAATGGAGTCACCACTTGGTACTGAGTTAGGGTGTACCAAGTCACCCGACAAATCATTTTTACAAAACAAAATAAAAATTTTATAAAAATTATTTAAAATCTTTTTCCGACTCCGATCTACGAAAAAACGAGAGAAAAAGGTCCGGGAGTCACATTTCAAGAAAGGGAAGGCAAAGGCTTGCGCCTAAGGCACCCTTTCCACTTAGCCGAGGCTAGTTGTGAGGTTTTATGAAATTTTCCTAAATTAACCCTAAATTCTATCGCGTTCGGATGTATCTAAATGAATGCAAATCCTAAGTCTAAATGTGATTATCGGGAGGGTCGGCATGTTCCGCCGAGGCTTAGTCGGGATTATCGCATTAATTGCGAAACCCAAATCAAGACCTCGATGGAGTCACGAGTGTCTATGCAAAATGCAATGCAAAAAGAAAAGAAAATAATAATATATAATAAGTGAGGAAAGAAGGTGGGTATGCAACATGACGGGTACGGGGGACTAATATCTCATGACTGAATCTTTCTACTCACGGAGGGGGGAACAGCATGTACGCCACCACTTCCTACGTGAGAAGGCGACTATTTCTAGTCGGATCAAACAAAATGACCTAAATTTTAAGTGATGCAACCTAGATGTCATGCATTTGAAGATGTGTCAAAAAATAAATAAATAATAGTAATAATAATAAAAATCATGCAAAATGGAAAGAAAACTAAAAATGTGTGAAGTCGAATGTAAAATGCACACGAGTGCACCTAACACTAAAATGCCCTAAGGGTCTAGCATTGGACTAGCCCTTGCTAGGGATTCCCAATAGTGTTGGACTAGCGGGGAAACCATGAAAACCACAACTAGCGTTGGACTAGTGTGGTGATGGAACAATAAAGCTGATAAAAGCATGAAATAAAATAGTAAAACATGAATCAAAGCAAATAAACAGATAAAGACATACAAGATCACATAGGAGCACATAACACGTAATTATGCTATTCTAGATGCAAAACTCCTAATTAAAAGCGGTAAAACGAGTAAGCACATAAGCACACAAAAGCACGTAAACCCTAACTATTACATTGGAAAATTTGCTACAATTTTTAGGGAGGGGGAAGAAAAAGTAAAAACGACCTATCCATTACACTTGCTATCTAAATATAAAGTTTTTGCTAAAATACTGAATGAAACCTAATTATTTGCATTGACTAGATAAACACAAAATATTACATTTTTGCCAAAATAATAAAATTCAAAATTACATAAATTAAAATGAATAAGTACATAAACATATGCAAAAATAAGAATTGTGTGAAGAAAATGCATAATAAATCATATAGAGGGCACATTAGAACACATTGGAGCACTTAAAGCAAAATAAACGAGTCATGGGAATACCTCTTTGAAGACCCAGTACTAAATGCTAACAAAATGAATAAACACGTCAAGGTGCCACAATTTAGGTAAAAATAAATTATAAAATGTAAATACTAATAAACTGGTAAAAATATAAATTTTAGCAAAATAGGGAGGAAAATCGCAACTTAACACAAATTCAGGGGGGCAAAATCATAAATTCGAACAAATTCAAGTTGTAGCCATACAAATTAAAGTAAATGGGGATAATTTTACAATTTAAAGTAGACTAAGGGGCAAAATTGAAATTCTAGCAACTTTGAGGGACCTAATTGCAATTAACCAATACCTAATTAAAAGAAATTTTGAATTAAGGGTCAATAAAAAATTATGAAGGACTTAATTGTAAAACAACAAAAAAAACTAGGTGACTTAAGAAATTGGTTAAAAGTTTAGGGATTAAGATGTAAATACTTATTACACCTAAAATTAATTTAACAAATTTTTAAGCCCATAAACATAAATTCCACAGTATAATTTTAGACGGAAGATCAAACACCCCCTTTTCATCTCTTGCTTCCAGTTTCTTCTCATCCTCTGGCTTTTGAAACTTTTTTTTATCTCTCCTCTCTCTTCTTCATTTTGTTTCTTCCTTTCCCTTTTTTTTTTTTTGGATTTCTTGCTCTCAGTCTCTTCTTCTCTCTTTGTCTCCCTCGTTTACCTCTCTCCTTTTCAATTTCTCTTCTCTATTTTCCCATTTTCTTCCTTGTTTTTTTTTCTTCCAGTTCTTTCTCGGTTTCCCCTCATCTCACTCTCTCTCTTGCAGCTCTTCTTCTTTGTAGTCTCTCTCTCTCTCTACTCTCTGCTCCTTCTTGTCGTTCTCCCTCTCTCGTTCCCTCTCTCTCAAATGCCTTCTGCTTCCTAAAATCCCTAACTGATTCAATCGATGTCCCAAACTTACAATATTAGAACTTCATAATCCCTTGGAATCTATAAGCCAATCCACCTACATCAAGCTAAACCCACGGCATAAACATGGAATTGAAGATGGACTATGAATTTTACCTGAACTCGAGTAGAGACGGAGGTGGCAATTTGAGAGGTTGTCGGCGATGTTGTTGAGTCTGGCCGAAAGTGGTGGTACGAGCGATGGTGGAGGAAACTTGCTGATTGTAGGACTACTCGATTGGTGATGTTTCTGGTGTGGGTCTATGGGCTGTGGATAGCCGGTTGCAATTGCAGTGATTTTTTTTTTGTGAAATTTGGGTTCTTTGTGTGATTGCAGGTTGGTGAAGAGGTGCTTGGCTTTTGGTTGTTGGGGTCGACTACTGGATTTGATTTTTGTTGTGGTTGGCGTCGGTGTTGTGATAATGGCTCTAAATTTTGGGTGGCGGTTGCTTGGTATGGGCTGTGGTGTTTGATGGTAGCAGGGGGTATGGGCAGTAGTCCTGTGTGCAGATGGTGGACGCAGGTAGCCTTGGTGGCAGTGGTTTGGGAGCTCATTTTGCTGGTAGAGAAAGACAGTGGATGTGGCTGTGATTTGCGATTGGAGATTGGTGATAGTAGACTGAATTTCTGGTGGTTGCTTGGGAAAATTGTGGCTATTTATGTCTTAGTTTTGACAGAGAAATTGGCAGTTCTGGGTAGATGGAGATGGTGAGCAGGGGAGCTATTTGCAGGGCTATTTGGGTTGTGGAGTTGGTTTTGGATTGAGGCCGTTGATGCTAACTCTGTGTTTTCAAGACTGTGAATGTGTTTTGTGTGAGTTTTTGTGGGTTGTATGTGTTATACGTGTGTGACTGTGTGCTTGTGTGACTGTGAATTTCTGTGTGTGCATATGTGAAGTAGTGAATTCGTGTGTTGCTTGTGTGTGTGTTTATGACTGGAGGTATGTGTGTGTGAAGCTATGTGTATCTATGTGTGTGAAGCTATGTGTCTGAGTGTGTGCCTGTGTGTGCTTGTGTGTTGTTTGTGTGTTCGAATCTATGTGCCTGTGCGTTATTTGTGAGTGTGGTGTGTGTGTGCAGATGTGAATGTGTGTTTATGTGTGTATATCTATGTTTTTCTACTATGTGTGAATGTGTGTATATGCTGAGGGGTGTGTGTGTTTGGAGCTTGTGTAAATGGCGTGTGTGTGTGTAAATGTGTGTGGATGAATTGTGAGTGTGAGTGTTTGTGTCTGTGTGTGAGAGAGAGTGAGTAGTATGTGTAGTGTGAGAGAGAGAGAGAGTGTGTGTAGTATATGAGAGAGAGTATGAGTGTTTATGACTGTGTGTGTGAGAGCGTGTATGTGTAGTGTGTGAGAGAGAGTGTGAGTGTTTGTGACTGTGTGTGAGAGAGAGTGAGTAGTGTGTGTAATGTGTGAGAGAGAGTGAGTGTGTGTAGTGTGTGTGAGAGAGAGTGTGTGTGTAGTGTGTGAGAGAGAGTGTGAGTTTGTGTTCTTGGTGTTCTAGGTGTGTGGTTGAAGATGTACTAGTGTGTATTCTAGGTGTTCTAGGTAAGAACTTGAAGATACACTAATGTGTGTTCTAGGTGTTCTAGGTGAAAACTTGAAGATACACTAGTGTGTGTTCTAGGTGTTCTAGGTGAAAACTTGAAGATACACTATTGTGTGTTTTAGGTGTTCTAGGTGAGAACTTGAAGAAAAAGGTAGGAAAAAGTGTGTGTTTTTGGTGTTCTTGGTGTACGAGGATGAAATCAAGAAAACTAAAAAACTAAAAACGCTACCTAGACTTTTTATTTTTCTCTCCTTTTTTAAAATCCCCAAGTGGGGGTATTTATAATGCACAAAAAACCTATCTTCCAAAAAATGACTAAAAGACCAAAACGCCCTTGACTACCAAAATTACAACTTTACCTTTAAAAAAAATATATTCTCTCATAAAAATAGAAAAAATTAAGAAAAATATAAATAATAAATTTGTTAATAGAAATTCACCCCAAAAAAAGTTAGAAAAACTTAGAAACATGCTTGAAAACCTAAAAATAAATTTGGGACCCAAAAATTGGTGAAAAATGAGTTTAGAATATGAAATGACAATTTCGCCCTTGTACTATCAAAATGTATGAAAAATATCAGTTAGTCTCGAAAAATTATCAAAAATTAAAAATAAGCTTAAAATCCTAGAAAATGCATTTATGACTCAAAAATTAAGGAAAATTGGTTAAAAATGTGAAATGACAATTTTGCCCCTTAACACAGTATTTACAAAAAAAAAAAAATAGCAATCATTTTCGAAAAAATCAAGAAAATTTAGAAACATGCTTAAAGAATCAAAAAAATAAATTTGGGATTTGAAATGAGCGAAAATAGTGTTCACGAGGCGAAATTACCATTTTGCCCTTGTGTTGTTAAAATATAAAAAGAATATCAATTAAATCCGTAAAAATCACAGAAAATCAAAAAATACGTTTGAAAGTGAAAATATGAATTTAAAACCCCAAAACTAAAAAATATTTATAGATACAAATTACTATTTTGCCCCCCGAGATCATTGAAAAATTAAAATTTGACCCAAAAAATATAAATACCTCCCCAATGTTTTAAAAAGTAAATGGTGTGTCAAAATTTGGTGTCTATAGTTTGCCCCTCTTTGTCGGGAATCTCGCAGAGATTTCAGACAAAGATGTAGACAACACCAAATTTTGACTCACCCAAATATGAAAACATCTAACATGCATAGTGTGAGAATATGTTGAGACATAAACCAATGACCAAAAAATATAGCACATGTGAAAACATGCGACTGAGCTTTCTAGGAGCTACTTACGTATCCCGGTGAAAGGAATCAGGTCAAACGTAGTTCAGATGCAAGTGAACTATAGATGCATAACACAACTGCAAATAGTGAATCAAGAATTCAAAATTTTCAGAACTTGTGATCAAAATTGAGAAGGAACTACGACATTTGAACTGTTAAACAAGGATAACATAAAGCGGTAAAGATTACAAGATTAAATAAAATGCTTAAACTAATAGACTAAAAATGAATTCAAATTGCTAGACAGGAGAAATACAGATAAGCTAAATGTAATGTCTAGGCTGTCAGACTTGAAAATGTAAATAAACAGATGCCGACCAAACTGCTGGACGGATGCATGACCTTGGGCTACCAAGGTTGATGAATGCAAAGTTTAGACTGCCAAACTTGAAAAAGTAAATAAACAGATGCCGTTCCAGCAGCTGAACGGATGCAGGGCCTTGGGCTACCAAGGTTGATGAATGTAAAGTTGGGCTACCAACTTGAAAAAGTAAATAAATGATGCCAACCAGGCTGCTGGACGGATGCATGACCTTGGGCTGCCAAGGTTGATGAATGCAAAGTTTGGGCTGCCAAACTTGAAAAAGTAAATAAATTGATGCCAGTTAGGCTGCTAGACGGATGCATGATCTTGGACTACCAAAGTTAATGAATGCAAAGTCTGGGTTGTCAGACTTGGAAAAGTAAATAACAAATGCATGATCTTGGGTTGTCAGGAATCATGAAATGCAAATTTTGTGTTGTAAGACTTGATAATGTAAATAACAAATGCATGATCCTGGGGTTTCAGGAATCATGGAATGCAAAGTTTGGGCTGTCAGACTTGGAAATGTAAATGAACAGATGCATGACCCTGGGCTGTTAGGGATCATGGAATGCAAAGTCTAGGCTGTCAGACTTGAGAATAATAAATGCAAGATCCTGAGCTGTCAGGAATCATGGAATGCAAAGTCAGGGCTGTCAGACTTAGAAATGTAAATGACAAATACATGACCCTGGGTTGTCAGGGATCATGGAATGCAAAGTCTGGGCTGTCAGATTTGGAAATGTAAATGACAAATGCATGACCCTGGGCTGTCAGGGATCATGGAATGCAAAGTCTGGGCTGTCAGACTTGAGAATAATAAATGCATGATCCTGGGCTATTAGGAATCATGGAATGCAAAATCTGGGATCAGATTTGGAAATGTAAATGACAAATGCATGACCCTGGGCTGTCCAGGATCATGAAATGCAAAGTCTAGGATATCAGACTTGAGAATAATAAATGCATGATCCTAGGCTGTCAAGAATCATGGAATGCAAAGTTTGGGTTGTCAGACTTGGACATATAAATGACAAATGCATGACCCTAAGCTGTTAGGGATTAGGGAATGCAAAGTCTGGGCTGTCAGACTTGGAAATGTAAATGACAAATGCATGACCCTAGGCTGTCAAGGATCATGAAATGCAAAGTCTGGGCTGTCAGACTTGAGAATAATAAATGCATGATCCTGGGCTGTTAGGAATCATGGAATGCGAAGTCTGGCCTATCAGACTTAGAAATGTAAATGACAAATGCATGACCCTGGGCTGTCCAGGATCATGAAATGCAAAGTCTAGGATATCAGACTTGAGAATAATAAATGCATGATCCTAGGCTGTCAAGAATCATGGAATGCAATGTTTGGGTTGTCAGACTTGGACATATAAATGACAAATGCATGACCCTAGCCTGTTAGGGATTATGGAATACAAAGTCTGGGCTGTCAGACTTGGAAATGTAAATGACAAATGCATGACCCTAGGCTGTCAAGGATCATGGAATGCAAAGTCTGGGCTGTCAGACTTGAGAATAATAAATGCATGATCCTGGACTGTTAGGAATCATGGAATGCGAAGTCTGGGCGATCAGACTTAGAAATGTAAATGACAAATGCATGACCCTGGGCTATCAGGGATCATGGAATGCAAAGTCTGGACTGTCAGACTTGAGAATGTAAATAACAAAAAGCAAGTCCAGGCTGCTGGACAAAATAAATGCAATAAAGATTTCAAACAAGGGAGAAATAAGTGTTGAGCATAAGATGCAATCTATCTCAAAAAATTTTCCTTTTTTTCTCTTTTTCCACCTTTTTCTTTTTTTATTTTTTCTTCTTTTTTTTTTTTTTTGGAGAAATATGAAAGTAAATAAACTAACATGACGACTAATGCATGATGACATGAGAAGAACAAGAATGGTAAACAAAGACGCATAAGTATGCAATTAGGATGACATGGTATCTAATGCTGTAAACACAACTATTGAAAATTGAAAAATCGGTACCCAATGTTGACGATTGAGCCTACCGCAAATTGAAAATGAAAGTCGATACCCAATGCAAGGATTGAGCTTACCAAACTACAAATAAAGACGATACCCAATGCTGACGATTGAGCCTACTGCGAACTGAAGATGAAATTGGTATCCAATGCAATGATTGAGCCTATCGAGATTTGAAAATAAAGACGGTACCCAATGCAAGGATTAAGCCTACCAAAAACTAAAAATAAAGATGGTATCCAATGTTGAGGATTGAGCCTACCGCGAACTAAAAATGAAAATTGGTACCCAATGCTGACGATTGAGCCTATCGCAAACTGAAAAATAAAAATCGGTACCCAATGCAAGGATTGAGCTTACCGAAAATTGAAAATAAAGACGGTACCCAATGTTGATGATTGAGCCTACCGTAAACTGAAAAATGAAAATCGGTATCCAATGCAAGGATTGAGCCTACTGAGAACTGAAAATAAAGACAGTACCCAATACTGACGATTGAGCCTACAGCAAACTGAAAATAAAAATTGGTACTCAATGCAAGGATTGAGCCTACTGAGAACTGAAAATAAAGACAAAAACGTGCGAGCACAGTATACGAACTACTAAACACATTAAAACACCGTGCAGTATGCTGGACAAATGCAAGACAATCACTAAATGCGTGCAAATTTGAAAAAGTAAAACATGCTAATGGGATACGGATTGGGAAATGAATGCATGATATATAAAAATGAAAATGTAGAGTTTAAGCGGCCGGATTAAAATAAACAGAAATTAAAACCCAACGAACGAGTTGGGGGTTGAACAGAAATGTAAACCCAACGGATGAGTTGGGACTTAAGTAGAAAAGTAAGCCCAACGAACTTGGGCCCAACGAACGAGTTGAGACTTAGACAGAAAAGTAAACCCAACGGACGAGTTGGGGCCTAACAGACGAGTTGGGACTTAAACAGAAAAGTAAACCCAACAGACGAGCTAGGGCCCAATGGACGAGCTGGGACTTAAGCAGAAATGTAAACTCAACGGACGAGCTGGGACTTAAGCAGAAGAGTTGGGGCCCAACGGACGAGTTGGGACTTAAACAGAAAAGTAAACACAACGGACCAGCTGGGGCCTAACGGACGAGTTGGGACTTCAGACACGATGATGTAGCACAGGCTGCTGGACAAAATGCATGAATGCATGATCCTAAACTGATGAACAAAATGTATCAGACCAAAATGAACAAAATGAGATTCAGATTGCTGGAAAAATGTATAAAGAAATTTCAGACATAGGAAAACTTAAAACAATTATCAAACATTGTATCCAAATCATCCCAAAGATCAAAATTTTCAAAACAAAATTTTGCCCCAGTGTATGGCATCAAACTAACCCGAAATCACTCTTTTTGAGTTTTGGTATCAAAATCCAATTAAATTCAACCTTTGCAAAAAATTTGCCCCAGTATAAATCAATGTCAAAATCAATCTTAAAATCAAAATTTTCTCTAAAAAATTTGCCCCAGTGTCAATTTTGAAATCAATCTTTGAAATGAATCATGCCCTTGATCAAATTATTTAAAAAAAAATTGCCTTAGTTTTTATTCTTGGCAAAGACCTCAATTGATGACGATGTGATCACACTTGTAAAAAAAAGAAAGCAATTACAAATGCAAAAGTGATGCCACCACATGACGGTCTCTGGCACATATAAACATGAGTGTTGCCACCTTAAATGTCTAACATAGTCCTTTGTGTAACACCCTAGAAATTCATGCAAAATCATTTATTTCGCATTATGTCCATTAGTAGAAAAAAAAAAGAGGGCCGAAAATTAGTTGAAAATAAATAAGGAAATGTTTTCTATTTTCAGGTAGCATGTTGTACCATTTCCTTTAGAAATTGTACCTTATAAGTCTTGCAAGATTAATAGGAGGATAAATGATAAAAATCCCTTCTAATTAAGCCTAGCCAAGTGGAGTCTAAAGTTGCAAGAAAGTCAAGATCTATACTTGGTTTTGTCTTGCTTTGATTGGTCAAAGCTTTTCCCATTTCTTTCTCCATTTCTTTTCTTCTTTACTTAGCCATTTTTCTTTCTTTTCTTTCTCTTGGCCGAATTTTCTTCTTTCTTTTCTTTCTTCTTGGCTGATTTTTCTTCTTCCTTTTCTTTCCTCTTGGCCGAAAATTTTCTCTCCCTTTTCTTCTCTCTTTTGCTTTGAATTGTGTGCCCTAAAGTCCTTGCAAATTACTAGGAGATAAGAGATTAAAATCTTCACCAATCAAAATTAACCAAGTTAGTAGATGATATGTTAAAAATCTAAACCCTAGGATGACTTTTGTCTTGCTATGATTGGTTACATTTTTTCCCATTATTCTCTTTATTTCTTTTCTCTTTTCTTGACCTATTTCTCTCCCATTTTTCTACCTCCTTGGTCGGCCCCTCTCTTGCTCTTTTCTACTCTCTCTTGTTTTCATTTTCTTGAAGCTTTCTCTCCATTTTTAGACAATCTTCACCATAGAAAAGTGAGCTTCTCTTCTTCCTAAGCAAAGATCTAAGCTTGTTTGAGGTACCTACTATGAACTTTTGCTATTAATTTCATGTTTAATTAGCCGTTTGTATAAGTTTAATACTAGATACTTGTTATTAGAACTTGAAGATTTAAGTTTGAAATGATATTTTACTTGTTAATTAAAGTGTTCTCTTGGTTAGATAGACTAGTAGATAGCATTTAAACCTTGAAATTTCAAGTATTATATGTTGCTTGGTTGAAGAAACTTGGGCTTGAACTCTTGAATTTGAGTGGAATTTTAAGTGAAATTGAGTTTGATTTAAACATGGAAGCTATAGAACTTGTTGGAAATTGGATTGGTTGGTTGATTTCTTGCAGGAAAAATTTTGGGTTAGTCCGATTTTAAGGGGAGATGCTACCGAAATTTTGGTAGAAATAAAGAAGGAAAATGATAGATGAAATTTCTAACTTAGAATATGCTAAATTTAGAGAATTTGGTGTGCAGAAATTTTTAGAAAATGATCTATTAATGAATTAAATTTTCCAAGAACAAGAAAACCCTAAAACCAAAACCCTAAATCTAAAACCCTAAACCCTAGGGTAAAACCCTAAACTCTAAAAACCCTAGAAATGAAACCCTAGAAATAATTGGGTTATTTCTTGAATTTTCTTACTAATCTACTTAGGGTTTTAATCGAGTTTTCATTAGATTATTTCTTTTGAATTCCAGGACCTGAAAGCGAGTCTCGATCATTTTACGAAATATTTTCATAGGCATTTCAGGTGAGTGTCTCTATGTGTGCATGATGCATGAAATGTTATGTTATGCCTGTAATTATTATTTCATGATATGTGTTACTTGAGGAAAGATGTGTACTTTATCGCATCTATTCCACAATGTGTTACATGCTTTCGTTATCCAATGTGTTACTTGTGCTTGAGACTTCCATGACTAACTTCACCGTTACTTCATGGATAGTCAACCCAGTCGTGCGTGGGAGGACATAAGGTGTTGGGTGTTTTAGGGCGTGTTGTTCTTTCCCTTGAGTTGTGAATCCTTGAAGAGGCCAACTCCAGATTGAACTTTCTTACTCGCATGTTGGCCCTCCAAGGTCGAGATTACTCCCTGGATGTGGTAGCCTGTACGGAGGTTATAAGGTGAACGGTGGTTAGGGTACTTGCTTGTTAATGCTGGCATGACCTTTGGCGAGAACCTGAGCTATTATCTCGGTCCTAATGTCATGGTTACATGATCAGTACTTGCTCCTCTTGCGGTTGAGCTTGCTCCCGTAGTTGAGCCCTGTATCCGCCATTGACTACTTGTTAATTAAATTGTTCATAACCTGTCTATTTAACTTGTCGATTATTCTGTTCAATAAAATAATGGATTCTTGGTATGGTTGCATGACTTGGGCACTCACTAGGCTATTATAGCTCATTCCTTTAATTTGTTTTCCTTTACCCAGGTTCCCTGTAATATTAAAGCTGGAATGGCAAGTTTTGGATATAGTGAAGTGATAATCCTTTTACTACGCTACGGATACTTAGGCAAGTACACCTATCGTTTCCAGTAGTACAGTGTATAGGAGTACCGAGTGTCGATCCCACAGGGACTATGGAGTACTAGTACTAACCTTCTATTTATTATCTAACCTCACAAAGCGAATGACGAATTTATTGGAAATACAAATTAACTAAACTAATTACCTAATTAAAGCACAATCTAGAATTCAATAGAGAGAATGGACAAAAGTAGAGGCGAATCTAGATGAAGAATACCCTAAACCAAGTATGCTAAGACTATACCTTGATTAATGAAAAACCCAATCACTTAGACCCTAGAATCCCTTAATTAGGTTTAATCTTTCTCAAGTATTAACCTCTATCCCCTTGGTTGATTGATTGGAATCTCTTCTCAATCAAAACCCCAAAGAGAAGCATTAAGTTTCTATGAATTCTATGGTTTTGGTTAGGTTTGAATCTAACCGGGGAGACTTATGTGATTCTATCTCTAGCAACCCATGAAAGCCTCTTTATTCAAGAGATGATCTAATCAAATAGGTGATTTCTCAATCCAACTATATGAAATCAATATTGAATCTAAGGATGCATGCAAATCCCAATTCAATAACCAATAAACTCAAGAATAAATCTAAGACAAAAATTGAGAATTTATTAACTAAAGATTCAAATCATAGTCATAGAAAGGTAGGGTTCATCCCATCCAAATTATTCACAACTCAATCGTATGTACAAGAATAAATCCAACAAAATACAAGAAAAGAATGGAAAAACTCATTCTCATGTAATTCTCTTGATTCCTCCCTTGCATCTTGATGAGTCCTTCTTGCTTTGTACCATGGAAGCCCTTGAGTTGCTCCTCCACTCTTGCCTTCTTCTCTCTACATCCCTCTAGATGTGTGTAAAAGTGTGTTTCTTGTGCCTTAGAACCCCAAAGAAACCACCTATTTCCTTCCCCAAAGAGGTAGGGTTCCTCCCCCAAAAGATTCGCCCAAAGTGCTTAAAAACGCAATATTCCGTAACTAGGCCATGGCTAAGGCTGTGGCACGGCCTTACCTACAACCTTGTGTCCTCCTTTTCTAACCAAGGCCGCACCCCAGGCCGTGGCAAGGCCTTACCCGCGACCTTGGTCAGAATGTTTCACTTCTTTTCTATGTAAAATGTCACCTTGAAAACGGCCAAACTAGCTTTTCCTCGAAACATAAAAGTTTTAGCCCTTTGAATAATCTTTCGAAATCAACAAGAATCACATCATTTGAAGCTCTGTACACTGAGCTATAGCTGAAATATTAAGAACTGGTTGGAACAGTACTGCAGTACAAATATGCTTCAATAACTTGGAATTTTATCCTTCGAAACTTAAGAACTGGACTTTGATGTCTGCATATGAATTGTAAATCATTGTCTTAGCTTCAAAATTCTTCATGAATCACTTTAATCCAATATCTCTAGCTCAAGTTATTTCAAAATCACTGAAATATGTCCAGGCTGCCAAACCGTTTCTTTTTCAATTCTTCTTCGCCTATTGCTTCTTTGCATCACTTTGAGGGTTTCTTGACTTTAACTCATCACCAACTTCAAATCACCTCAAAATATCATCCAATTGCCATCCAAATTGATCCAAATTGGTGATGCAATGTGCAAATCCTACGAAAATGACACAAATCACATGTAAATCACACCTTTACACAATTTGGCATTCAAATCATAAATGAGAAGAAAAAGCTAAGAAATAGAGGAAAACTCATAGAAAAACCCTAAAAACCTACCCTAAAAATATACTAAAAACTAATGTACTTTAGCACTTATTATGAAGATTTTACTTATTTTGGATAGCCAAACTGTTTGGGCTATTATTGTAAATAATATGTATATTTGCATGTAAACTTTTAGTGATACTTATACCTTTAAGTTACATTATATGAATGTATTTTATTTTGGGTTAAACATGCGTGGATGTTCTGAGTGAGTGCTTGACTTGAGTCCTGGCGAGAGCTAGGCAGGCAGTCTGCTAAGCCCTTTGGTACGCCTCTGGGTAAGGTGGGGCTGTCACACTTTGCTTCACTTTCTGCAAAGTCCCAAACTTAATGCATTCTAGTTCACAATTCGGATCAAATCTTCCAAATAATCTTTCCATCCATTTATGACTCTGACTTTTGATAAATTTAGGATTGCCTTTTCTTTTATTTCAAATTTAAACAAAGAAAATGTCAAATTTTTCAAAATATGAATTGGTTAGAAATGCTTCACATGTAATAATGTAAAAGAAATTATGTACAGTAAACAACACAAAGCACAAAAAGACTAAATGAAATACAATTAAATGAAACATTTTTTTTTTCAAAAAATTGATTTTGAAATGATAGCTTAAAAGATGCCTTTTGATCTTTAGATGTCATTCCCATTTGAATTCTGACATTACCACAAACTGACCAATGCAGACGAACAACCTCAATCAACTATTGTCATCGACTTCTCAATAACTTCCATGTCGGCATACTGGTTTTCTCATCTGTGATCTTTCAACTGTTACATTCTTTTAACCGTAGGGTCCCTCTGGACTACTGACTTCAGGAGAAGAAATGAAATAAACGATGTTGTCCTAAATTGAGATGATCTTTCTTTTTTCCATTAGGCATCAGTAAGGCAAGCATCATCTGCCAATGTGCTAGAATGCATCATTTTGATACTTGTCAATTCCCTCACACTTGAATCATTGTTTGTTCTCAAACATTCAAAAAAATGTGAGCTCAACTAGTGATTCAAGCATTGAAATCACACATGTGCATTCTAAGTAAATAACCATTACGTAATTTATTTTCTTATCATTAATACTCATAATATCAAACAAAAGGGAAGGAATTATATCACAACTAAGCCGGTTCAATTAAATTTCTTCGGCTTACTGAATTTCACAAGTAAATAAATCATATGATCAATCAAAGTGCATTCCATGTCTATGATCAATTTCATTTTTCACATGAGAAAATTTTATTCTAATGAACTAATCACTCAAAATACGAGTGTCTTTTGACGCGAAAATCGACATTGGTTATGAAGGTACCCGGTTACTCAACATCTCAATTTTAAACTAATAGCAGAAACTGTATTTGAGAAGTAAAATTGCTTTTTTACGCAAGAATCGACATTGGTTGGATGAAGATCCCTGGTTACTCAACAATTTACTTGCACAAATTTGCAATGCATTATTCATAGTTCAAGTACCGTTTGACGTGAAAGTCAACATTTTTGGATGAAGACTCCCGATTATTAAGCACGAGAACAATTGGAGTAGAAAAACTGCATTATTTCTTTTCTTTTCTTCTTTCTTTTTCTTTCTTCTTTTTTTCTTTTTTTTTCTTTTTTTTTTTGTTTTTGCAGTGTAAAAATCCCTCATAATAGATGCCATATCGCATATTACATGAACACACTAATTGACCATAATCAATATTTAACTTGTGAAATCGAGTAAAGAAAAGAAAATTTTCATCAAACATGCAAAATTTTGGACATAATTTCAACTACTTTACATGATATATTTTCTATAAGAACAAAACTCCAAACCACATAATAATTATTTCTTAGAACTTGGAGAAAGCATTTGCCAAAGTACATAAAGTAATTTCAACAAGTAGGGAAATTAGACCAAAATCACGATTGTGAGCAAAAAACTCACAAGCATGTGACATCACCTTATTTTAATCTTACAACAACTTATACAACACATTCCAAAAGTAAATAAGACATTGTGGATATAAAACAATAACTCCCCTTGTGAAATGATTGAAGTCGCATCCCCTGCATGTTTGTTTTTTTATTGTGCTTGAATCGTCCAAACATACATTCAAATTGGCTTGACATTTCCTAGATCTTCGAAGCAAAAGTGCATTTTGACTTAACTCCCTGACCGATGTCTTGGTGTCAATGTTCGTAGTTTCTACCTCTTGTAAGTTAAACTCGGATTTTCCTTTCGTACCATTCAGAATCCTTAACACGAAGTCTAGATTCCTTTTCGGCATCATTATAATTATCCCTTACAATTTGCATTATTTTGGAATTAGAAAGATACCGAAGTGGCAATTATCAACTTCAAATAAGATGACATCCGAAGACCATGGGCACTTATTTTCACCATAAAAAAAATACAAGAAAATATTTTTCTTTTCATTCAATTTGAGCTTATACTCACTCATCAAAAGAGAAACTTTACAATGACACAAACCTACCATTAGGTTTTGAGAAAAATGTGACTTATTTCGAGGTCTCATCAAAGAATCCTTTGCTCAATAGAACAAAAGATTTGAAGAAAACTTTTCAAAACCTAAATGTAAGACATGAAGGGAAAATCAAATGTCATAAACAAATTTGAGAAAGCAATTTATTGAACACTTCATCTGAGAAAAATTTTGGAGACAAGGAAATCTTAAATTTACAAAAGGAGTGCAATTATTAGCATCCAAAATATTTCTATTCTTGTTACAATTGTCTAGCTATGAAATACAATTTCATTTATCACATTGCTTATTCTAACCAAACTCACCTATCTAGTTTCTAGGCACTATCAATTCTAAAAAAATCAGTCGTCCATGACTGTTTCGAATAATTTCAAAAGAACATTCATGTTTTTGATGTCCTTACGAGTCTCGAACATGTGACAGTTTATTTAGAATTAGACCATAATTTAAAATACTCAAATGTAAGATCAAATATGTATCAAATGTCTTTCTTATTTTACCGCCTCTGTTAGAGGACCTGTAAAAATGAAAAAATCAAAATTAGTATAAATAAAAACAAAAACGGATGCATGTCCTAGGGAAGCCCTTATTATGCCAAGGGTAGGCCTAGCATGAAATGCAATCCTTTAGGGTGAGACCCCCCTTTTTAATCGTAGATGGGCCAAATCCGCTGGGAAGAGATGCCTCCATTCTGCTTATATTACCTTACCTAGGGTCTCACCCTAAAGGATTTATCGAAAATATAAACATGCATGTCTTTTAGGGTTACGTACCCAAGACAAAAGGATGACTTTCCTATCATGGGATTCCCGAAATGGCATTCCCTCTAGGGTTTATGCATGATGCCAATTATTAAAGCTAATTAAAATATGAAAAAAATGCAAGATTTGAAAATGTTGTAGAATTTCTTTGAGAAAGATGGAACATGAATTGTACAAAAGATTATTGACTTTAAATTTATTTGATTGAAATATTGAGCCTCCATGAGACTATAGGACACAACATTGAAAGAAAAATAAAAATCATGACTTTATCTAGAAATAGACAAGTCAAAATGTCAGTTTATTAAAGTCAAATGAAATATGTGCTAAAATCACTTTTTGTGTAATGTGGGATGGGAGCGTGGGGAATAAGGCAAAAATGACCCATAATAATAATTTTTTTTAAAGAAAATAAATGCAAACTGTGCAAAAGTTTGACTGCTTGGGTGCATTTATCGGCTCTCAGAAAATTTTAGTTCGAATAAAATTGTCAGGTACAACAAGAATGAGTAATCATTGAAAAGGATTTAAAAAACTAAGGATTTAAAAACTACAATTTTTATTCAAGAATATATAAGACGAAAAATTAAATTTTCAGGATTTTTAAGAAATTCACAATGATTGATCCCTTGGGTATTTATAACAAAATGCAATTTGCAAAAATTTATGAAATTTCATTTCCATCTTTCTCGAAGAAATTAATTATCAAAATGAAATTTAAACGTGCCAAAAGAGGATTGGCTTCCTATGAGAACACCATGCCAGGGCTCTTTATTCTATGGTTGTGAATGCAATCAAAATAGGAAAGAAATTGTGTTAGTTTATTCAACAAATAACACATAACACATTGGCAAAAACAAATAATACACATAGATAATAGTAAATGGCATAACAAGGAAAATAAATGAGGTTGGTTACCTCCTCTTGTGCCTTAGTGTACCTGACAAGGTAAGGCTGACTCTACCTTAGGTCATTCTACATGAATGCATGAGGTTGGGCTCACTAATGCATCTAGACTCGATTAGGCTATCGGTTCCCAAGCCTTTAGACCTAAGGGTAAGGGTCATCAATCCCAAAACCCTTGGTCGGTGGCTCGAGTAATCCCCCAAACACTGCTACGTGCACATCGTGCCCAGGCCACGTGTCCGAGTGGATCTATTCTTTAAAGCCCAAATCTCGAGACTTGTGGACTCAAGCTGAGAGTTTGGGTGATCTCCTAGACATGATCATGTGCACATCGTGCCACGCTCACATATCCAAGTGGATCAAGCCTACGATACGATTTAAGGCACCCGAACCTTCAGACTTAGGGACCCAAAAGTAACAAATCCATCAATTCCAAGGGTCCCGGTCAGTGGTTCGAGTGATTCCTTAGACACCACTACATGTACGCATGCAATGGCCGCGTGTCTAGGCAGATCGGTCGTAGTCCTAAACGAATGGGTAGGTGGCAACCACCAAAAAGAGAAAAAAGGTAAAAAACATCGAATGCATGTATGGAGTGCTCCTTATGAGAGGAGGGAATGATAAAGCGTGGGCTCTAAGGGTGACTGATCCACTCCACAAATGCAAGCGTGGTCAAATAAACTAAAAGTAAATAAAACATACATACATCACATAAGTAGCCGAGAGACGGGAAGTGTGTGAGATGCAAAAGAAAAACCAAAAAACCTAGGAAAGAAAAATGCAATCCTAACATCCAAATGTGATGGAATAGAAGGGTTAAATAAGGAAAAGATAATTAAGCCTAGTGCTCAGACTCACTAGTGATCCCCAGCGAAGTCGCCAAAATCCTGTCGCGTCCTAAAAATCATAAAAGGTACTAGTGAGGTCGTTGACTATCACGTCCCGAAAAGATGGTCCGATCTCGGTGACCCTTTTTGAAAATAAAGGTTTTGGAAAAACTGTGCGTGTGTGAAAAAAATTCCATTTTGAAAAAGCAAGTTTTTTAGAAAAGAAGTGCGTGTGTGATGAAAATCGGATTTTAGTGAAAAAAAGTGTATTTTAAAGAAAATGGTATTTTAAAAGAAAACAAGGCCAAGACTAAAAGTGCGACAATTTTGACAAAATGATTTTTTGAAAAAGGATTTTATTTTAAAAAATGGAGTCGCCACTTGGTACTGAGTTAGGGTGTACCAAGTCACCTGAAAAATCATTTTTACAAAAAAAATAAAAATTTTAGAAAAATTATTTAAAACCCTTTTTCGACTCCGGTCTACAAAAAAACGAGAGAAAAAGGTCTGGGAGTCATATTTGAAGAAAGGGAAGGCAAAGGTTTGCGCCTAAGGTACCCTTTCCACCTAGTCGAGGCTAGTTGTGAGGTTTAATCAAATTTTTCTAAATTAACCCTAAATTCTATCGCGTTCGGATGTATCTAAATGAATGCTATTCCTAAGTCTAAATGTGATTATTGGGAGGGTCGGCATGTTCTGTCGAGGCTTAGTCGGGATTATCGCATTAATTGCGAAACCCAAATCAAGACCTCGATGGAGTCACGAGTGTCTATGCAAAATGCGATGCAAAAAGAAAAGAAAATAATAATATATAATATGTGAGGAAAGAATGTGGGTATGCAACATGACGAGTACGAGGGACTAATATCTCGTGACTAAATCTTTCTACTCACGGAGGGGGGAACGGCATGTACGCCACCGTTTTCCACGTGAGTAGGCAATTATTTCTAGTTGGATCACACAAAATGACCCAAAATTCTAAGTGAGATGCAACCTAGATGTCATGCATTTGAAGATGTGTCAAAAAATAAATAAATATAGTAATAATAATAAAAATCATGCAAAATGGAAAGAAAACTAAAAATGTGTGAAGTGGAATGTAAAATGCACGCGAGTGCACCTAACACCAAAATGCCCTAAGGGTCTAGCATTGGACTAGCCCTGGCTAGGGATTCCCACTAGCGTTGGACTAGCGAGGAAACGATGAAAACCACAACTACCGTTAGACTAGTGTGGTGACGGAACTATAAGGTAATAGCATAGGTAACACAGCGGAAAAATAAAAATTTATTACCTTAACCATGGATCTCTTTGACATATCTATATGATTAACAAGGGGGTTTGCATGAAGATTACCTTAAGCACAGAAGATTTCTATGCTTCTAGGCAAAGATCCTTCGAAGAAGATGTTAGATCTACCACGAAAAGCCCTCCAAGCGTAGAGCCTCTAACGATATCCACACGAACAACTTCTTTGGGAACCTTGTAGGCTTGCTTGCTTTGACTTTTGAGTGCTAGCTCCCTTGAATTATTAAGAACACAAGAAGAAGAAAAACCTAACCCTTAGGAGAGAGAGAGAGAGACGCCTAGAGAGAGAGAGAGAGGCGTGCCTTTTCTTTCTTCTATTTTCTCTCACTAGTTTTCTTTTTGTGTAGCAATAATAATTCAAGAGTCAAAGCATGAACCTATTTATAGAGGAAGTATTCTAGTCTTTTAGGAAATAAAGCTAATTAGAAACCAAGAAGGTTTAGGCAACTTACTTTAAGCTAATCCTTCTCCTTTAGGAAATCTATTCCATAAGGAAACCAATTAGTTACTTTATTTCTTTTAGGAAACTAATTTCCTGCAAGACTTAGAATATTTATAAATAAGTCCTTTAAGTTAATTTATCTCATAAATTAACCCCATAAGTATCTCATACTTATCTTAATTACATTTTAACCCAAAGATTTTGTTCTTTATGTGTGTGACCCATTAGGTTCCATTCACGTTGGCAATAAGTATAAATTATAACTCATTAATTGAGCTAGATAAATTAAACACTTTTAATTTATCATTAATTCACTAATTAATCAATTCATACTTATAGATCATGAGTGGCGTCTAGCAATGCATCATGACCACCCAAGTGAATAGGAAAGTCATATGGTAGACCATACCCTTCAATGACAATGTTACCGTGTAATTAATATCCTTTCACCACACTATATCCCAATTAGTCTAAAAGTATAGTGCATACTTTTAAATGACTAATTTATATTTTCTTGTTCCAGAAATATAACTCTCCATGATGTATAACCTTGAAACTACTTCCAAGTTATACTATCACTTCTGCAGAAGATTTATGAGTTAATATTTCCAACAAGTGGCCATTAAGGGATATACTCTCCTATTAAGGAGTGGTGAATCCTATATTGATTACTCACTATCTTTCCATGCTTCAAACTATACCCAATTCTCTAACCTATGAGCTACCCTTTTACGGGCACCGAGGAATAGAGTCAAAGTATAGCAATCCACACTCAAGATACTATGGTAATCTCAAGTCAAAGGATCACTTACACCATTGCCATTAAGAGTTCAACTATTGGCACTATAGTTGAAACTCTTGGCGGATCAATCCAATGAACTTGTTCTCAAACAAGCATCCACATACTAGCTTAAGTGTCACGCACACCATAGTCAATGAGATCAACTACTACTTACCATAAGTAGAGGCAAAGTATGTGCTAGTCTATCCGTATTAATGATGTCCAATCTCATTAATACTATGACTAGGGATATTTAAGAATATGACTTTATGTATTAGTAGTCTCATAATTGTAACCCTTACAATCTCTAATACACAGTCAATATTCTAAGGACTTTATCAATCAAACAAGTAACATGGAAATACAAGTATAGATGATAAAGAAAAATACCACATGGATAAATATAACATAAATAAGTGTAAAACAAAACACCTTTAAACCATCTTGGTTTTAGGGCATACACTAACAGGAACAATAAAGCTGATAAAAGCATGAATTAAAATAGTAAAACATGAATCAAAGCAAATAAACAGATAAAGACATACAAGATCACATAGGAGCACATAACACGTAATCATGCTATTCTAGATGCAAAACTCCTAATTAAAAGCGGTAAAACGAGTAAGCACATAAGAACACAAAAGCACGTAAACCCTAACTATTACATCGGGAAATTTGCTACAATTTTTAGGGAGGGGGAAGAAAAAGTAAAAACGACCTATCCATTGCACTTGCTATCTAAATATAAAGTTTTGCTAAAATACTAAGTGAAACCTAATTATTTACATTGACTAGATAAACACAAAATATTACATTTTTGCCAAAATAATAAAATTCAAAATTACATAAATTAAAATGAATAAGTACATAAACATATGCAAAAATAAGAATTGTGTGAAGAAAATGCATAATAAATCATATAGAGGGCACATTAGAACACATTGGAGCACTTAAAGCAAAATAAACGAGTCATGGGAATACCTCTTTGAAGACCCAGTACTAAATGCTAACAAAATGAATAAACACGTCAAGGTGCCACAATTTAGGTAAAAATAAATTATAAAATGTAAATACTAATAAACTGGTAAAAATATAAATTTTAGCAAAATAGGAAGGAAAATCGCAACTTAACACAAATTCAGGGGGGCAAAATCATAAATTTGAACAAATTCAAGTTGTAGCCATGCAAATTAAAGTAAATGGGGATAATTTTTACAATTTAAAGTAGACTAAGGGGCAAAATTGAAATTCTAGCAACTTTGAGGGACCTAATTGCAATTAACCAATACCTAATTAAAAGAAATTTTGAATTAAGGGTCAATAAAAATTTATGAAGGACTTAATTGTAAAACAACAAAAAAAACTAGGGGACTTAAGAAATTGGTTAAAAGTTTAGGGATTAAGATGTAAATACTTATTAAACCTAAAATTAATTTAACAAATTTTTAAGCCCATAAACATAAATTCCACAGTATAATTTCAGACGAAAGATCAAACACCCCCTCTTCATCTCTCTCTTCCAGTTTCTTCTTATCCTCTGGTTTCTGAAACTTTTTTTTATCTCTCCTCTCTCTTCTTCGTTCTATTTCTTCCTTTCCCTTTTTTTTCTAATTTCTTGCTGTCAGTCTCTTCTTCTCTCTCTGTCTCCCTCGTTCACCTCTCTCCTTTTCAATTTCTCTTCTCTATTTTCCATTTTCTTCCTTTTTTTTTCTTCCAGTTCTTTCTCGGTTTCCCCTCATCTCTCTCTCTGGCAGCTCTTCTTCTTTGTAGTCTCTCTCTCTCTTTGCTCTCCACTCTTTCCCGTCGTTCTCCCTCTCTCGTTCTCTCTCTTTCAAATGCCTTCTGCTTCCTAAAATCCCAAACTAATTCAATCAATGTCCCAAACTTACAATATCAGAACTTTATAATCCCTTGGAATCTATAAGCCAATCCGCCTACATGAAGCTAAACCCACGGCATAAACATGGAATTGAAGGTGGACCATGAATATTACCTGAACTCGAGCAGTGACGGAGGTGGCAATATGAGAGATTGTCGGCGATGTTGTTGAGTCTGACTGAAGGTTGTGATACGAGCGATGGTGGAGGAAACTTGCTGATTGTAGGACTACTCAATTGGTGATGTTTCTGGTGTGGGTCTATGGGTTGTGGATAGCCGGTTGCAATTGCAGTGAATTTTTTTTGAAATTTGGGTTCTCTGTGTGATTACAGGTTGGTGAAGAGGTGCTTGGCTTTTGGTTGTTAGGGTTGACTGTTGGATTTGATTTTTGTTGTGGTTAACATCGGTGTTTTGATAATGGCTCTAAATTTTGGGTGGCGGTCGCTTGGTATGGGCTATGGTGTTTGATGGTAGCAGGGGGTGTGGGCAGTAGTCCTTTGTGTAGATGGTGGACGCATGTAGCCTTGGTGGCAGTGGTTTGGGAGCTCATTTTGCTGGTAGAGGAAGATAGTGGATGTGGTTGTGATTTGCGGTTGGAGATTGGTGGTAGCAGACTGAATTTCTGGTGGTTGCTTGGGAAAATTGTGGCTATTTATGTCTTAGTTTTGACAGAAAAATTGGCAGTTCTAGGCAGATGGAGATGGTGAGTAGGGGAGCTGTTTGCAGGGCTGTTTGGTTTGTGGAGTTGGTTCTGGATTGAGGCCATTGAAGCTGACTCTGTGTTTTCGAGAATGTGAATGTTTTTTGTGTGTGTTTTTGTGGGTTGTATGTGTTATATGTGTGTGACTGTGTGCTTGTGTGACTATGAATTTCTGTGTGTGCGTATGTGAAGTAGTGAATTCATGTGTTGCTTTTGTGTGTGTATGTGACTGGAGGTATGTGTGTGTGAAGCTATGTGTATCTGTGTGTGTTTATGTGTGTGTGAAGCTATGTGTCTTAGTGTGTGCCTGTGTGTGCTTGTGTATTGTTTGTGTGTTTAAATGTGTGTGCCTGTGCATTATTTGTGAGTGTGGTGTGTGTGTGCAAATGTGAATGTGTGTTTATGTGTGTGTATCTATGTTTTTCTGTTGTGTGTGAGTGTGTGTATGTGCTGAGGGGTGTGTGTGTTTGGAGCTTGTGTAAATGGCGTGTGTGTGTGTTTGTGTGTGTAAATGTGTGTGGATGAACTGTGAGTGTGAGTGTTTGTGACTGTGTGTGAGAGAGAGTGAGTGTGTGTAGTGTGTGTGAGAGAGTGTGAGAGAGAGTGTGAGTGTTTGTGACTGTGTGTGTGAGAGAGTATGTGAGAGAGAGTGTGAGTGTTTGTGACTGTGTGTGAGAGAGAGTGAGTAGTGTGTAGTATGTGAAAGAGAGTGAGTGTGTGTAGTGTAGACACCAAATTTTGACATACCATTTATTTTCAAACATTGGGGGGCATGTTTGCATTTTTTAGACCAAATTTTAATTTTTCAATAATTTGGGGGGCAAAATAATAATTTTATCTGTAAATATTTGTCTATCAACTTTTGGGGGTTTTAAATTCATATTTTTACTTTCATGTGAATTTGTTAAATTTTTATGATTTTTTCTGGATTTAATTGGTATTCTTTTATATTTTTTTATTTTTACCAGTACAAGGGTAAAATAGGTTTTGCCTCGCGGACACCATTTTAGCTCATTTTTAGTCTCAAGTTCATTTTTCTAATTCTTTAAGCATGTTTCTAAATTTTCTTCATTTTTCAGAGACGATTGCTATTTTTTTGAGAGTTTTCATTGCCCAAGGTTAAGAGCGTCATTTTACAGTTTAAATCATTTTTCATCAATTTTTGAGGCATAAATATATTTTCTAGTGTTTTAAGACTATTTTTAATTTTTGATAATTTTTCGAGGTCAATAGCTATTTTTCTGTGAATTTTCATTGTCTAAGGGAAAAATCGTCATTTTACAGTCTAAATTCACTTTTTGTCAGATTTTGAGTCGTAAATGTATTTGCTAGTGTTTTAAGCTTATTTTTAATTTTTGGTAATTTTTTGAAGTCAATAGATATTTTTCTGTGAATTTTCATTGTCCAGGGGCAAAATCTTCATTTCATACCCCGAACGCGTTTTTATCAGCTTTAAACTCTAGCCTGTATTTTTAAAATCTACTTTGAATTCTTTTTGAAAATTTTAGAGAATTGTTGTCATTTCTTTGTATTAATTTTTAATTTTGGGGTTTAAAAAATATTTATTTTAATAAAATTAGTATCTTTTTATCAGTGGCGTTTTCGTTATTTCATAGCATTCTTGGTCAACAAGAAAAGTGATCTATAAATACCCCTTTTAATCAGCAAAGAAAAAGAGGAGGAAAAATAAAAAAACCCTAAAAACACTTTTACTTTTATACCTGAGAAGATCAAAACACCTACTTATTCACTAAAAAACACACACTTCAACTCCATTTTTTCCATTCGGTTACTGTTCATCGCAGCCACTATTCATCATCAGATTTCTTCCAAACATAAAAAGGTAAGTTCTTAATCTCTCTTTGGATTTTGATTCATTTTTTTTTTCATTTTTCCTTTGTCTATTTTATTGTTTATACTCATTTATGTGGAATTTTGGTTGGATTTGTTTTGTTCTTGAGTTTCTTGTTTATGGGTTTACGTTTATGCTGCTCGATTTTTGTTCTGAGTCCCAAGTGTTATTATGCATTGTCTTATCTCCTCCTACACCATTTCATCAGCCTACAACAAATCATCGCCTAAAGCTCCATTGTCCGACCACCACCCAAAACCTTCATATAGCCAAGATTATACTACCTTATAACCACCATCTTCACAAACCAACAGGCAATTCAAAACCATCCCTGTCAATACCTGCAAAATCAAAGTCCAAAATCACAACCCAAAACCTCCACACAAATGCCTTTCGATCAGTCTTCAATCCTAACCCACATAGCCTTGCAGATTGTTCCCCTGCCAAGACAACAATTCTAGTCCAAAACACCACCACAATTCCCCCAATCGATACAAAAAAAAAAAAAAAAAAAAATAGCAAGACAGCCACGCCTCCCTTGCCATCAGATTCTCCCAAATTTCACATACATTAGCCCCTGAATTCATCTCCAGCCCTCCCCTGCCTAAACCTCCAAAGCCATACGCATCCCTGCAAACCACCACCATAAATTTCAATCAACCACAACAGCTCCATCATCCCTGTCTCCTCCTCCACAGTCACAGCCCTCGTAATCCTTCTCCACAATTCAATACCTGCAAAATCAAATAACAAACAAATACCCAAGCAACCATATCAGCCCACAAACCAACTCAAAAACCCACTGCCTCCAATCTCCTATCACTGCCATAACACAAAATCACCCCTACCTCTATCACAATTACCTGTAAAAAAATAGTTTACAAATTGCCAACCACAGCCTCCATTTCTTTCCAAAATCACGTATCATCACCCATCCACCATTAAACCCAACCAGAAGCAACAATTCAAACCACCAAAATCTCCCTCAACGCCTCTCACAGCCCACCCATGCATCATCAGTCAAACCTCCATCTCACCTTCAACACCCACTAGCTTCCCCAACAATCACCAATTCATCGATTCTCCACTACCAGTACCCAAATCAACACTACACGCACACAATCACACACATAGTAGTCCTCATAATCAGCAACATACACACATACAGGCCACGCATTTGCACACACAGAACACACACAGAGCACAAATGCATAGAGACACACAAAAATTAGAATCCACAAGCACAAAAATTACTAACAATTACAATCACATCCCCAAATTGATCAAACCATCACCACTGCAAGGTCCCTACGACCAAATCCACCAAATTCAATCCATCCATGGTCAAATCTCAACCTCACCGTCACACAAAAATAGAGAAATTGAAGAGTGACGGAGACTAGAAAGAAATAGAGAGAGTTAGAGAAAATTAGAGAAATGAGAAAAGAAAGAAGAAAGCAGCGAGAAGAGAGGAAAAAAAAATCTGGAGTGGAGAGAGAGAAAGAGAGAATAGCGAAGAGAGAGAAACCAGAGAGTGAGAGAAAGAGGAAGTCAGAGAGGAGAAAAGGAAAAGAAAAATAGAGGAATTGAGGGAGAGCAGAGAATGGAAAGGGGAAGTGGTTTTGGGAAAGAGAAAGTAAGAGAGAAGACGGAAGGAGAAGAATTGAAAAGATCAGAGAGAAGAGAAAGAAAGAGAAAATGAGGAAACAGCTGAGGAAGAGAGAAAGGGAAGAGAAGGAGAAAGGCAGAGAAAGAGAAAGGGAGAGAATCGAGAGAGGGATCAAGGAAGAGAGACAGAACCAGGAAAGAAGAGAGAAAGTAACAGAAAAAATGGAGAAGAAAAAAAATAGAAAGATAGAGAAATATGGCAACTTCTGAAAAGAAAAAAAAGAAAACAAACTTGGAAAATCGATTTAAAAAATTTTTAGATTTAAGGAATTTTTTTTTTATACATAGTTTTTGGACCTTTCATTATGTTTATTTTTGTTTAACCCAGATGTATCAATGGCTTGGTCTAGTTTATTTTAGTTATTTGTTTCAGAATAACCAATTTTTTGTATTTAGTTAATTATTTCAGTTTTTGAATTTAGTTTGCATTTTCTGTTTTAATATTGTCATTTATAGCAAATATCTACACTTTAATCCTTGTATTCTTGTGTATTATCAATTGGCCTCACAATTATTTTTTGCCATTCAATTAAGTCCCTCCATAATTGCATATTCACTCCCCCACTTGTTGTATTTTTATTCTAAGTACTTTTTAACTTGCTGTAATTTTCTTTTTAAGTCCTATGTTGCTGGAATTTTATCCTAAAAGTCTTTAGGCTTGCTGGAATTTTGGTTCTAAGTTCCCATACTTGTTGGAAATTTGGTTCCAAGTCCTTTAAGTTGCTGGAAATTCTTTTATGGCCTTAGAACATTGTTAAAATTTATGTGTTTTGCCCCCTTAGTTGCTAGAATTTATATTTTACCCCAATTTGTCAACATTTTACATATTTTTAGGCTTTATTTATTTATATCGCGATACATTGACGTGTGTGTTCATTTTTTAAGCATTTGTACTGGGTTTTCAAAGAGGTATCTCTATTTCTTGTTAATTTTGTCCTATGTGCTCCAATATGCCCTTGTGTGATTTATTACGCATTTTCTTCACAGGTTTCTTATTTTACATGCTTTTGTGTATTTGTCTACTTTATGCTATTTAATTTCGAATTTTATTATTTGGAAAAATGTAATATTTTCTGTATTTAGTTAGTCAATGTAATAGCTAGATTATTTTTCTCATATTTTAGCAAAAATTGTGTAATTAGATAGAAAGTGTAATAGATAGGGCATTTTTTAATTTTCTCCCTTTTTAATTGGTAATAAGCCCCGGTGTAATAGTTAGGGTTTATTTACTTTTACGTGCTTACATGTTTATTTCTTTTACCACTTTCTTTAGGATTTTTGCATCTAGAATAATATTCTTATGTGTTATGTGCTCCTATGTGATCTTATATGTTTTTATATGTTTAATTTACTTTTAATTTACTGCTTTAATATTTAATTCATGATTTATGGTAATTCTGTCACCACACTAGTCCAACGCTAGTTGTGGCTTCATTTCTTTTCCTGCTAGTCCAACGCTAGTGGGATTTTTAGAACAGGGTTAACCCAACGCTAGACCCCTTAGGACATTTTAGTGTTAGGTGCATTCATGTGCATTCGCATTTCACATTTCACACACTTCTAATTTTCTTTCCATTTGGCATGATTTTATTATTACTGTTATTATTATTATTATCACTATTATTATTATTATTATTATTATTTTGACACATTTTTAAAATGTATGACATCTAGATTGCATCTCACTTAGAAATTAGGACATTTGTGTGATTTGACTAGAAATAGTCATCCTACTTCACGTGGGAAGCGGTGCTGTACAGGTCGTTTCCCCCCTTCCGTAGGAAACATTCAGTCACTGAGTTATTAGTCTCCCGTATCCTGTCATGTTGCATTCGCACTTTCTTCGACCATTTATTATGTATATTATTATTTTTCTTTCCTTTTTTTTTTTGCATTTTATTTTGCATTTACACTCGTGACTCCCTCGAGATCTTGATTCAAGTTTCGCAATTAATGCGATAATCCCGTGTAAATCTCGATAGAAAATTCTAACCCTCCCGATATTCACATTTAGTCTTAGGATTTGCATTCATATAGATACATCCAAACGCGATAGAACTTAGGGTTAATTTAGGAAAATTTGATTAAACCTCACAACTAGCCTCGGCTAGGTAGAAAGGGTGCCTCAAGCGCAAGCCTTTGCCTTCCCTTTCTTCAAATGTGACTCTCGAACCTTTTTTCTCGTTTTTCGTAGACTAGAGTCGAAAAAGGGTTTTAAATGATTTTCAAAAATTTATTTTTGTTTTTTTAAAACGATTTTCAGGTGACTTGGTACACCCTAACCCAGTACCAAGTGTGTAATACCCTAAAAAATGCACTTACAAGAGACATTCTTTTATTTAGGGTTAAGTGTTAATCCTTGATTTATTAGTTGGAAGATTTCTTGAGTTAATTAGGTTAATTAACTAAGAGTTTCATTATTAAGTAAGGACGCCTAAGTACTAAATTTAGAATAATTTTATTTGACCATTTAATTTATATTAGTGTTTAAATTATGATTAGCTTATTCTACTATTTTCTAGTCTTTTGACTACTTGAATTTTAGCTCAAGTTTACTCAAAAATTTCACTTATTTTCTTGCTTTATTTTCTTTTCCTTGGCTGAAATTTCTTTTCTCTTTTCTTTTCTCTTGGCCGAAAATTCTTCTTTCTTTTCTTTTTCTTTTTGGCCGAAATTCTTTCTTCTTTTTCTCTCCTTATGGCCGGATCTTTCTCTCTCTATTTTCCTCTCTTTTTGCTTTAATAATTTGTGCCATAATATTGCTAGTATTAGGTGATAAGAGATTAAAGAGTTCTACCAATCAAATTGATCCAAGTTAACCACTATTGCATTAAAAGACTACATCTTAACTTTATTCTTGTTATGTTTTTATTGGTTAATCTTTTTCCCACCTTTTCTTTATTTCTTTTCCATTTTTCCTAGCCTATTTCTCTCTCTTTTTCTTTCTTCTTGGCCGGCCATCTCTCTTTCTCTTTTCCTCTCATTTTGCTCTCAACTTCTTGAAGCTTATTCTCCAAATTTTGGGCAAATCCACCATAGAAAGTGAGCTTCTTTCCTTCCTAAGCAAAGTTCTAAGCTTATCTAAGGTATTTACTATGAACTTTTCCTACTAATTTCAAGTTTTAATCAGTCTTTTATGCAAGCGTAAACCTAGATTCTTGTTGCTACTACTTGGAGAACTTAGTTTGAATTGGAGATTTACTTGCTAGATAAAGTGTTCTTGTGGTTAGATTGACTAGTAAATGGCATTTAAACCTTGAAATTTCATGTGTTATATGTTGTTTGGTTGAAGATTCTTGGAGTAGAATTCTTGAAATTTAGTGGAATCATGATTGAACTTCAGCTTGAATTGAACATAAAAGTTGTAGATGTGACAGCCCCACCTTACCCAGAGGCGCACCAAAGGGCTTAGCGGACTGCCTGCCTAGCTCTCGCCAGGACTTGAATCACGCACTCACGCAAACCTCCGAGCGTAATTAACTCAAAATAAATAAACTAAAATAAAATAAAATGGAATAACATAAAATACACTCATATTATTTACTTAAAGGGTACAAGTCACATCAAAAGTTTACATGTCATAATTTACATGATTTTCACAAAGATAGCCTAACACAGTTTAGCTATTACAATAACTAAACATCTATAATAATTAAAACCAGTCGTTCCAGCTTTAATTTTATTGGAAACCTGAGTAAAGGAAAACAAATAAAAGGAATGAGCTATAATAGCCTAGTGAATGTCCAAGTCATGCAATCATATCAAAACTCATTATTTTAGTAAATAAAATAATCAATAAGTTAAATAAACAAGATATGAACAATTTAATTATCAAGTAGTCAAGGGCGGATACAGGGCTTGTAGCACCCTAGAAAATGCACATATAAGAGACATTTTCTTTTCTTATTTAGGGTTAAGTGTTAATCCTTGATTTATTAGTTGGGAGATTTCTTGAGTTAATTAGGTTAATTAGCTAAGATTTTCATTTTGAAGCAAGAACACTTAAGTACTAAAGTTAGAATAATTCTACTTGACCATTTAACTTATATTAGTGTTTAAATTTTGACTAGTTCATTTTACTATTTTCTAGTCTTTTGGCTACTTGAAATTTTGCCCAATTTTATTCAAAAGTTTCACTTATTTTCTTGTTTTATTTTCTTTAACCTTGGCTGGAATTTTTCTCTTTCCTTTCTCTCTCTTGGCCGAAAATTCTTCTCTCTCTTTTCTTTTCTTTTGGCCGAAATTTCTTTTTCTTTTCTTTCCCTTAGGGCCGGTTTCTCTCTTCTATTTTTGTTCTATTTTGCTTTAATAATTTATGTCTAATTATTGATTATATTAAATGGTAAGAGTTATTAATCTTCACCAATTAAATTAATCCAAGTAGCTACTCTTGCATTAAAAGACTAACTATTTACTTTACTCTTGTAAGATTTTAATTGGACCACCATTTTCCCATCTTTTCTTCTTTTCTTTTTCATTTTTCTTAGACTATTTCTTTCTCTTTTTCCCTTCACCTTGGCCGGCCATGCCTTTTCTTCTTCTTCCCTCATTTTTGCTCTCAACTTCTTGGACTTTCATCTCTCAAGTTGACACAAATCAACCATAGGAAGTGGACTTCTATCTTTTCTAAGCAAAGTTCTAAGCATATCTAAGGTATTTACCATGAACTTACTTTATTAATTTCATGTTTTAATTAGTTTTTATGCAAGTTTAAATCCAAGTTTCTTGTTAATACTACTTGAAGAAATTAGTTAGAACTTGATATATACTTGTTAGATAAAGTGTTATTATGGTTAAATAGACTAGTATGTGGCCTTGGAACCTTGAAATTTCATGGAGAACATGTTGTTTGGGTGAAAGTTCTTGGAGCTTAATCCTTGAAAATTTATGTTTTATATGTGGTTTAGTTGAAGATTTAAGTTGGAACTCAAGAACACTTAAAACAGTCATGCTGGACCAGTTTTAGTAAAACTTTCATAACTTGATGTAGATAGCTTGGATTCGAATGATTCTTGTTGTTTTAGAAACTAGATTCATAGGGCTTTCAAACGGTATAAAGCTTGCATGGTGGTTCATTGTGTATTAACCGCAGAAAGCTTGCAAAGTTGGCTGAAAATTCGGTTCTGCGTAAACAGTTTTGATGAAGAGCCAACTTGGGGGCTGATTTTGAACCTGTTCTAGTTGGAATTTTAAGTGATGATCTTCACGAAAGTTGTAGCCTTATAAACGTACTTTCAAACCATGTAACCACAATTCTCTGTCTCTTGGTAGATTGACCCCAGAAATAGCATGAACTTGGCCGAAAACCAACCCTGTGCAGATTTGGGTTGATGAAACACTAGGTTGTGGACCAATTTTGGAATGATTTTTGTTAGAATTTGACATAATGCTCTTCATGAAAGTTTTAGCCCTTAGAATATAGTTTCTATCCATATAATCACTTTTCTCATACGACATATCAATTGGAAGTTATGTTCTATTGAATATCCCTAGTTGGTAAACTTGAAATAGCATGATTTAGGCTTGATAGGGTTAAAGAACTTGGAGTAGTTTATGTGTTTTTGTGATGAATTGGAGTGAAATTGAAGTGAGTTTGATGTGAAATTTGGTAGAACTATGTGAGATTGGGCTGGTTTGGTTGTTTTCTTTGCAGGGAAAATTTTTGGTTTGGTCCGATTATAGAGGAAATGCTGCCGAAATTTCGGTAAAACCTAGGAAATAAAAATAATTAGGCTATGATTTAAGGCTTTATAAGCTGTAATTTAGTGATTTAAGTGTACAGAAATTTTCGTAGATTAGCTATTAGTGAATTAAATCTTTCCGAGCAAAACCCTAGAAAGTTGGAAAACCCTAATTTCGAAAACCCTAAACCCTAGGGTAAAAACCCTAAGCTCCAAAACCCTAGAAATTAAACCCTAGAAAGACTTGGGGTATTTCTTGAATTTCCTTATGAAATTTCTTAGATTTTAGTCAGGATTTTTATACAATTATTTCTCGTGAATTTCAGGATCCGGAAGTGAGTCACAGCCTTATCGTGAAATCTTTTCTTAGGCATCAGGTGAGTGTTCTTCTGTGTGCATGATGCATGAAACTGCCATGTCATACTAGTTATTATTATTTCCATGCATGAAATGGTATGATTACACTTGACATGAGTATATAATAAAAATGTGTTATTTGAGGAAAGATGTGTACTTTATCGCATCTATTCCGTAATGTGTTACATGCTTTCACTATTTAATGTGTTAATTGTGCTTGTGACTTCCATGGTTAATTTTACTATTTTCCACGGTTAATCAAATTGGGAGCGTATGGGAGAGATATAAGGTGTTGGGCGTTATTTGGTGCTTGTTAATTGTTTATCTGAGTAAAGTCCTGAAAAAGGCTAACTCATGATTGAATTTATTCTTGATCTTGGACTTCCGGGGCTAACTTCACCGTTACTCCTCGGTTAGTCATCCGGGAGCGTTTGGGGTGATATAAGGTGCTGGAGAATATAGGTGCTTGATATTCTTTCCGATAAGAGTTTCATTCCTCAAAGAGGGTAACTCCGGATTGAATTTTACGAGTATGCTGGACCTAAGCTTGCTTCTGCAGTGAGCCCGTATCCGCCATTGACTATTTGTTAATTAATTTGTTCACAAATTGTTTATTTACTCATTAAATATTTTATCGAACAAAAATCACATTTCACTGGTATGATCGCATGACTTGAGCACTCACTGGGCTATTATAGCTCATTCCATTTTATTTGTTTTCCTTTACTCAGGTTACTTGAAAAATTAAAGCTGGACCCACTGGTTTTCGATTATTATGGATGTTGTAACTATTGTAATAGCCGAACTGTGTTAGGCTATTTTTGTGAAAATCATGTATATTATGACTTGTAAACTTGCGGTATGACTTGTACCTTTCAGTTAAATAAGAAGAGTGTATTTTATTTTGTTCCATTTTATTTTAGTTTATTTTATTTTAAGTTAAGTGCGCTCGGTCGTTTGCGTGAGTGCGTGAATCGAGACCTGGCGAGAGCTAGGCAAGCAGCCCGCTAAGCCCTTTGGCGCGCCTTTGGGTAAGGTGGGGCTGTTACAGGGCTCAACTACGGGAGCAAGCTCAACCGCAGGAAAAGCAAGTACTGATCATGTAACCATGACATTTAGACCGAGATAATAGCTCAGGTCTTTTATCAAAGAACATGCCTGTTTTAATCACGCAAGCCCTAACCACCATTCACCTTATAACCTCCGTACAAGTTACCACATCCAGGGAGTACTCTCAACCTGGGATGGCCAACACGCAAGAAAGTTTAATCCGGAGTTGGCCTCTTTGAGGATTCACAACTTAAAAGGAAAGAACATCAAACCCTAAAACACCCAACACCTTATGTCCTCCCACGTGCAGCCGGGTTGACTAACCGTGAAATAACATGGAAGTTAGTCACGGTAGTCTCACGCACACACAAGTAACACATTGGTCAATGAAAGCAAGTAACATGTTGCGGAACAGATGTGATAAAGTACACATCTTTCCTCAAGTAGTACAGGTATTCACATAGTAATTGCAAATTTTTCGCATAATATTTATCAAATAAAATATCACATTCCATGCATCATGCACACATAAGGACACTCACCTTGAAAGCCTAAGAAAATCTCTCGTGAAAGTCGTGATGTGTTTTTGGACCCTGAAATTTAAAAGAAATAATAACATAAAAACTCAATTAAAATCCTAGTAAATTTAGTAAGAAAAATTCAAGAAAATACCCCACTTATTTCTAGGGTTTTGGTTTTAGGGTTTTCTAGGGTTTAAGGTTTACTTATTCCAAGGAGGTTAATCTATCACTAGATCATTTCTAAAATTTCCTACACTTCAATTTCCTTCAATTGAACATATTCTAGGCTTAAAATCTCACTTGTCAATTTTTCTTCTTTTAATTCTACAAAAATTTCGGCAGCATTTCCCCTTAAAATCGGACTAACCCAAATTTTTTCCTGCAAGAAAAATCAACAATCCAACCCAATTCAACAAGTTCTACAACTTTTATGTTCAACTCAAGTTCAAATTCAATCAAAATTCCACTAAATTCCAAGAATTCTACTCCAAGAATCTTCAACCAAACAACATATAACACATGAAATTTCAAGGTTTAAAGGCCATATACTAGTCTATCTAACCACAAGAACACTTTATCTAGCAAGTAAATCTCAAATTCTAACTAATTTCTCCAAGTAGTATCAACAAGAATCTTAGGTCTTAAACTTGCATAAAAACTAATTAAAACATGAAATTAATAGGAAAAGTTCATAGTAAATACCTTAGATATGCTTAGAACTTTGCTTAGAAAGGAAAGAAGCTCACTTCCTATGGTGGATTTGCCCAAACTTAAGAGAGAAAACTTGAAGAAGTTGAGAGTAAAATGAGAGAAGAAGAGAAAGGAGATGCCAGCCAAGAGGGAGAAGAAAGAGAAAGAAATAGTCTAGGAAAAATGGAAAAGAAATGAAGAAAAGATGGGAAAATGATTAACCAATTAAAACCTCACAAGAGTAAAGTAAAAAGGTGATCTTTTAATGCAAGAGGTGCTAACTTGGATTAATTTGATTGGTGGAGCTCAATACCCTCTTATCACTTAATACTAACAATAATAAAACACAAATTATTAAAGCAAAAATAGAGTAAAATTGGAAGAGAAAATCCGGCCATAAAGAAGAAAGAAAAAGAAAAAGAATTTCGGCCAAAAAAAGAAAAGAGAAGAGAGAAGAATTTTCGGCCAAGAGAAAAAGAAAAGAAAGAGAAAAATTTCAGCCAAGGGAAAAGAAAATAAAGCAAGAAAATAAGTGAAATTTTTGAGTAAAATTGAGCTAAAATTCAAGTAGTCAAAAGACTAGAAAATAGTAAAATGAGCTAATCAAAATTTAAACACTAATATAAATTAAATGGTCAAGTAAAATTATTCTAACTTTAGTACTTAAGTGTTCTTGCTTAAAATGAAAATCTTAACTAATTAACCTAATTAACTCAAGAAATCTTCCAACTAATAAATCAAGGTTTAACACTTAACCCTAAATAAGAAAAAATATCTCTTGTAAGTGCATTTCTAGGGTGTTACAGTAGAACTTGTTGAAATTGGGTTGGATGGCTGATTTTCTTGCAGGAAAAAAATTTGGGTTAGCCCGATTTTAAGGGGAAATGCTGCCGAAATTTTGGTAGAATTAAAAGAAGAAAAATTGACAAGTGAGATTTTAAACGTAGAATATGCTCAATTGAAGGAAATTGAAGTGTAGGAATTTTTAGAAAATGATCTAGTGATAGATTAAATTTTCTTAGAATGAGTAAACCTAAACCCTAGAAACCCTAAAACCAAAACCCTAGAAATAAGTGGAGTATTTTCTTGAATTTTTCTTACTAAATTCACTAGGGTTTTAATTGGGTTTTCATTATATTATTTCTTTTAAATTTCAGGGTCCGAAAACGCATCGCGACCATTTTACGAGATATTTTCTTAGGCATTCCAGGTGAGTGTCTCTATGTGTGCCTGATGCATGAAAAGTTATGTTTCACTTGTAAATATTATGTTACACTTGCAAACCTTATGTGATAAAATGTGCTATTTGAGGAAAGATGTGTACTTTATTGCATCTATTCCGTAATGTGTTATATGCTTTCACTATTTAACGTGTTACTTGTGCGTGAGACTTCCGTGACTAACTTTACCGTTACTTCACGGATAGTCAACCCGGACAGGCTTGGGAGGTTATAAGGTGCTGGCTGTTTTAGGGCGTGACGTTCTTTCCCTTTTGAGTTGTGAATCCTCAAAGAAGCCAACTCCGGATTGAACTTTCTTGCGTGTTGGCCCTCCAAGGTTGAGATTACTCCCTGGATGTGGTAGCTTGTACGGAGGTTATAAGGTGAATGGTGGTTAGGGCTTGCGTGATAAAACTGGCATGTCCTTTGATAAAGACCTGAGCTATTATCTCGGTCCTAACGTCATGGTTACATGATCAGTACTTGCTTTTCCTGCGGTTGAGCTTGCTCCCGTAGTTGAGCCTTGTATCCGCCCTTGACTACTTGATAATTCAATTGTTCATATCTTGTTTATTTAATTTTTGTCGATTATTTTATTCAATAAAATAATGAGATCTTGATATGGTTGCATGACTCGGGCATTCACTGGGCTATTATAGCTCATTCCTTTTATTTGTTTTCCTTTACCCAGGTTTCCTGAAAAATTAAAGCTGGATCGACTGATTTTGATTATACTAGATGTCTTAGTTATTGTAATAGCCAAACTGTTTTAGGCTATCCTTGTGAAAATCATGTATATTATGACATGTAAACTTTTGATGTTACTTGTACCTTTAAGTTAAATAATATGAGTGTATTTTATTTTATTCCATTTTATTTTATTTTATTTTGAGTTAAGTACGCTTGGATGGTTGCGGGAGTGTGTGATTCGAGTCCTGGCGAGAGCTAGGCAGGCAGTCCGTTAAGCGCTTTGGTGCGCCTCTGGGTAAGGTGGGGTTGTCACAAAGTGGCAACTCCATTTTTTTAAAATATAAAATAAAAACCCTTTTCAAAAATTAGTTGGCCAAAACTGTCGCATTTTTTAGTCCCAGCCTTACTTTCTTTTAAAATGCCATTTTTTTTCTAAAAAATACATTTTTTAACTAAAAAATCGATTTTTATCACACGCGCACAATTTTTCCAAAAACTATCTTTTCAAAGGAAGTCATCGAACCAAACCGTCCTTTTGGGACGCAACAGTCACGACCCCACTCGTACCCTTTTACCTTTTATGATTTTTTCAGATGCGACATGTAGTGTGTGTGTAGTGTGTGAGAGAAAATGTGAGTGTTTGTGACTGTGTGTGAGAGAGAGTGAGTGTGAGAGAGTATGTGTAGTGTGTGAGAGAGAGTGTGAGTGTGTGTTCTTGGTGTTCTAGGTGTGTGGTTGAAGATGTATTAGTGTGTGTTCTAGGTGAGAACTTGAAGATACACTAGTGTGTTCTAGGTGAGAACTTGAAGAAAAAGGTAGGAAAAAGTGTGTTTTTTTTTTTGTGTTCTTGGTGTAAAAGGATAAAATCAAAAAAACTAAAAAACTAAAAACTCTAGGCTTTTTATTTTTCTCTCCTTTTTTTAAAATCCCCAAGTGGAGGTATTTATAGTGCACAAAAAACTTACCTTCCAAGAAATGACTAAAAGACCAAAACGCCCTTGACTACCAAAATTACAACTTTACCCTTAAAAAAATATATTCTCTCATAAAAATAGAAAAAATTAAGAAAAATATAAATAATAAATTTGTTAATAGAAATTCACCCCAAAAAAAGTTAGAAAAATTTAGAAACATGCTTGACAACCTAAAATTAAATTTGGGACCAAAAAATTGGCGAAAAATGAGTTTAGAATGTAAAATGACAATTTCGCCCTTATACTATCAAAATGTATGAAAAATATCAGTTAGCCTCGAAAAATTATCAAAAATTAAAAATAATCTTAAAATCCTAGAAAATGCATTTATGACTCAAAAATTAAGGAAAATGGGTTAAAAATGTGAAATGACGATTTTGCCCCTTAACACAGTATTTACAAAAAAAAAAAATAGCAATCATTTTTGAAAAAATCAAGAAAATTTAGAAACATGCTTAAAGAATCAAAAAAATAAATTTGGTACATGAAATGAGCGAAAATGGTGTCCGCGAGACGAAATTACCATTTTGCCCTTGTGCTTGTGCTGGTAAAATATAAAAAGAATATCAATTAAATCCACAAAAATCACAAAAAATAAAAAAATGCGTATGAAAGTAAAAATATGAATTTAAAACCCCAACACTAAAAAAATATTTACAAATAAAAATTACTATTTTGCCCCTCGAGATTATTGAAAAATTAGAATTTGACCCAAAAAATATAAACACCTCCCCAATGTTTTAAAAAGTAAATGGTGTGTCAAAATTTGGTGTCTACATGACCCTTTTAGATTCATTTCCTTGAATTGCATGACATGCATAGAAGCTAGACTTGTGTTAGCATTTTAAACAAAAATTGTAGCACAAGATGTCACACAATTAGGGGTCAATTCGTGAAGCAAGTTGGTGAATTAAACACCATACAATCTGCTTATTAGCCCTAGTAGGACAACTACACAAAGGAAAAATTAAAATGAAAAAAAAAGAGAAATCTTCTCATGAAGCTAGCTGGTCAAACAAGATTGCAAGCAAGTAGGAGGTGTCAAGTTCTTGGAGTTTGTAGGGTGAAGCAAGCACCTCATGAGCAGCCAGCCTAATGTGCTGATTAAATGGGATAAAAAATGATAGAAAAATGATGGAAAAAGGCTTCTTGTAAGTCGTCCAAAGAGAGAAAGAGAAAGGAGAGAAAATCTGGAGAAAAACCAAGCTGGAATTGGAACAAGATTGAAGACTCTTGAGGGTAACACCAATTTTCTTAACTTCTTGATTGATTCTATATGTTATTTAGCAAAGTTAAAACTTAATTGATGGTATATATTCTGATTTTAGAGGTGGAATTGAACTAGGAACTAGGAGATTTTGAACCAAGAAAGCTTTAACATACCTAGAACCCGTAGCACAGTCACCTCTGCGCAGCTGTAGGAAACTGATCATAACTTTGTGTAGAAAAATCAAAATTGGATGCCGTTTGTTGTGTTAGAAACTAGATTCAAAGGCCTTTTCATTGTATAAAAATCTTGTTCTGGTTCGTTATGTAGAAATACCAGAATCGTTTGGAATCTGGCTGAAAATATAGACCTGCAAAGAACAGGGTTGGTGAGGTCCTAACTTGTAAGCCAATTTTAAGCTCAATATGATTCAGATATGAATTGGAGTCCTTCATAAGAGTTTTAGTTCTTGAATTCTAGTTTCTATACATGTAAATATCACTCTCATACAAACTTATATTTTGAAAGATATGTTGAGTTGAAAATCAGCATCTGGCTGGACTGAGAATTTCGTTTAGCTAAAGATGGTCTGCAACTGGTTTAAATTGTGGCCATATTTTGACTAGGATTTTCTTCGAATTTAAAAATGGTTTCTTCTGAAGAGTTGTAGGAAATTGAATCTAGTTTCCAACAGTACCAATTTTGTAGCGTTTTGATCAGTATAGCCCAAGTTATGTTCAAATGAATGGACCCTGCGCAGGCAGCCAAGGGAGGATCCGCGAGCTTGAAGCCCATGGCTCCACCCACGGTTCCTCTCTAGATTACTCCTATTAGAACAGTTTTCTTGGTCCATTTGAGCCCTATTTTTCAAGGGTTTTCACTTGTTTCATGACATATCATTAGGCATGCTTTTATTAAGTTAATATTAGGTTCATGATTTGGGTTTTCTTAAGTGAGTCAATTACACTTTGTAGGTGATTTTGATGAGGCCAGAAACTCAAGCTATTTGAGTTGATTCAACGAACGGTTGGTGAATAGTTTTGGGAAGTTGAGGTGAGGACTTTCTTATACTTTAGCTTTTTCAAAAAAAGTATAACTCTTATGTATAACTGACTTTAAATGACTACTTGGATATCAAGTTGGCATGAATGAAGTTTAAGTGTGCGTGAATGATTCTTACGAAAAGAATGTGATTGATTGAAAATATTTGATATTTGTTCATATGTTTGGAATGGCTCTTTATTTGCTATGTTAATTACTCTACCAAGACTAGTCTATATGATATGTATGATATATGGCCTACCTAGCAGGAGAAATAGCTAGGACATGAGTATGGCCTACCTGGTGGGATAAATAGTCGAGCTGGAATTCCAGTAGGTTGATGGTTAACTTGTAAATATTGAGCTATTCGTGAATGAAGATTAATATATGTAGTCTGCGTGAATGTCATGAACTAATTCATGCCCTAAAGTATAATTATAGCTCCTCACTAAGCATGTGAAGCTCACTCCTCTTTGATTAATTATTGCAGGTTTTTGTGAAGTTTTGGGAATCGGCTTTTGGGCTCATTGGGTTGGATTGTTAAAGGTGAGCCTAGTGTATGTAGTTAGAGTAGGAAGCAATGTGCTTTGTGAGATTTGCTGTGGCAGTCATGTAATGTAAATACTTAGGATTTGTATTATATGGGTGTTGATGTAAATTGTACTTTGCTTATGGATTGTAGATTGTGAGATTGTTCTATAAGAATTTAATTTAATTTTATTGTATAGCATGTTTTTAAAATGAAACTTAGATTGTCAGGTTGTGAACTTGGGAGATTTTATTTATGTTAATGGAAAGTTGATATCTCGGAGGACTTGTTATTGATTGTTACATTTAAGTACTCTTATTTCGCTAGCCTGGTATTGTGGGGTTAACTCTCCATGATACGGCAGGGGTGTTATACGCCGGGTACGGGATGTGACACTTGGGACTGATACAAGGACTTAATAAGAAAGTGTCCATACCATGGACTCCCAAATTAGCTAATTGTCCAAACCTTTTATAATGGACTAAACTATCAAACAAAAATCAATATAGATGCAGCTACAGGGGGAGCTCTCATGGCAAAGTCAGCGGAAGAAGCCCAAGAATTAATAGAAGAAATGGCAACAAATTATTACCAATTGGCCAATGAAAGAGGCATTGCTTGAAGAACGTAAGGTATGTATGAACTTGACAATTTAGATATGCTTAGAGCTCAAATGCAAAACATGATGAATGTTTTCAATAAGCATGTTTCTAGTAGTTCAAATTCATCATCTAGTGTTACATATTGTAATTTGTGTAATGATTCTCGCAATCCATCTACATGTGCACAAGTTCAATATGTCAATAATTTTAAACCTTCTTCTTCCAACAATCCTTATTCAAACACATATAACCTCGAGTGGAGAAACCATCCAAATCTTGGGTGGAAAGAGCCAAAAATGATCACTCAACCTAGATTTTCACGAAACAAACCGGCTTAGGAGGTGCTATTGAGAAAGTGATGGAAAGGGTTGAGTATTTTGAATCTAGAATGCTAGGAATGGCTAGATCTTTAGAGAATCAAATTATTCAATTAGCGGAACAAATGAACCTTAGGAAACAAGGGGAGTTACCCAGTAAAACAGAAATTAATCCTAAGGAACAAGTCCAAGCAATTGCATTAAGAAGAGGTAAAATGCTAAATGAACCAATCATTGAAGAATGTGGGAGTGAAAAAGAGGAAAAAGAGGAAAAAGGAAAAGAAATAGTGAGGGATAATGAAGTTAGTGTGGAAAATATAAAATCTCAATTACAAGCTATTCCACTTCCAACACAAATTCCATTTCCACAAGCAATTGGTGGTGTGACAATTTCTGCAAGTATACAGAATCGTAACAAGTAATATAATGATAAGTAGAGATCATTCCCATGAGGATTAGTTATTTAGCCACCTATCAATTTGCTTCTATTTGTCTAAGGCTTCTAATTAAAGTTAAGAAAACTCATAGTAAATTCTCAACTAAGAGTACTTTGAAACTAAATTAATACCAAATTAGCTAAGCTAAAATCGCACAAGCAATTAAATCTAAAGAAGAATCAATCAACCCATGAAGATTAGGAATTAATACTCACCCACAATCAATTCAATTAATTAATCTATGAATTACCCATGCTTTATTATGACCCAAGTTTTTCCAATAGGCATCAATTAAATTCTCTCAATGTTTAATGACTAAACCTTATTTAGATCAATTTTCAAAACAAATTAACCCACTCTCGTGGTGCCAACCCATTAGACAATCAACCTAAGAAGGCCATATAAGCCACTCCTATGGATATCTAATTACGTATCACAATAATAAGTAATTAGATTGATGATTGTAGATCTATTATGTTACCATCTCTCAATGCGCAGCACAACATAAATTTTAACCATGGTGGCCAAGCATGATTAAGCATTAAGTATAACAATCATCACATAATAAAAGCACGATTCGTAAATAGATTAATCAAAAGAACATCATGTTTAGAGCATGAATCCCTAATAACAAATCTAGCCACTCATGGTCTTACAATCCAAAATAATAACATTCAAACAAAATAAAGAATTCATAAAGAAAAGAGAGAGAAGAATAAAAATCTGGAATCTTGTGTTCTTGATCTTCCTCTTAATCTCCTTCTTGATGTTTCTTGTATTGTAGGGTGTTTTTCTAAGGATGCCGTCACTTCCTCTCTTATTTTTGTGTTTCCCCCAATATTTATCCGTGTTTTGGCTTCCAAAAAATTAAGTCTTTGAGTTAAAAAAGGAAAGAAATCGCTAAAATCGTGATTCTGCAATGATACCTTCTGTTTCGATCGAATTAGATCAGTTCGACCGAAACAGAAGTCTGGAACTTTGATTGTCTTTGTTCTTTCTTGGCACTTTTAATTCCATCCACTTTCCTTCACTTCTTCCTGCCAAAAACAATACAAATAAGTTCCATTCTCCTAAAATTACTTTTCTCCACTAAAATTACTCAAAAAAAGACCAAATTTTCCTAATTAAAACCACACAATTTACTCTCTAAACACCTATAAATTAGGCACACATCAAATACCCCCACACTTAGATTTTGCTTGTCCTCAAGCAAACTAGCATGATCATTCAAATTTCGACAATCCAACCAAATTCCGTCAACTAAGCCAAATTATCCATTACTTATCCTTTTTTTTTCAAAATTCAATGTCAAGTAGCTTAAGAACTAGGAATGGTCATCAACTAGGATAATCACACAAAAATTGACATGAAAACTAAAATAATATTAAGTACTACTTCAAACATCCTTAGTCCAATAGTTACCAAGTATTGTCAAAATAATTTAGATTGCAAAAGAACCATCGAAGTCCTACAAGTAAGAAGTCACACATGAAGCTCTAGGGTGTCAATTTTCGGTTTGTGGATGCGCTTTACGCTCCATCCCACTCTATGCGTAATTAACATTGCTTAAGATGTCATTTAACTTTTTACGCGAATCACTGACATGGGGCTCATGAAAGGACCCGGTTACTCAATCAAATCTCACTCTTAAGTGGTTACTAGCACTATTCATAATTTCAACCCATATTTCTAAAGGTCAAAATCAACGGAATAATTTAACTTTCAAAATCTGTGCGCATTCACACTTTTTTTTTTGAAATTTTTTTCTTCTTTTTTTCTCTTTTTTTTTTCCATTGCACCCCCTAATTCTTAATACTCAAACACATCCTCACAAGCTAGACTTCAACATATTCTTCTACAACCACATTATTTCGCAATACAAGGTAACCAAGAAGACCAAGAAAATAATGAAGATTCCAACACTAAGAACAATTATGCCAATTATGTGTGATCATCATGTTACTAACTACTCATAGTTCTCAAAGCTAATAAAAAACTTTATTCAAGAAACATACTAGTGATAGATACTTCAATCTAATGATGAAATTCAATCTTCATATTTCCATCCAAATAGTCATGTCCATCTGCTCAATAACAAGTCACACAAACACATTCACACCACCCCACTACAAAGCAAAAAAACTAACACAAAACATAAGACATATGACACTAACACACATTAATGACACAAAAACATAACATAAAACAAAATACTTCAACAATTCATTCCACTAGTTCCTCCCCCCACACTTAATTTCTCACATTGTCCTCAATGGGAGGAACAAAAACACAAGACACTAACACAAATACACATAAATAACACACAATAACTAAACACAAAATAAAAGAAAGCATGAAAAGTGAAAGTTGGAAAAAAAACAATACTCCCCTAGCTCATGGAGATGAAGGTGGTGGAGACGGCACACGGAGACCCTAACACATGCTAATTTCTTTACTTCCAAAGAAAGGACTTGGAACCTGCAAAAATAAGGTAAAGACAAATTAAAACTAATACCTAAAAAAAATAAAGAATTATTAAATAAAAACTTGCAAATAATATAGATAGCTTGGGTTGCCTCCCAAGAAACGCTTGTTTAGAGTTATTAGCTCGACTTTGAATGAACCATTGGCTAAGTGAGAGAAAGGAGGGAAACGATTTCCCTATGGTGATCCATGAGCTTTCCTAACTATGGCTTGCAACGATGCCCATTAGCCTTGAATAGCTCTCCTTTGGAATTCTCTAATTCTAAAGCCCCATGCTGAAACACTTTTGTCATTTTGAATGGTCCACTCCATCTAGATTTAAGCTTCCCAGGAAATAATCTCAAACATGAATTGAACAATAAGACAAAATCTCCTTCCTTAAATTCCTTGGGAACAATATGAGCATCATGCCATCTCTTGGTTATCTCCTTATAAAGCTTAGCATTCTCATATGCCAAATGTTGAATTTCATCCAACTCATTGAGTTGCAATAATCTCTTCTCACCAGCTATCTTCACTGTCAAAATTTAGAGCCTTGATTGCCCAATATGCACGATATTCCAATTCAACGAGTAGATGACATGCTTTTCCAAAAATTAACCTATATGGAGACATTCCAATAAGGTGTTTTAAAAGTTGTCCTATATGCCCACAAAGCATCATCTAACTTATTAGCCCAATCCGTTCTTGCTCCATTCACCATCTTCTCCAAGATTCTTTTTAATTCCCTATTTGAGACCTCCACTTGACCGCTAGTTTTGGGGATGGTATGGTGTAGCTACCTTGTGATGCACCCCATATTTCTTGAGGAGAGATTCAAATTGTCGATTGCAAAAATGTGTGCCACCATCACTAATAATTGCACAGGGAACTCCAAATCTTGCGAAGAGTTTCTTGAGAAATCGGACCACCACCTTAGCATCATTTGTTGTAGAAGCTATTGCCTCCACCCATTTAGATACATAGTCAAGGCCCACTAAGATATATTTGTTCCCATAGGATGATGAAACGGTCCCATGAAGTCAACTCCCCATACATAAAAAATTTCCACCTCTTGTACTATTAGTGAGAGGCATCTCATTCCTCTTTGAAATATTTCCCTGCCCTTTGACAACTGATCACAGTGTCTAACAATTTCTCTAACATCTTGGAATAATGTAGGCCAATAAAATCCACTTTTCAAAACACGCTCAGCTATCCTATTGCCTCCAAAATGACCAGCATATGCTGGACTATGACGCTGAGTAAGAATCTCTAATATCTCCTCTTGCTAGTACACATCTTCGAATTAATCCATCTCCACAAATTTTGTAAAAGGAGCTCCTCCCAAAGATAGTGCTTGACTTCAAATAAAAATATTTTCCTCTGTTGATAAGATAATTCCATAGGAACTATCCCACACGCAAGAAAATTCACCACTATCAGCATACCATGGTGCACAAATCTCACGCACTTGCATAAAGGACTCATCAGGAAATTTTTCATTAATCTCCATCTCTTCTACTACTACTTCAACTGCCCCTTCCAACCGAGAGAGACTGGTCTGCCACTACATTCTCGGAACCCTTTTTATCTCGGATTTCGATATCAAATTCTTGAAGAAGCAATATCCATCAAATTAACCTCGGCTTTGCATCTTTCTTGGCAAAGAGGTGTCGCAAAGCTGCATGATCTGTATAAATAATCACCTTCGAACCAAGTAGATAGGAACGGAACTCGTCTATTGTCAAGACTACTGCCAGCATCTCCTTTTCAATTGTCGTGTATTTCATCTGGGCTCGTGAGAGTGTACAACTGGCATAGTAGATGACGTGCACCTTCTTGTCCTTTTTCTGTCCTAACACACATCCTACAGCTTAATCACTTGTGTCGCACATGATCTCAAATGGTTGGGACCAATGTGGAGAAGAAATTATTGGTGCCGACACAAGTGCCTTCTTTAACCTGTTAAAAGAACACAAACAAATATCATCGAAATTAAAAGAGACATCCTTACTCAATAAATTAGTAAGAGGTCTAGCAATAAGAGAAAAATCCTTTATAAATCGTCAGTAAAATCCGGCATGACCAAAGAAGGCGCGAACTCCCTTAAGAGAAGTCGGAGGAGGCTGTTTCTCTATGACTTTGATCTTTGTTCGATCTATCTCTATTCCTTCCTTGGATATTTTGTGCCCCAAAATGATTCCTTCTTTTACCATAAAATGGCACTTCTCCCAATTGAGTACCAAACACGTCTCTTCACATCTTCTTAATACTTTCTCAAGGTTGGCTAGGCAAAGCTCGAAAGAATCCCCAAAAACTAAAAGTCATCCATGAAGACTTCCATTATATCCTCGATCAAGTCAGAGAATATAGACATCATGCACCTTTGGAAAGTAGCAGGCGCATTGCACAATCCAAAGGGCATTTGCCTATAAGCAAAAGTACCATATGGACATGTGAATGTGGTAACAAAAGCTTTTGTATTTTAGTTAGAAAATGTAATAGATAGGTTAGATAGGCTATTTTAATTCTTTTTTCCATTTTTAGATTGTAATTAGGTTATTCTTCGATGTAATAGTTAGGGCTCTCGCGTGCTATGTGTGTTATGTGCTTATGTGTTTTATCCGCTTTCCCTAGGATTTTGCATTTAGAATATTATGCTTGTGTGCTACGTGCTCCTATGTGCTATTATTTGCTTTTATGTGATTATTGCTTTAATATATGCTTTATTTATTTACTTGCTTTATAATTATATATGTGTATCGTCGCCACACTAGTCCAACACTAGTTGTGGTTAATTTCGTTTTCTTCGCTAGTCCAACGCTAGTGGAGAATTTTTAGAAAATAGGCTAGTCCAATGCTAAGCTTTTAGGTCATTTTAGTATTAGAATCATTTCTCGCGTGTGCATTCCATGCCACTTCACACACATTTTTCTTTTAGGTTTTTATCATTTTTGTATGATTTTTATACTTTATCACTTGTTATCTATTTTAAACATATGTTTAGTGCATAACATTTAGATTCCACTACACATAGAATTTTAGGTCATTTGTGTGATTTGACTAGAAATAGTCATCTACTCACATGGGAAGCGATGGCGTACATGTCGTTCCCCCCTCCGTGAGTAGAAATAGTTAGTCACGAGTCTATTAGCCTCCCGTACCCGTTATGTTGCATCCCCACTTTCTTTGTTCACTTACTATCTATATTACTATTTTCCTTTTCTTTTGCATTCTATTTTGCATCTATACTCGTGACTCCATCGAGGTCTAGACTCGGGTTTCGCAATTAATGCGATAATCCCGACCAAACCTCAATGGAATATTTTGTCCCTTAACGATATCCATTTTTAGGACTAGATTTGCATTCATATAGTTGAATCCAAATGTGATAAAATCTTAGGGTTATATTAGGAAAATTTAGACTAAACCTCGCAACTAGTTTCGGCTAGGTTGAAAGGGTGCCTTAGGCGCAAACCTTTGCCTTCGCTTTCTTCAAATGTGACTCCCGAACCTTTTATCTTGTTTTTAAAAGACCTGGAGTTGTCTAAAAAGTGTTTTTATTGTTTTCTTACATTTTTTCTCAAAAATCATCTTCTAAATAAATCATTCTTGATTTTCTCACCTTTTAAAAAAATATTTTTTGGTGACTTGGTACACCAAAACTGTATACCAAGTGGCGACTCCATTTTTTTTTTAAAAACCCTTTTCAGACTCTATTTTCGGGCCCAAAATCCGTCGCATTTTCAAAGTCCCATTTTAGGCCCTTTTTCTTTTATTTTTAAAATAAAGGATTTGTTTTGTCACATTTTTATCGAACATCTTTTACAAAGCATTTTCTAAAAATTATTTTTACAAAAATTTACACGCTTCTTTTTCCAATAAACATACCCACATTTAATTAATCCTTTTCCTTTTTCTCGACTTCACTTATTTTCGAACGAAAAATGGGGCGCGACAGCTGGCGACTCCACTGGGGATCACTAGTGAGTCCGAGCACTCGGTTTAGTCATCTTCTTCCTTTTCTAACCCTTTTCATTTCTATCGCATTTGGACGTTAGGATTGCATTTTTTCTTTTTAGGTTTTTAGGTTTTTCTTTTGCATCTTACACGCTTCCCGTCTCTCGGCCACGTATGTGATGTATGTATGATTTATTTACTTGTTATTGCTTTATTCGACCGCGCTTGCATTTGGGAGAGGGTTAGTCACCCTTAGAACCCACACGTGTTAATATTACATTCCTTCCTCTCATAAGGAGCACTTCATACGTGCATTTGATATTTTTAACCCTTTTTTCTCTTTTTGGTGGTTGTCACCCACCCATCCCGGTTAGGAATAGGATTGATCTACTTAGGTATGTGCGCGGGGCACGATGTGCACGTAATCATGTTTGGGAGATCACCCGAACTCTTGGCTTGAGTCCACAAGTCTAGAGATTTGGGTTTTAAAAATAGATCCACTCGGACACGTGGCCGGGGCACAATGTGCACGTAGCAGTGTCTAGGGGATCACTCGAGTCACCGACCAAGGGATTTGGGACTGATGACCCTTATCCTTAAGTCTGAAGGCTTGGGAACCCACAGCCTAATCGAGTCTAGATGCATTAGTGAGCCCAACCTCATGCATCCATGTAGAATAACCTAGAGTAGAGTCAGCCTTACCCTATCATGCACACTAGGCATGAGAGGAGGGAACCAACCTTATTTATTTTCCTTGTTATGCCATTTACTGTTATTTATGTGTATCATTTATTTTTGCCAATGTTTTATGTGTTATTTGTTGAATAAACTAACGCAATTTCTTTCCTTTTAATTGCATTCACAACCATAGAATAAAGAGTCCTGGCATGGTGCTCTCATAGGAAACCAACCCATTATCGGCACGTAAAAATTTTTCTATCTTACCTTTAATTTCTTCGAGAAAGATGGAAATGAGATTTTCATAAAAATTTTATAAATTGCATTTTTGTTGTAAAGAAAGCACCCCAAGGGTCCAACCATTGTAATTTTTGTAAAATCTCGAAAAATTTGATATTTTAACTTGTATATTTAGAATAAGAATTTTATTTTTAAACCCTTTTCAAATTTACCCATCCATGTTGAACTTGTCAGTTTTATCCGAACTAAATTTTCTTAGAGTCAATAAATGTACCTAAGTGGTCAAATTTTTGCACAGTTTGCATTTACCCCTTTTTCAAAGAATTAATATGTCATTTTTTACGTATCCCCCACCCTCCCATCCCACGTGATACAAAAGGAGACTTTAACACATAATTAATTTTATTTTAATAAACTGGCATTTTGACTTGTATATTTCTAGATAAAGTCACGATTTTTGACCTTCTTTCAATGTTGTGTTCACAACCTCTTGTGGCTCTATTTTTCAAACAAATAGATTTGAAGTCAATAATTTATTTTGTACAGTTCATGATCCATCTTTCTTAAAGAAATTCCACATCATTTTCCAAATTTGACATTTTCGCATATTTTAACTTGTTTTAATAAACTGGCATCATGCATAAACCCTAGAGGGAATGCCATTTCGAGAATCCCATGATAGGAAAGCCGTCCTTTTGTCTTGGGTATGTAACCCTAAAAGACATGCACATTTATATTCTCGGTAAATCCTGGCGGGTGAGACCCTAGGTAAGGTAATACGAGCAGAATATAGGCATCTCGTCTAGGCGGATCTGGCCTATCTACGATTAAAAAGGGGGGTCTCACCCTAAAGGATTGCATTTCATGCTAGGCTAACCCTTCGCACAATAAGGGCTCCCCCTTAGGGCATGCATCCGTTTTTGTTTTCACTTATACTAATTTCGATTTTTTTTCATTTTTTACAGGTCCTCTAGGGAGGCGACAAATTGGGAAACACGTCGGATACATATTTGATTCAAACATTTTAAATCATAGTTTTACTCCAGTAAACCATCATACACTTGACATTTATAATGCCAGTGTTCTTTTCAAACTATAAGAAGGATCGGGGGAATCCAGTTTTTTTAGAATTGAGAGTCCGAACGATTCAGATTGATGAGTTTGACTTGAATGATTAGCGTCATAGATGAAATTGTCGTTAGATAATGGTTCATTTAGATGCAATAAGAATAAGAATAACTTAGTCACTAATAACGGTTTTCTTTTTGTAAATTTAAGATTGCCTTGTATTTGAAATTCTTTCTCAGATGAAGCACTAAACAAATTGCTTTTCAAAATTGTTTGTAGCATGAGATTTTCCCTTCATATTTTTGTATTTAGTTTTGAAAATGATTTGCTTCAAATCTTTTGTTATATTGAGCAAATAATTCTTTGATGAGGCTTCAAAATAAATCACATTTTTCTCAAAACCTAATACTAGGTTTGTGTAATTGTAAGTTCTTCTCTTTTGATGAGTTAATGAGTTCAAATTGAATGAAAAGAAAAACATTTTCTTGAATATTTTGATGGTGAAAATAAATGCTCATAATTTTCAGATCTCATCTTATTTGAGTTTGATAATTGGCGCTCTGGTATCTTTTTTATTCCAAAATAACGCAAAATGTTAAGGACAACTAGAGTGATAAAAAAAAAGGGGGGGGGGAGATTCCATGTTAAGTATGCTGAACGATGCAACAAAAGAAAAAAAAAAAAAGGGGCTACCCATGCTTAACTCAAAAGAGACAGAATGTCAACAGTGGTACTGAGGCAAAATGATTCAAGCACGACAAAAGGGACAAACATGCTGGGGATATGACCTCAACCCATTCACCAGGGGAGTTTATTGTTTTACATTCTAACTGTTCGCACTTTCATGTGAAGTGTATTGTATAGGTTATTTAGGAGGTTAAAATAAAGTCGTGTCACATGTTTGTGAGTTGTAGTTAGTAATTTTGATTTTGTCTAATTCTCTACTTGTTGAAATTACTTCATGTATGTCAACAAATGTTTTCTCTAGGCAAGGATAAATTATTATTATGTGGTTTGGAGTTTTTTTCTTATAGAAAGTATATCTTGTAAAATGGTTGGAATTATGTCTAAATTTTGTATGTTTGATGAAAATTTCTCTTCGTTACTTAATTTCACATGTTAAATGCTGATTATGGTCAATTAGCGCACTCATGTGATTTAACGTCTATTATGAGGGGTTTTATATAAAAAAACAAAAAACAAAAACAAAAAACAAAAAGAAAGAAGAAAAAAAAAGAATGATGTGGCTTTTTTCTACTCCAATGGTTCCTATGCCTAGTAACCGGGAGTCTTCATCGACAAATGTCGACTTTCGCGTCAAACGGCATTTGAATTATGAGTAATGTATTGCAAATTTGTGCAAGTAAATTGTTGAGTAACCAGGGATCTTCATTCAACCAATGTTGATTCTTGCATAAAAAGACAGTTTTACTTCTCAAATAAAAAATTTTTTGCTACTTGTTTAAAGACTGAGATGTTGAGTAACTGGGAACCTTCATAACCAATGTCGGTTTTCGCGTCAAAAGACACTCTCGTATCTTGAGTGATTAGTTCACTAAAAGAAATTCCCCTCAGGTAAAAAATGAAATTAGTCATAGACATGAGAAGCACTTTGATCGATCATATGATTTATTTACTTGTAAACTTCAATAAGGCGAAGAAATTAAGTTGAACTAACTTAATTATGATATAATTCCTTCTCCTTTGCTTGATATTATGAGTATTAAAGACAAGATGATAAATTGCATAATGATTATTTACTTGGTCTTGAGGAAGTACATTTTAGAATGCACATGTGTGATTTCAATGCTTGAATCATTAATTGATCTCACATTTTTCAAATAATTTGAGGACAAACAATGATTCAAATGTGGGGGTATTGACAAATATCAAAATTATGCTTCTAAGTTGTTCCTTTTAGTGTGAATTTGACTCATTTTCTATATTTTCCATTCGAATTTAGAATTTTAAGGCTGCAATAATTTGAGCAGATTAACACACAAGATCTTATGATTTTTTGCAGGCCAATAACATTTGAAAAAAGTTTAGATCAGTTGGTGCACGATTGGTCTCATCAAAGAGAAAAGAGAATAATCATTACTCGAGTGAAGCCGTGTTCTAGTAGAAGTGAATGGTCGGATATTTTCCTGAATCATTAATTCAGACACCACAAAGGACTTTCTCATCTGATTTAGTAAATTTTCTTTAAAAAAAAATATTGTTGCAAAAGATACGGATCAAAGCTAGACCATCTTTCTTCTCCCAAAAAAAAAAAAAACCTTTTCTTCTCTAGTGTACCCTTGGAGCCTCCAAAATATGTGATTTTCATTTGATAGCCCACTTGAAGGTCACACCCCTTCCACACTGGAACAGTTTTGTGATATTTCATCCCACACTAGGACAAATTTCATTTCGACTTGCGTTTCAACAAAAAAAAAAAGAGAAAGGAAAAAAAAAAAGAAGAAAAGAAAAAGAAAAAAGAAAAAGAAGAGAATCCCAAAGAAAGTAATGAACTGGGGAAAATTTTCTTTTTAGAAAAAAGAAAAGAGAAAGAAAAATCCTAAAGTTAATGGTAAAATTGGGATATAGAAAAAAATTGAAAAAAGAAAAGAAAAGAAAAGAAAAGGTGAAAACTATCAAAACTGGGGCAATTTACTTTGCAAATGCGACCTCAAGACAATCAACCTTCTCACAAATTCTGCTTTCCAACCTTAATTTTTTTAGACACCTTAACTCGACCCCATTTAAAAACCCCAGAAGGTCACCGGCTTCCGTCTATCTTTTGTGATGATTTTGAAAGAAAATTTGCAAATCAAAGGGGCATATGATGTTAATATATCTATCCCAAGTTCACCAAGGGAAGATTGTCTTACTAATGCCAAATAGTTTTCAAATACTAGTCTGATTTAATGAAAAGGGGAATGACCATTCAAGATTTGAATGATTGTTGCTCTATGTCTTCTTTTGCAAAGGTGAAAACCCGAAAGGGCGCCTAAAAAAAATAAATAAAAAAATAAAAAAAGAGAAAAATAAAAACAAAAAAAAGAGAAAAGAAAAAAAAAGGGGTAGGGGAAACTGCAGTGAAAACCCGAACGCGCGCTGTGATTGGGAATTGCAGTTAAAAGCTTACAAGTGAAAAGTCAGAATTCAAGACAAATGACATCCAAGGTATCAAAAGTTGAAGCATACAGAACAAGCGGAAGAATTTTTAGAATGGTATGGTCTAAATTGTGAATCAAATTCCATGCAATCTAGAAGCTGGATGAATGGACAGTGAGAAGCTATAACAACGATTCAGGGAAGCAATCTCATGTTTATACGAACTGATAAAGTCAAGGGACTGCACAGTGGTGGCATTGTTTTGATCAATAGGCATTTTCTTCTTACAGGAAATTTGGCTAATCAAGAGGAAGGTGACATAAACTTTTCCCTTTACTTTTTACCATGTGGAAATTCATTTTACTACTCAGTTTTTTCCAGTTTTGACGCGGTAGAGTTCTATTGAGAAAAAAAAATCTTTTGCTTTCTTCGTTAATAAAAAAAAAATCATTTTGCTTTTTTTTTTCTTCAAAAAAAAAAAAAAACCCTTTGCTTTCTTGTTTCAAAAAAAAAAAGGAAAAAAAAAACCTTTTGCTTTCTTCTTTCCAAAACAAAAAAAAAAATCCTTTTGCTTTCTTCTTGCGAAAAAAAAATCCATTTGTTTTCTTCTTTAAAAAAAAAAACCCTTTTGTTTTCTTATTTCAAAAGAAAAAAAAAAAGAAAGAAAAGAGGTCATTTCAAATTGATTCAAGAGCCGAAACTGGGGCAAATTTTTTCGAGAAAAAAATTTTTTTTTCCCGGCTAACCCCGTACACGGGGGTGGTCGCCACTCCAATATTTTATTAATAAATTAAAAATTTACAAAATAAGGAGAAGGGCATAAACCTGGTCTCCATATAACAAGATGGAAAATTATAAAAATAAACGAGGAGTACTACTCCCTTACATGAATTAAACATAAGAAGTCTTAATTCGTAAAGAAGGAACATCTTGCCTATCCAATTTAAAAGCACCTACAACGTCTTTCGGCAAGTCAGAAAGATTAAGAAAAATTTTATCACATCGCCTTGAACAGCCAACATTAGCAAGACCATCAGCAACTTTGTTCGCCTCTCGAAAACAATGTGAAATAGAAGACCATTGATAAGCTTTTAACTCATCCAGTTGTCGAAAAACCCACCAAGGCCCCTTACCAACATGCAATAAGGAGTCAACTAATGCTTTTGAATCTAGCTGGATATTAATGTCATCCAACCCCCGTTCTTTGCACAATCGGATCCCAAACAGTAAGGCCTGGACTTCTGCAGAGAAACCTATTGCTTTCCCAAAATAACAATGATATGCAAATATAAGATCACCATGAGAATTTCTTACAATTCCCCCCCCCCACCACTTTCACCTGGATAACCTCTTGAACAACCATCTAAATTTAAGAGCAACCTTCCTAAAGTCGGCTTAACCCATCTGACAAGTTGGACAACTTCTTTTTTGTGAACTACAGAGACACTTTGCATCAACTCGAACCAATTATTTAAATTCTTGTCCTTAAATTTAATGACAAATGCAGCCATAACATCACTACAAATCGCACGAATAACTCGTGATAAATTAGGGCTAGCATTATCAAAGACAATAGAATTTCTAGTTTTCCAAATATGCCAGCATATAAAGATAGGGATCACATGTAAAAGGAAATTTACCTTTGGATTATTGGAGCACTTAAACCACCAAGAAACCAAGAATTCCCTGATTGAGTTCCTGACAAGTATTAAATTGAAGTGAGAACCAAACCACCTCCATACTCCGGTTGCCAAGTCACTCAATGCAAATAAGTGATCAATGGTTTCCTCATGCGATAAAATACAGCAAACACATCTAGAAGGCCCATGAATACCCAGTCTACCCAGCATCTCATCTGTAGGGAGTTTGCTCTTCAAAGCTCGAAGCATAAAAAATGATAGCTTGAGAGGAACTTGTGGAAGCCATAATTTCTCAAAAATCCAAGACTTACAAGAGATAGCTCTAACCAACTGAAAAGCTGAAGAAAAGGAAAATAGACCATTAGAATTTGGAGTCCAAACAATTTTATCTGGATCCATAGCATTCAGGCACTGGAATTGTGCAACAGCTGAAATACACTCCGAGTCCACCCATTTCCTTAACTCAGTAAAATTCCATTTATTATGGCACACAAAATCAGCCACGGTTTGAGAAGATTGGATTTGAAATCTCCAAGCCAACGGTCCCAAACCAGTCCAATTGTCGTTCCAAAAACTACAACGACCAGAAAATAAAATCCACTGCATATTGAACTCTGCAATATCCCTAGCTTTCAGCATTCTACACCACATCAAAGAAGAGCCCCTGGCTTGCTGGACACAATTAGGATGTATAGAAGAACAATACTTGCGCCGTAAGAAGTCGGCCCATAGTGACTCCTTAGTACGAAAATTCCACCAGAGCTTTATAGCAAAAGCTTCATGCACATCCAACATAGACCGAAAACCAAGGCCACCTTCATCAGTAGGGTAACACAATGCCCTCCATCTTATCCAATGTCTTTTTCTATTCTCATCCGTGGATGACCAAAGAAATCTGGCAAAAGCTTGATCAATCAACTGCAAAATCTTTTTAGGAGGATTAGTGGAAACAAGAATATGAATAGGAATAGAAGAAAGAACGTGTTTAATTAAAATAATTTTACCCCCCACAGTCAACATCTTATTTCTCCAGGCCAAAATTCTAGATAAAATAGATTGAACAACATCCCAAAAATAAACTGACTTTCTTTTTCCAATATACAAGGGGAATCCCAAGTATTTCACCGGAAAAGGCTTAAAAGAGAAACCAGTTGATTGAGCTATTTTCCTTCTATTTTCCTGCTTCATGCGATGATCCACCAGAAAACAGCTTTTTTGAATATTAATTTTTTGGCCAGATATATGTTCATAACTTTCCAAACACCTCATTACCAATCTCAAAGATTGCTTGCTCGCCCCAGAGAAGATAATAACATCATTAGCATAAGCCAGATGTGTGATGTGGGAACAACCCTTAGGAACTTTAAAACCCACAAAAGCCTTTTGTTGACATAAACTATTAAGAGAGCGAGACAAAACCTCAGCTGAAATGATAAACAAAGCTGGTGATAAAGGATCTCCTTGACGAAGGCCCCGAGATGATTTAAAGAAACCCAATGGCACACCATTTATAAGAACTGAAAACTAGACATTGGAAACTATTCACCATATCATGTCTATCTACATTTCTCTAAACCCAAAGGCCCTCAAAACCCTAATCAAGAAAAACCATGACACTCTATCATAAGCCTTTGCCATATCTAGTTTTAAAGCAACATTACCACCAAAATTCTTCTTACCAATACCCCCAATCAATTCTTGAGCTAATAAGAAATTATCAGAAATTACCCTTCCTTGTACAAAGCCACTTTGCTAAGGAGAGATGATTCGAGGTAAAATAATTGCCAGGCTATCCAAAAGAATACCAGATACGACCTTATTGATAAAGTTGCAAAGGCTAATCGGTCTGAATTTAGAAAATTGTTGAGGTGCCTTCGTCTTCAGAATCAACACCAACAAGGTTGAAGTAATACATCTCGGAAGTTCAGCCCCTACAAAGAAACTCGCAATTGCTTGGTGCACATCCTTGCCAATGATACTCCAGGATCTGGTAAAAAATAATCCAGTAAAGCCATCGGGTCCTGGGGCACTCTCCCCATCCATATTTTTAATTTTTTTAAGCACCTCTTCTTCAGTTGGAATAGCCTCCAATTTCTGATTGTCCTCCAAGGTCAAGATCTTTGGAATCATATGAAGGGGAGCATTATTATCAACCCCTTCATCAGAAAAAAGAGATGCAAAGAACGAAGAAGCCTCTTGACCAATTTGATCATCCGTCTCTAGCCATTGGCCATTAGCACTCCGTATTCTATGAATGGTAGATTGTGCCCTTCTTTGTTTCACCATCGAGTGAAAAAACCGAGTGTTCCTATCACCCTCTTGCATCCATTTAACATGAGCCTTTTGTTTCCAGAACTGCTCCTCAACGGCCAATTGATTATTCAACAGATTCTGAGCCCTCCATAGAGAATTAAGATTTTCATCTGAGTTATCCACCAATAAATTAGCTTCTGCCATCTCCACATTTTTTTCTGCCATTTTCACATTCTGAAAAATATCTCCAAAGGATTCCTTGTTCCATCTCTTCAAAGCCTCCTTAGTATGTTTCAATTTAATAGCTAAACTCCGAAAAGGAGATCCGGAGGAGGGGGTCTTCCAAGCCTCTTCGACAACCTGTAAAAAAGCCTGATGATTAGTCCAAAAATTCATAAATCTAAAAGATCTAGATTTGGTATCACATCTAACACTGGTACTAATCAATAATGGGGCATGATCCGATGGCGTGCGAGCCAAATGCTGAATAGATACTTTCAAACCAGATTCCAAGAACATATCATCAACCAGGAGCCTATCAAGTCTTTTCCAAATCCGAGCAGCCCCCATTCTATTATTACACCAAGTATATGGAGATCCCGTGAAACCTACATCAACTAGATTAGAGTTACTAAAAAAATCCAAGAATTCAATTCCATGACTCATGTTAAATGGCCTTCCACCCTTCTTTTCATTCTCATCCATGATTAAATTAAAATCACCAATAACCATCCACGGTAGATTCACCCTCTTATCATTAAGAAGATTCTCCCACATAGGAATACGATCTTGGGCCAAACACTTAGCATGAACCATGGAAACAACAATCGAAGAACCAAAATATGGATGATCTACCAAAACCGAGAGGTGCTGGTCACCATCCCCAACCCAAGAACAATTAAAAGGATTATTATAAAACACCCATAAAGAGTCAGCTATGTTATTCAAAGCATAATCAAACCCCAGTTTGCAACAGAAAAAATTCAGTTTATTGGACGACAATTTTACTTCACATAAAACCAACAATTGGATGTTAGACATCCTTATTATCTTTTTTAAACGACGACAATGACAGGCCTTGGACAACCCCCGTATATTCCAAAATAAAGATCTAATCATCAAATAATGGTGAGAATGAATTATGGGTGGATTTTACCATTGATCTGAGCTCCCTATCAGAAGGAAATTTAGCTCTGATTCCTTTATGCCCACGACTTGGTTGCTGAAAATGATCAAAAGAAGAATCCAATATCCCAGCAGACGAATTGGGTAGTCGATTAACATCAAAGTTTGAAGCATCCGAAGCTAGCAACTCCACCTGCACAGGTCTGTCCTCCGCTAGATGTGCATCCATCAAGATAGATTGAGTACCATCCCCATCTTCTGATGCTTGTAAAGAAGAATCAACCATCAGTGTTAACCCCTTGGCAGTCTCTTCCTGCACCACTGCTCGATCAGGTTCACCATCAGTATCATCCCTAGATTCCATATTTGTCCCATTAACAGCATGCAAATGATCAGTAGACAGTTCAAGCACCTTGCTTTGCTCTTGTGCAGATGGCTCCTTCCTCAAATCATTCTCACCATCGACAGGATCACCAGATTGCACAACATTATCAAACATAGGATTTATGAAAAGAGTTGCGTTGTTATTATCTAAAGAATGCTCCTTTTCAAGGTCTGCAGCAGTGGAAGGATCTTCTCGACGAGCAACAGAACCCCCATGCAACTGCTGCTCTTGCAAAATTTCAGCTTTCTTATTTTCCTTAACCACTGGGACATATTGCTGTGCAACAGGTTCAGCATGTTTCTTCGTAACAGGGACTTCCAAACTAGCATTATCCTTCTTGCACTCCATCTTTGAGTGTCCCAATTTCCAGCATGCAGAACAATGAGGTAAGTTTTCCGGGACAAGCTTCTGCCAGAAACCATTACCAGTTTCACCCTCGATTCCTATCCACACACAATCTGGGAACTCCTTCAACAAATCAACCTCAATGCAAACCCTAGCAACACTAGGGCGTGATAATGAAGAAGTAGCAGAATCAATAAAAAGAGGATGCCCCACAACATTCACAATTGAGAACAAACATTGCTTCTGAAATAAATGAATTGGCAGACCTGGAAGAGAAAACCAAACAGGCACTAACGAAGACTCCTTTTCCACGTGAAATGTGGATGACCAGCGAAAAGTTCTCATTGGGAACTTGCCTACATACCAGATACCCCTTGTCCAAAATCGAAGAAAGTCAGATTCAGATGTGCATCTGATGAGAACATGGCGAGAATCCAAGTGACCAACTGAAACATTGGTTTTCAAGTCCAAGGCCGAGCAAAATTTTCTGATTTCTTCCAACTTTGGTCTTCCATGAGAAAACTTACCAACAATGGACAACTTGAAAGGTTCAGCAACCTGTGCAATCTCTTCTTTCGAAAAAAATACAGCCGCCTTCCCTTTGTAGGAAGAGGGGGCCTTAATATCTATTGAGGTAGGGTTAGATGCAGAAAAAAATTGAGAAAAAGATTTCTTTTGCATAGGAGAATCATGGCCTGGTGGAGAGGAGGGATGGTTTGGGGTGGCTGGCCAAGAAACAGCCATGGCCGCCACTAGACAAATTTGAAATTCAAACAATTAGAGCGAGAGGAGAGAGAAGAGAGTCAGAAGAGATTTTCCCTTCGAGAAAAATTTGATTTAAAAAAATTGATTCTAATGTTTTGAGTTTAAAGCAAAGTTGATTTACATTAAGACAAATTGAAAAGGAGACAACAAATTGATTTCATTTGATTTATATTGCGATAAATTTTTCTTAAAAAAAAGAAAAAAAAAAGAGAGAAGAAAGAAAAAATTGATTGCAAGTGAATTTTCATGTTACATAAGTCTCAAGTTTGAAAACATGATTTCGAATTCATTTGATTCCATGCACTGGGGCAAAAAATTTTTGAGAAAATTTTTTTGACAATTTTGTTGATCTGGATGCTACATCTGACAATTGTTTTAAGTTTTTTTTTAATGTCATATTTTTCTCTATGCATCCGTCCAGCAGCCTAGTCGGCATTTTTTATTTATGTTTCCAAGTCTGGCAGCCCAGACCTTGCATCCTATGACTCCTGGCAGCCCAGGATCATTCTATTACATTTTCTAAGTTGGCAGCCCAACTTTGCATTCATCAACCTTGGCAGCCCAAGGTCATGCATCCGTCCAGCAGCCTGGTCGGTATTTTTATTTATATTTCCAAGTCTGGCAGGCTAGACCTTGCATTTTATGACTCCTGGCAGCCCAGGATCATTTATTTCCGTTTCAAGTTGGCAGCCCAACTTTGCATTCATCAACCTTGGCAGCCCAAGGTCATGCATCCATCCAGCAGCCTGGTCGGCATCTTTTATTAATGTTTCCAAGTCTGGTAGCCCAGACCTTGCATTTTATGACTCTTGGCAGCCCAAGGTCATGCATCCGTCCAGCAGCCTGGTCGGCATCTTTTATTTATGTTTCCAAGTCTGACAGCCCAGACCTTGCACTTTATGACTCCTGGTAGCCCAGGATCATTTATTTCCGTTTTAAGTTGGCAGCCCAACTTTGCATTTATCAACCTTGGCAGCCCAAGGTCATGCATCCGCCCAGCAGCCTGGTCGGCATCTTTTATTTATGTTTCCAAGCCTGGCAGCCCAGACCTTGCATTTCATGACTCCTGGCAGCCCATGATCATTTATTTCCGTTTCAAGTTGGCAGCCCAACTTTGCATTCATCAACCTTGGCAGCCCAAGGTCATGCATCCGTCCAGCAACCTGGTCGGCATCTTTTATTTATGTTTCCAAGTCTGGCAGCCCAGACCTTGCATTTCATGACTCCTGGCAGCCCAGGATCATTTATTTCCGTTTCAAGTTGGCAGCCCAACTTTGCATTCATCAACCTTGGCAGCCCAAGGTCATGCATCCGCCCAGCAGCCTGGTCGGCATCTTTTTATTTCCGTTCTAAGTTGGCAGCCCAACTTTGCATTCATCAATCTTGGCAGCCCAAGGTCATGCATCCGTCCAGCAGCCTGGTCGGTATCCATTTATTTACATTTTTCAAGTCTGATAGTCCAAACATTACATCTAACCCATCAATGTAATTTTTTTTTTGTCCAGCAGCCTGGACTCATTTTTTGTCTATTAGTTTAAGCACTTTATTAGGTCTTGTAGTTTTATCGCTTTATGTTATCTTTGTTCAGCAGTTCGAATGTTACGTTTTCTTCTCCATGTTAAAAAAAAGAATTTTTTTTTGAATGCTCGTGTTACCAATTGCAGTTATGCTCGCATCAACAGTTTACTCGCATTCGAACTATGTTTGACCTAATTCCACTTCACCGGGATACGTAGGCGGCTCCTAGTAAGCCCGGTCATTCTTTATGCTTTTCCTACATTCATCTTTACGAGAATCAATGCATTTGTGTTTCATTCATAAGTAAGTCAAAATTTGGTTTCGTCTACGTCTTTGTCTGGGACCTCTTCGAGCTTCCGACAAAGAGGGGCAAGTTGTAGACACCAAATTTTGACATACTTTTTGTCAAAATATGTATTTTACTTCATTCGAGAGTACTTTCTATTTTTCGGGGACTAATTGTAATTTTTTAGATAAATTATGTCTAATTAGTTGTATCAGGGGCAAAATAGTAATTTCACCGTGTAAATATTATTTTATTTTAGTTTATTTTTTTCATATATATAATTTTACTGTTTTTATCATTGTTTCTAATTTTAATGATTTTTTTTAGAGTCATCTAGTATTTATTCAAAATTTTAATATTGTTATTTAATGACACGTTTTCCAATGCATTCTTTTTATGAGAATTTTTTCAAGTGGAAAATTTGTTATACATATTTCATACCTTCATGAATTTTCTGTATAAATTTCATAATTTTTAGAAATTGTTTAATATTTATTTTAATACTTTATTATCATTATTATTTTTCTATCAATCGCACATTTTTAATGTTATGTTAATTTTTGATTTTTTGCGATAAATTTTATTTACTCGTTTTTATAACTCTAAATCTCAGTATTTTTCTTATTAATTTTAGGGATCCCAAGTATTTTTTATTTTATTCTATTTCATTGGTTTTCCTTTATTTTTCTTTAAAAAAAAAAAAAGAGGGAAGAGCAGGCTGCGTTTTGCAGCCTGCTACTACTGTAGCTGCTTGACTACCATCAGAACAGCCTCAGCCATACTTCCTCCACCTCCAATTCTACCTAAACCACCAAACTCTATGCCTAATCACATCACTTGCACTCATTTTTTATCAGATTTTTGGGGATTTTGATTGAGTTTTGGTTTTTTGACCATTTTTACACACAAACACACCACACTAGCACACAGACTTCACCTCACTCTCTTCTCTCTCGGCCTTAACACAACTCATTCCCACAAACTCTGACACGATCCGGGTTAATCTCCCTTTTCATGTGTCACAGGAACATCCCCAACGGACCGTCTTGAAGATCAGGAGATAACCCAATCCAATCCCTCCCGCAGAATTGGACCAAATTATCAAATAATACAAACTCTCACCGAATCACTCGACCCCAATCCAACCCCGTGGAATGAAACTGTTTGAATCTAACAAGAAGAAAACCTAAACCCTAATCAAACCTGTTGACTAGAACTTAAGGTATAGGAAAACCTAACAAGAATCACTCTTGAAAAGGCAAAGATAGTTCTCATCGCAAGAACTAACGAGATCCCTCAAAGGGAGAAAATCAATTCATTGATTTCAAATCATAATTCAACATAAACTAGATAATAAACGATGATAGTTAGCCTTATATAGGCGTACAAACCCTAAAACTAAATATGAAAATTTTAAATTAAATAAAACTTAAAAATTAAACTAAAACTAATTAAAACAATAAAAATTTCAAGCTGCGGATGAAGGCCGCGGGGCGGCCTTAGGCGCGGCCTTGGTCAGAAGCAATTCTGGCCTTGGCACGCATTCTGATCTAGGCTGTGGGGAAGGCCGCGAGATGGCCTGGGGTGCGGCCTCCATCAGAACGTCAGCAACTGGCTTCTGGTCTTGTCCTTTGAAAATTCTAACTCGTAATTTCGACCTTAGACGCGACCACCAGCCTTTGGCCCCTTGAGTGGATACTAAGTCAGCCCTCTCCCATGCTCCGTTGCCATGCCTTAAACACTTTGAAACCTCCAATTTGCACAGAATGATGATATCCGTTGGTGAAGCTTGAATGATAGGAATCATGGCCACAAGATTCGTATCAAACTCTCCCTCGGCATACACAATACTTCTCAGTTTTCTCACTGCACCATCTTCACGACACTCCCCAAGCACCATAGACACACCATCACTCACTGGCATTCTCCTTGCATTTGTGATAAACACACACACAACCATTTACAAATCACAAACATTCACACGCACAAATCTCACAAGAAAACATTCAAAAAACTCTCATCCTCTCCATCACTAGCACAAACACATATACAGCACCTCACCATCCTCACACACATTTACAAGCACACAACTCACACACGACCTCCTCCCTCTCGATCCTTTTCCCTGCAAACTCATCACACAAGCCTCACTCCTCTCCCAGTTTTCCTCTCACCGATTCACACACATCTGCACACGACCCACACAAATCACCGGCTCCCAAAAACACACCTCTCTCTCTCGGCTCTCATAGCACACACACACACTCCATTCATTCAACCCTCATCCCTGTACATTCAAACTCACACCTAAATACAACCCATTCACACACAACCCTCATCTTGGCACACCACAATACAAACCTGCACATTCATTCCACAAACGCACATTCACACACACGATACACACCCAAACAACCTGCTAAAATAGCCATTAAACAGCTGCAAAAACCTGCAAAATATTAAAAAAAAAACCAACAACAACAACAACACAATCCGCCACAGTCGCACACCACCCAGAGCCACCAGACAGCCACAAATAGCACCACCAGGTGCTACCACCGCTGGACACCTTTCCCGTTCAAGAAATCAGGTAAACCCATTACCTTTCTCTTTCAATTGGACCTTAATTGTTGGATTTGTGCTGAACTCATTTTTGGGTTTGAGTAATTGAGTAGAAACAAGAGAAAGAAAGAACGGAGAGAGGAGGGAAAAGAGAAGCCAGAAGAAGAATCGAGAGAGAGAACAAACGAAAAAAGAAAAAAAAAAAGGAAAATAGAGAAAAGAACTAGAAGAAAGAATGAGAGGAGAAAACAGAGAGAACAAAGAAAAAGGAATAAAAGCGATTTCAGGAATTGGTCAATAAAATCTATTCTGTCAATCGGGTAGAAGGGAATGAATTTGGGAAATGGTTTTGTCCGTTTGTCTATTTGTTTGTTTCTTCCCTCCGGTTCCGTTTTGTCTATTCCTTTTGTTTATTCCTTTATATATATATATATATATATTGTAGGCTTGTAGCTTTTTGTCCGTCGTCTATTTATTTGTTTATTCCTTTTTGTACCGTTTTGTCTATTCCTTTGTTTTTCTAGTCTTCTTGTAGTAGTAATTAGTTTAATAATAATGAAAGGAAAAGAAAAGACAACGAGACTAGGAGATTAGTTTTGTTTGGATTTAGTTTAGTTAATATTATTTATGTAATGTTTGACTGATTAGTGTTTGGTTTAGTCCAATTCGGTTTTAGTTTAGTAAATTAAATTAACTTAATCGATTAAGTTAGCTTTATCTTTTAGTTTTGACTTGATTTGTTATCTATTTTCTTTTTCGTGAGGCAATATTTATGTTTAGGCCCTTATGTTATTTATTGGTGCTAATATATCCCCGAAAATCTTTTTGTGTACTTTAATCTCTCTTTTGATTATGCTTATAACCTGAAATTTGCCCCACAAAGAGCTAAAACTTGCATTGAACCTTGAATGTTGCTTAAAATTGCAATTTGGTCTTAAAACTTGTTGGAAATTATACTTTCATATTTTAGCTTGCTGCAAATTTGCATCTTTGCCCTTACACATTGCTGGAAATTCTATTCTTGCCCTAGAATGTTGCTGGAATTTTATTTTTGTCCCCCCAACCTTGCCGGAATTTTATTTTAAGTCATTATACTTGCTGGAATTTTATTTTTTGTCCCCCCAACCTTGCCGGAATTTTATTCTAAGTCATTATACTTGCTGGAATTTTATTTTTTTTGCCCCCCAACCTTTCTGGAATTTTATTTTAAGTTATTATACTTGCTGCAATTTTATTTTTTGTCCTCCCAACCCTGCTGGAATTTTGTTTAGTTCACTATACTTGTTGGAATTTTAGTTTAAGTCCTTATATTTGTTGAAATCTTAGTTTTAAGCGCTAGATACTTGTTGGAATTTTATTCTAAGCCCCTAATTTTGCTCGAAATTGACATTTTATCCCCAATTTTAAGTATTTCATATTTTATTTATTTAAATAATGGTACCTTGATAAGTTTGTTCATGTTGTTAGCATTTGTACCGAGTCTTCGAAAGGGAGGTATCCCTATTACCCTTCCAATACTTCTTTATATGCTCTTACGTGCTCCTATGTGTTTTTCTATATGTTTTTTTATGTATCTCTTTGTGCATATAATTCTTATTCATGTGTGAGTATTTATTTATGTCATATTATTATTTACTTGAATTTAATTTTAATTATTCAAAGAAATGTAATAGATAGGTAATATTTTATTTAGAAAATTGTGTATTTAGATAGTTAATGTAATAGATAGTTTATATTTTTATCTAGTTAACAAAAGCTTTTGTATTTTAGTTAGAAAATGTAATAGATAGGTTAGATAGGCTATTTTAATTCTTTTTTCCATTTTTAGATTGTAATTAGGTTATTCTTCGGTGTAATAGTTAGGGCTCTCGCGTGCTATGTGTGTTATGTGCTTATGTGTTTTATCCGCTTTCCCTAGGATTTTGCATTTAGAATATTATGCTTGTGTGCTACGTGCTCCTATGTGCTATTATTTGCTTTTATGTGATTATTGCTTTAATATATGCTTTATTTATTTACTTGCTTTATAATTATATATGTGTATCGTCGCCACACTAGTCCAACGCTAGTTGTGATTTCGTTTTCTTCGCTAGTCCAACGCTAGCAGAGAATTTTTAGAAAATAGGCTAGTCCAATGCTAAGCTTTTAGGTCATTTTAGTATTAGAATCATTTCTCGCATGTGCATTCCATGCCACTTCACACACATTTTTCTTTTAGGTTTTTTTTCATTTTTGTATGATTTTTATACTTTATCACTTGTTATCTATTTTAAACATATGTTTAGTGCATAACATTTTGATTCCACTACACATAGAATTTTAGGTCATTTGTGTGATTTGACTAGAAATAGTCATCTACTCACATGGGAAGCGATGGCGTACATGTCGTTCCCCCCTCCGTGAGTAGAAATAGTTAGTCACGAGTCTATTAGCCTCCCGTACCCGTTATGTTGCATCCCCACTTTCTTTGTTCACTTACTATCTATATTACTATTTTTCTTTTCTTTTGCATTCCATTTTGCATCTATACTCGTGACTCCATCGAGGTCTAGACTCGGGTTTCGCAATTAATGCGATAATCCCGACCAAACCTCAATGGAATATTTTGTCCCTTAACGATATCCATTTTTAGGACTAGATTTGCATTCATATAGTTGCATCCAAATGTGATAAAATCTTAGGGTTATATTAGGAAAATTTAGACTAAACCTCGCAACTAGTTTCGGCTAGGTTGAAAGGGTGCCTTAGGCGCAAGCCTTTGCCTTCGCTTTCTTCAAATGTGACTCCCGAACCTTTTCTCTTGTTTTCAAAAGACCTAGAGTTGTCTAAAAAGGGTTTTTATTGTTTTCTTACATTTTTTCTCAAAAATCATCTTCTAAATAAATCATTCTTGATTTTCTCACCTTTTAAAAAAATATTTTCTGGTGACTTGGTACACCAAAACTCAATACCAAGTAGCGACTCTGTTTTTTTTAAAAACCCTTTTCAGACTCTATTTTCGGCCCCAAAATCCGTCGCATTTTCAAAGTCTCATTTTAGGCCCTTTTTCTTTTATTTTTAAAATAAAGCATTTGTTTTGTCACATTTTTATCGAATCATCTTTTACAAAGCATTTTCTAAAAATTATTTTTACAAAAATTTGCACGCTTCTTTTTCCAATAAACACACCCACATTTAATTAATCCTTTTCCTTTTTCTCGACTTCACTTATTTTCGAATGAAAAATGGGGCGCGACACTATGCATAGTGAAAGAAGGACTAATCCCCCTATTATTTGATATTTGCCAGCCCATAGCTTTGATTCTCCTCTTTATTACTTCTACTGCCTTCTTCTCTTGCTCCATGGAGAGTTTGTTTGAGATAATGATGGGCAAATTCTCTCCATCTCCCAAAAAAACATACCTTAGATAATTAGGTAGAGGTTTTAACTCGAAAGAAGGTGGTTTCTCTGTAGATGTAGGAGTAGGTGCTTCTATTCTCACCAACAGTCTTGGATTTTTCACACAAGGTTGATCTTCGTCAGTGTCTGTTTCGAGCGAGCCAATTGGGTCGATCGAAACAGAAGGTTCTGTGAATTTTTCATTTTTCCTTCTTGTTCAACTTGATATCTTCTTTCACACACTCACCCACAACATCTATCCTCATGTAGGATTCATCTTCCAAGAGGTTTTTCATGACCTTGGACATATTAAACTCTATCTTTTCGTCACCAATCCTCAAAGTAAGCTTCCTTTCGTGCACATCCACCAATGCTCTTCCGGTATTCATAAATGGTCTTCCAAAAATCAGAGGGCACTCTTTATCTACTTCAAAATCTAAAACCACGAAGTCCACTGGAATTATGAATCGGTCCACCTTGACAAGAACGTCCTCCACCACTCCATATGGCTTCTTAACTGAATGATCCGCTAATTGCAGCAACATGGAGGTATTCTTGATATCTCATTCCCCAAGCTTCCTAAAAATAGACAAAGGCATCAAGTTAATACTAGCACCTAAATCACACAAACAATTAGGAAATTCTAAGTTACCAACTACGCATGGAATTGTAAAACTCCCTGGGGCTTTAAGCTTAGTTGGGAATTTGCTCGTTATAATCAAGCTACAATGTTCGGTCAAAGAAACTGTTTGATTGTCATCGCAACTTCTTTTATTTGTGATAAGATCCTTGAGAAACTTGGCGTAGTGAGGCATCTCCTTTAAAGCTTCAGCAAGTGGCATATAAATTTGAAGCTTCTTGATTTTCTCCAGAAATTTTGCAAACCGTTGATCAATTTGGTGCTTAACCAATCTTTGAGGGAATGGCACCTTGGGTACATATGAAGCAAGTAGCTTCTTTACTTGAGCCCTTTCTTCTTCTTCTTGCATTTTATCCTCCTCTTGCCCTTGCACTTCTTCTTTGCCTCTTTCTCGCTTTTCTTGAGATGGTGGTAATTCCTTTCCACTCCTTAATGTGATTGCCTTGAGTTGTTCCTTTGGGTTCACTTCAGTGTTGCTAGGAAGACTTCCAAGATTCCTTGAAGACATGGCATTAGCTAATTGCCCAATTTGAACCTCCAAATTGTGAATGGAAGAGGCATGATTCTTCGTTACTTGATCGAACTTCACTTCCATCCTCCTTTGGTTTTCATTTTGGTTGGCTATCTTCTCCCCCAATCCTTCCATTAACTTTTCCATCTTGGCTTCAAAAGATGACAACCTATCTTGTTGAGGAGGCGGTTGGAATCCTAGTGGCCCTTGTTGCCTTGCCATGTTAAAATTTGCATTTCCACTATCATTACTCCATGAACAATTAGGGTGATTCCTTTCCCCCCCCCCCCCGCATTATAAGTACTGGAGTACAGGTTATTGACCAACCTTTCTTGTACTTGAGCCCCCAAAAAGTTGACTTGCTCGGAATGATGAAAGTTTCCAATACCACATTTATTGTTATTATGACTTATATCACCACAAAGCTCACACCTCGCTTGAATGGCTGCAATGGAATTTGATGAAACTCTCAAGTCGTTAATTGCCTAGTGAGGTTAGCAACTTGAGCTTGTAATGAAGTCATTGGGTCCATAGCAAGAACTCCCTTTTGCTCCCTTATATTAATCTGTCTTGCTCTTTCCATTGGCCATGAACAATTGTTATTGGCCATCTCCTCAAGAAGCTCATGTGCATCATCTGTTGTCTTTCTCATTAAGGTACCTCCAGCAGCAGCATCTATTGTCCCCCTTGTAGTTTTATTCACTCCATTGCAGAAGGTTTGAATCAATAACTCCCGAGGAAGATTATGATATGGACAACTTCTTTGCAACTCCTTGAAATGTTCCCATGTTTCGTAGAGTGACTCTCCCTCTTGTTGCTGGAAATTGGTGATTTCCTTTATAATTCTTGTTGTCTTGGCAAGAGGAAAATACTTTGCTAGGAATGCTTGAGCTAACTGCGCCCATGTTGTGACAAATTGTGACGGTAAAGATTGGAGCCAAACTTTAGCTTTGTCCCTCAATGTGAATGGGAAGAGCCTTAGCTTGATTGCATCATCCGACGCTCCGTTGATTTTAAACGTGTCACAAATCTCCTAAAAGTTAGCTATATGAGCATTGGGATCCTCATCAGCCAAACCATAAAACTGCACGGTTGCTTGAAGCATTTGAATAAAGACGGTTTAATCTCGAAGTTGTTTGCATTGATTGCCGGTCTTGTGATTCCTTGTTGAGACCCATTCATTCCTAACATTGAGAACTCCAAGAGAGTCCTTGGACACTCTTTACCTTCGTTTGCCATAGAGGTTTCTTCTTCTTGCGTTGGCTTCTTAATTTCTCTCAATTATTTGGTGATTTCGGGTTTGTACACCTCAAGTTGTTGGTTTGCTCGTTGAGTGTTATGCATACACCAAAACCACACCTATTCAAGAGACAAAAATAAAAATAAGTAAAAGAAAAAATAAAAGAATTATGCCTTAAGTCAAGCAAAATTGAACTGATTATGATGTTAAATAAATTTAATCCCTGTCAACGGTGCCAAAAACTTGGTGTGACAATTTCTGCAAGTATACAGAATCGTAACAAGTAATATAATGACGAGTAGAGATCATTCCCATGAGGATTAGTTATTTAGCCACCTATCAATTCGCTTCTATTTGTCTAAGGCTTCCAATTGAAGTTAAGAAAACTCACAGTAAATTCTCAACTAAGAGTACTTTGAAACTAAATTAATACTAAATTAGCTAAACTAAAATCGCACAAGCAATTAAATCTAGAGAAGAATCAATCAACCCACGAAGATTAGGAATTAATACTCACCCACAATCAATTCAATTAATTAATCTATGAATTACCCATGCTTTATTATGACCCGAGTTTTTCCAATAGGCATCAATTAAATTCTCTCGATGTTTAATGACTAAACCTTATTTAGATCAATTTTCAGAACAAATTAACCCACTCTTCATGGTGCTAACCCGTTAGACAATCAACCTAAGAAGGCTATATGAGCAACTCCTATGGGTATCTAATTACGTATCACAATCTCTTGCCAATAAGTAATTAGATTGATGATTGTAGATCTATTATGCTACCATCTCTCAATGCGCAGCACAACATAAATCATAACCATGGTGGCCAAGCATGATTAAGCATTAAGTATAACAATCATCACATAATAAAAGCACGATTCGTAAATAGATTAATCAAAAGAACATCATGTTTAGAGCATTAATCCCTAATAACAAATCTAGCCACTCATGATCTTACAATCCAAAATAATAACATCCATACAAACTGAAGAATTCATAAAGAACAGAGAGAGAAGAATAAAAATCTAGAATCTTGAGTTCTTGATCTTCCTCTTAATCTCCTTCTTGATGATTTCTTCTGTTGTAGGGTGTTTTTCTAGGGTTGCCATCGCTTCCTCTCTTATTTTTGTGTTTCTCCCAATATTTATCCATGTTTTGGCTTCCAGAAAATCAAGTCTTTGAGTTGAAAAAGGAAAGAAATCGCTAAAGTCGCGATTCTGTAGCGATATCTTCTATTTCAATTGAACCAGATTAGTTCGACCGAAACAGAAGTCTAGAACTTTGACTTGTCTTTGTTCTTCTTGGCACTTTTAATTCCATCCACTTTCCCTCACTTCTTCTTGCCAAAAACAATACAAATAAGTTCCATTCTCCTAGAATTACTTTCCTCACATAAAATTACTCAAAAAGACCAAATTTTCCTAATTAAAACCACACAATTTACTCTCTAAATACCTATAAATTAGGCACAAATCAATTGGAAAATTGCACAAATGCTCAAGCAATTACATGTGAATATTGCTTTTTAGATACATTTTTGCAGGTTCCTAGTTACAACAAGTTTTTGAAGGACCTTTTGACATGGAGAAAATTTCTCAATGATTTTGAAACCGTAGCACTAATGGAGGAATGTAATGGTAGGATCCAAAACAAGTTACCACCAAAACTCAATTCATTATATGATTTAGGTGCTAGTGTTTCATTGCTTCTCATGTTAATAGCTAGAAGACTAGGATTTAAAGAAGTTCAAAGCAAAAACATTACTTTGCAACTAACCGTAGGTCCATAAGGCATCCACTAGGAGTTCTTGAAAATGTCTTAATGAAAGCGGACAAATTCATCATATCAGTAGATTTTGTTGTGTTGGATATGGAGGATGATGTTAATATGCCTATTGTACTTCATAGACGTTTTCTTGCTACTGCTGGTGCAATTATTGATGTTAAAAATGGCACATCAAAGTTAAAGGTAGGAGATGAGGAATTCGCTTTTGAATTGAATGATATGATGAAACATCCCTTTTCTAATTTTGACATGTACTTAATTGATGAATTTGATGGCGATGTACCAAGTTTTTCATTGATAGGACTTGGAAGCACAAGAAGATGGACAATGAGAAGAAAGGACCAACTACACTTCATTGATATATCTACACCCGAAGGAGTGGAGGATTCTTTGAGTTATGGTCCTAAAGAGTGAAGCTCATACCTACAAAGTCTAGCTCTAGACTCTAAATGAAGCGCTTGTTGGAAGGCAACCCAGCATTCTTACTCTTTTTGTGAAATTTTCCTTTGATTTAATATGCATTAGAAAGTGTAAAGTGTGTTTATTATGTTTGTGTTATAGGTTTTTCAATAAGGAACTAAAGGTGCAAGATTGATTAACGAAGATTCAAGAGCATGAGTTTGCCTTCTATACCCTTTTTTGAATGCATTTCATACTTATAAGTATGTTGATCATGTTTAATGTATAGTATGACGTGTGTTTTTGAAGTTAAAAGTTTATAGGAGACACTATTCATGGTTGAAAACTTTTTGTTCAAAAAGGTCAATTGATGATTTATCAAGAATATATGATGTTTGACCTTGTTTGTGTGCTTAATATGCTTAAAGAAACATGTGTGCATAGTTGGTTTGAAAGTCATATTCAAATTTTACAAAATATGCAACTTGAAGCATCATGCCCAAATCATGCATAAAAGTTGTGAATTTGATTAAAAATTTGAAGAATTTGTATTTGCACATCTGTATTTTGATGATTCAAACATGATCCAAGTGTGAAATGGTTCAAAAACAAGTCTAATTTAAGTTTGGAGTTGCTGCAGAAAAGGGGAATGACCAATCGAAGAGTAAATTGCATAAAAAGGAATTCACTGCCTATTGTAGGAAGTGTCCGTGGGTCAAAATCCACGAGTCACCATCCACGGATCCAACCCACAGATCAACTTCAGGGAGTTTTGCAAATCTGCGGACCAGCAGTGAACCATGGGTACCTCACCAGAGGATCACATACAGAATTAGTTTTTCAAATTCATTTTCAATGCTTTCCATTTGGTTCTTTTGCAACTTCTTTTGCATGATTTATGTACATGTTTTGGGACATCCAAATTAATACTTTAACTTGTTTTAATATTGCATATATCATGTTCCATTTTTCTTTTATATTTTGGCTTAAAGGCATGAAATGGTTGAATTTTGACATGAAGCAATTTTGAACAAATTTCTTTAACCTTTCACTTCATCCATACACAATACATTTGCTCATATTACTTGTCTTTCAAATTTTCACCCCATGAAGCCACAATGCACAAACTAAGTCATATGTACAGAATTACAATAATATTTAGGTGTTAGTTTGGTCAATTGGAGTAGTTTGTAGTAGATTAGGTTAGGATTTGACTAATTTTTCCTTTATTTTAGTTTTATTTGATAGTTTTTTTTTTTTACTTTTGTTATAAATTGCAGGTTTGATTAGCTCTGGAGCACCGAAGGAGTTCAACTGGCAAGAACATGGATGATGGTGAAAGATGAATGAAGAAGGGAGGTGAGCTGTGTAGAAATTTGTGAAAGCAAAAAAAAGCTCTACCCGCAATGGTATCCACGCGCAGATAAACATCGTGGGTATATTCTCGGCCGCGAAGGTTAGTGATAATCCTTTTACTACGCTACGAATACTTAGGCAAGTGCACCTATCGTTTCCAGTAGTACAGTGTATAGGAGTACCGAGTGTCAATCCCACAGGGACTATGTGAGTACTAGTACTCACCTTCTTTTTATTATCTAACCTCACAAAGCGAATGACGAATTTATTGGAAATACAAATTAACTAAACTAATTACCTAATTAAAGCACAATCTAGAATTCAAGTAGAGAGAATGGACAAAAGTAGAGGCGAATCTAGATGAAGAATACCCTAAACCAAGTATGCTAAGACTATACCTTGATTAATGAATAACCCAATCACTTAGACCCTAGAATCCCTTAATTAGGTTTAATCTTTCTCAAGTATTAACCTCTATCCCCTTGGTTGATTGATTGGAATCTCTTCTCAATCAAAACCCCAAAGAGAAGCATTAAGTTTCTATGGATTCTATGGTTTTGGTTAGGTTTGAATCTAACCGGGGAGACTTATGTGATTCTATCTCTAGCAACCCATGAAAGCCTCTTTATTCAAGAGATGATCTAATCAAATAGGTGATTTCTCAATCCAACTATATGAAATCAATATTGAATCTAAGGATGCATGCAAATCCCAATTCAATAACCAATAAACTCAAGAATAAATCTAAGACAAAAATTGAGAATTCATTAACTAAAGATTCAAATCATAGTCATAGAAAGGTAGGGTTCATCCCATCCAAATTATTCACAACTCAATCGTATGTACAAGAATAAATCCAACAAAATACAAGAAAATAATGGAAAAACTCATTCTCATGTAATTCTCTTGATTCCTCCCTTGCATCTTGATGAGACCTTCTTGCTTTGTACCATGGAAGCCCTTGTGTTGCTCCTCCACTCTTGCCTTCTTCTCTCTACATCCCTCTAGATGTGTGTAAAAGTGTGTTTCTTGTGCCTTAGAACCCCAAAGAAACCACCTATTTCCTTCCCCAAAGAGGTAGGATTCCTCCCTCAAAAGATTTTCCCAAAAGTGCTTAAAAACGCAACATTCCGTAACTAGGCCGTGGCACGGCCTTACCCACGGCCTTGTGTCCTCCTTTTCTGACCAAGGCCGCACCCCAGGCCGTGGCAAGGCCTTACCCGCTGCCTTGGTCAGAATGTTTCACTTCTCTTCCATGCAAAATTGCACCTCGAAAACGGCCGAGCTAGCTTTTTCTCAAAACATAAAAGTTTTAGCCCTTTGAATAAGCTTTCCAAATCAACAAGAATCACATCATGTGAAGCTTTGTACGCTGAGATATAGCTGAAATACTAAGAACTGGTCGGAACAGTACTGCAGTACAAATATGCTTCAATAACTTGGAATTTTGACCTTCGAAACTTAAGAACTGGACTTTGATGTCTTCATATTGACTTGTAGATCATTGTCTTAGCTTCAAAATGCTTCATGAATCACCTTAATCCAATAGCTTATCTCAAGTTATTGCGAAATCACTGAAATATGTCCAGGCTGCCAAACCGTTTCTTTTCCAATTCTTCTTCGCCTATTGCTTCTTTGCATCACTTTGAGGGTTTCTTGACTTTAACTCATCACCAACTTCAAATCACCTCAAAATATCATCCAATTGCCATCCAAATTGATCCAAATTGGAGATGCAATGTGCAAATCCTATGAAAATGACACAAATCACATGTAAATCACACCTTTACACAATTTGGCATTCAAATCACAAATGAGAAGAAATAGCTAAGAAATAGAGGAAAACTCATAGAAAAACCCTAAAAACCTACCCTAAAAATCTACTAAAAACTAATGTACTTTAGCACTTATCAATTCCCCCACACTTAAGCCATTGCTTGTCCTCAAGCAATGAACCATACAAAACTCAAAACAATGACATAACCAAAGTAAAAGCAAAACATACATCTCCAAGAACAACTTCTTAACAACCATGAAACACAATTATGCAATCATCCATCTTATTTTAAATACTCATCATATCAAGCAAAGGAGAAAGAATTATACGTCAATTAAACAAGTTCAGTTCCATTTCTCTACTGCATTCGAACCTCATAAGTAAGCAGATCGTAAGCTAACAAGTACAACTATACACCCATGATCCATTCATTTTTCACAACTAGGGACTTTTTCTTCTTAAGCTTAGCCTTTACTTAGAACATGAAGTTGCCTTTTTACGCGAATATCGACATTGGTCAGATGAAGATCCCCGGTTACTCAGCACTTCATCTGTCTAAGCTACTATGCATACTCATAATTCTAGCACCTTTTTACGGGAAAGTCGACATTGACCAGATGAAGACCCCTTGGTTACTTAGTACTAAAACTAGCGGAGTAGAACCTAAGCTTAATTACTCTTTTTTTTTCAATAAAAAAGAACAAAAAATAATTTTTTTTCAAATTTTTTTTTCAAATAAGCTCATTTAGTCCCTTTTCCCTAACACATTACCAATCATAGGCATAAGTCATACCAAAAAGCTAATTCACTACTTAACTCATGACGAAAAACAAATGAAGCTGAGAAACTTCACTAAACTCAAAAAAATTCAGCATAATTCAATCTACTTTATCTAATATACTTTCTTCAAAATAAACTTCAAAATCACACAATCACATCTCCCTAGTCAATCAAGAAGAACCTTCTCAAAAATGCACATAATTACTCTACTTGGGAAGGAAAAATTGACAACTAACGAGTTAAATAGATAATTACTTTCATAGAACTCAAAATAAAAACATTAAAGCACCTAAGTTGGAAAATTTCTGGAAAAAAAAAATTGATAGAAAATCAACAACCACATCAAACAATCAATTTCCAGCAAATTGACCAACAAGTAGCACACACACCACGACAAAATTAAACTCCCCCCCACACTTAAATCACACATTGTCCCCAATGTGTGAAAAAGCAAGGAAAAGAAGGAAAAGAAAAGTTAGAACTGATACTCCCCTTGTCGTAGTAGTGGCCACTCTAATTACGATTCAGCTACTAAGAAATGAATCCAAAATGTAGGAATCACTGCAGCTCATCAAAAGAAAGATAACTACACTATTTAGCTCATTAGATGCATGCCAAAATGTAATAAAAATCCTGAAAATAAAATTAATACCCACAGACCCAGAAAGAACTAAATAAAGAAAAAGAAAGGAGAATGACATAAAGCATTTAAAAACCATCGGTGCCTATGCATCAGTCTCCACTCTTGTCTTAGCACCATTGGATGATTTACTTCGTACTTTTGCCATTGTACCTACACTCCAAGAAAATAAAATATCAAACCAAGGTGCAATGGAAGTCATTTCCTTAACCAATGAAAGCACATAAGAAGCTCACAACTCCCATGTAAAGCTCAAAGTATACCCCCACACTTAATTAGTTGTAATCCCATAAACCATGTTGTAGCATAGTCAAAAAGACCATTAAATATACATGCAAGTTGCTATTGAAACCATAAAAGCATATTGCCAATTACCAAGCAAACGAACAACGATGCTCAAACATAATGCAATTCACTTAATAATAGCAATTCTTCCTCAAATAGCAACTTAACATATATAAATAAGATGTCATGAATGTCTACTATGACAACTATTAAAACATGAATTACCACTAACAAAAGAGTAATCAATAAAGCACACGAATAAGAGGTGGGGTTGTCAGGGTTGGGGGGAAGAATGATGTTTCAAATACAAAAAATCAACTCCCAAACAACCTAAGCACTTCAAAACTAAGCAAAAGGGAAATTTTTACATGAAAATCACACAAGATAAGCAATGGAATACAAAAATCAAAGAAAAACTCCCTCTTGCTCAAGTTATTTTCGATTGCTATGGTTGTGAGCTTCACGCCTTTTCTGGAGGTTTGCAAAACAAACATCAAACAAACTAATTAAAATAATCCTACTAAACTTGAAAACAACTAAAAGTACTAAAATACTAAAGTAAAAGTTGGGTTGCCTCCCAACAAGCACTTGTTTAACGTCGTTAGCTCGACGCCATCAAGTGGTATCACGTAACCCCTTGATGAAAAACCTCTTCGGACCATTCCTTCCTCCTTTTGGGCCATTGGATCTCAATCATCGGATGTCTATCATATTTAGCCCTCTGCAGCTCATCACTTTCTAGCTGTGGCGGTGGCACCACCATGATAGAATGGCATTCTTTCATTGTGGCCTTGCCCTCAAATTGATCTAGTCTCCTCTTACATGCAATGTTATTATCATGAACTTCATAGTAAGAAGGAACCTGCAAAATGTTAGTACCACAAAGAAGATTTATGTATAAAGGCTTAAAAATATAAACATGAGGTGCCTCCTGTGGAATAGAAATAGTGATTGGAAGTGAGGATTCTCCTAATTCTTTTGGTTCAATAGGTAACTCTTCCTCACCTACAACTTCTACTTCATTCTCTTGTTCTTTTTTAATCCACTCATGTTCTTCCTCTTTACTTGCCATTAGAGGGTCACTCAATTGACCACCATTAGACAAATCAATCACTTCCACTAGTTCGCTAGGGTTTACCTCCGTGTCACTCATCAAGTCATATTGGTTCCTAGTGTTCATAGCTTCAGTGATTTGTCCTATGAGATTCGGTGATAGCAACAAGTTGTTCCCCAGTTTTCTCAATTTCAGCCTCTATTTTATCCATCCTATCATTCAATGCTTTCATAAAATTCACCATGACCAATTCTAACTCAGGATTAGACTCTACAAGGGGAGGATAGGATTGAAACCTAAAATCATCTACTCTATCATTGGCTAACTCCCAAGCATGGTTTTGTGGGTTCCCTTGTTCCTCCCATCCAAAAGATGAATGATCCCACCACCCTGAGTTATAAGTATTGGGATAGTGGTCATAAAGAGGGGGATGGGTGTAAATATCATCACAAGGTACTTGTCTAGAATGGAAACACTCATAAGACTCGTGATTTCCACCACAACAAGCACAAACAATAACACTACCCTGGGAATAAGAGGAACTACACTTAAACCGCTCATTATTTTTATTGACAATATCATCAATTAGCATCTCAAGAGCGCTTAATTTATCCATACCTGTAGACTCCACAGTATTACCTTGTTCATTGGCCCAATTGTAATAGTACTTAGCCATCTTCAAGTAAAGTCGCAAAACGAGATCCCCAAAAATGCCGACTACAAAGAAAAATCAAATAAAAATTAAGTTAAAAAAATTAAACAAAATAACAATAATAAGCATAAAGAGAAACAAAATGGTTAGAGTAATAAAAATATAGCTTTCCTAATATCCTAGTCCCCAGCAACGGCGCCAAAAACTTGATATCTATCGAGATATACTGCGGATCGTTAGGCAAGTATACCTATCGTTCTATAGTATAGTGTGGGTGAATATCAGGTATCGTTTCCCACAAGGACTATGACTACTAGTACTAACTCTTGCTCTACTATTTAACCTTAAAAAGATCAAATGAAGACTAACTTAATCGTTGGAAAATTAACTAACTCTAAAACTAATTTATCTAGAATAGGATGACACTGGTATACTAAGTAATTGGATTCAACAGTTAATCAAAAGAGAACCTATATTAGGAATCCCCCTAGTTGTCCTCAAAGTAGTTCAATTCATGATTAATTAAGTTACCAAATTCCCTAGACCCTAAAAATCCTTTTTTTCTATTAGCGTATAACCTTTTTCAAGAATTATATTCCCTATCCTTTTAGTTGATTAGCGAGAATCTCTTCTTCACTAAAACCCTAAAAGAATGATTCAAAAACTTGGATTTCACAAAACGAGTTAGATTTGAATCTAACTTGGGAAGACCTAAGCCATCCTATCTCTAGCGATTCTTGCAAGTCTTTTTATTTGTGAAGTGATTCAATTCAACCAAGTAATTTCTCAATTAACTTATGTTGAAATCATGGATTAGAAAAGAGTGTGCACGACTCAATTCAATCAACAAATTAATTCACAATTAAATTCAGGTAAAAAGAGTAACTTAAATTAACCAACTGAATCAATCCATAACAAATAAACTAGGGTTCATCCCATCTAGGTTCATAACAACTCAGTTCATCATGGAATAAGAAAATTTAACAATCAACAAAAGAAGAACAACAAAACCCATTCTCATAGTGAAATTTGAATCTTCAAGTGTTGTTGTATAATCCCCTTTCCTTTATTGTGTAAGGTAATAAGGGGAGTAACGCAGCGGAAAATTTAAAAATTTATTACCTTAGCCATGGAACTCTTTGATGTAATCTATACGATTAAAGGGTGTTTAGCACAAATACCTCAAGCATAGAAGGTTTCTATGCTTCAAAGGTCAAGATCCTATTCGATGAAGGTGTTGATCTACCATGAAAAGCCCTCCAAGTGTCGAGCCTCCAACGGTATCCACACGAACATGATCTTTAGGAACCTTTGGGCTTGCTTGCCTTGCCTTTTGAGTGCTAGCTCCCTTGAATGATTCATGAAGAACACAAGAAGAAGAAAGAAGTTGAAACCCTAACAATTAGGGAAGGAGGTGTGGCGTTTTTCTTGGAGAGAAAAACGCCACCAAGCTCTCAATTTTTCTCTCTCTAAATTTTGTGTTATGTTTCATCAATCTTTCAAGAGTCAAGGCATGGACTTATTTATAGATGTAGTATCCTAGTCTTTAAGGAAACAAGAGAAATTGGAAACCAAGAAGGTTTAGGAAGCTTACCTTAAGCTAATCCTATTCCTTTAGGAAACCAATTCCAAAAGGAAACCAAATAGCTTCTTAATTCCTTTTAGGAAACTAATTTCCATCAAGACTTAGAATATTTATAATTAAGTCCTTTAAGTTAATTTATCGCATAAATTAACCCCATAAGTATCTTATACTTATCTTAATAACAATTTAACCCAAAGACCATGTTCTTATTGTGTGTGACCCATTAGGTTCCATTCACGTTGGTAATAAGTACAAATTATAACTCTTTAATTAATTAATTAAGAGCCAGATAAATTAACACTTTAATTTATCATTAATTCCCTAATTAATTAATTTGCACTTATAGATCATGAGTGGCGTCTAGCAATGCATCATGACCACCCAAGTGAATAGGAAAGTCATATGGTAGACTACACCTATCAATGACAATGTTACCGTGTAATTAATATCCTTTCACCACACTATATCCCAATTAGTCTAAGAGTGTAGTGCGCACTCTTTAAATGACTAATTAATGATTTCTTGTTCCCGAAATACAACTTTCATAAAAGTATAACCTTGAAACTCTTTCAAGTCATACTTTCACTTTTGCGCAAAAGATTCTTTAAGTCATATTTCAACAAGTGGCCAATCCGGGATATACTCTCCTATAATAAGGAGTGGTGAATCCTATATCGATTACTCACTATCCTTCCTATGCTTCATGCTATACCCAATCTCTACCGTATGGGCTACTCTTTTACGAGCACCGAGCAATAGAGTCAAAGCATAGCAATCCACACTCAAGATACCATGGTAATCTCAAGTCTAAGGATCACTTACACCATTGCCATTAAGAGTATAATTCATAAGCACTAAGAATAGTAACTCTTGGCGGATCAATCCAATGAACTTGTTCTCTAACAAGCATCCACATACCAGCTTAGGTGTCGCACACCATAGTTGACGAGTTCAACTACTACTTACCATAAGTAGAGGCAAAGTATGTGCTAGTCTTCCCATATTAATGATGTCCAATCTCATTAATACTACGACTAGGGATATTTAAGAATATAACTTAATGTGTAATAAGAGTCTCATCATTGTAACTCTTACAATCTCTTATACACAGTTAATATTCTATGGACTTCATCAAATAAACTAGTAATATAAATAACAAGTATTAAATGACAAAGAAAATGCCACATATATAAGTATAACACGAAATAAGCGTAATAAAAATCCCAAAAACCAACTTGGTTTTAGGGCATACACTAACAAACTCCCACTTGCACTAAAACCAATCACCTATAGGTTTTAGGCCATGAGCATGACTATCATGCTTATTCTGGGACAAGTCCATGGTGAAAGGATTAGTGGCACTTACATTGTGGGAACTTCCTCTATCTTTTCATCATTTGTACCAAACTATTTCCATAAATAGATGGTGGCACCTAAATACACTTTAGGATCATGGATGAGACTTTAGTTCCTTAATTAAATGATGGCTCAATTGTTTCATAAAACAATGGAAGGAACTATTCTTTATCTAACAAAGAATCCCTTGATCCATAGTAACTTCTAAAGCTACCATGTACTCGCCTTTGTTGTAGAATATGTTGTAGTATCTATCATAAAACGCTTTTATCTACTACAGTTCAACGTGAACACCAATTCATCTCATGATTTTCTTATCATCCCTATTGGATTAAAAGTTTGTATCTTTAAATCCACACACTTCCTAAGTGTGATCTCCATAGTCAAGAATAGTCTTTTAGTGCTACTCGAGTACTTAAGAATATTCTTTGATAACCATCTAGTGACACTCACCAGAATTGCTCGTAACACTTAAAGCCAGAAGACATCGGGTCTCATACATAGGATAGCATATACAATAGAACCTATTGCAAAAGCATATGGGATCTATTAATGCTATCAACCTCAATAAGTGTCAAAGACACATGTCTCTCAGAAGAGTAATCTCCTATCACATAGGTAAAACCCCTTCTTCGATTACACTATGCTAAACCCTTTAGCATCTAGCCTATGTACTTGGATCTAATGAGACCAAGCAACCTCTTGGATCTATCTATATAGATCTTAATTTCCAAATTAGAGATCGCCTCTCTTAGATTAAGAAATTCTTGGACAACCATATCTTTACCTTTAAAGTATGTTGTTTCCATCAACGATATGTCATCCACATATAGTATCAAGAAAATGACAATGCTCCCACTCAACTTTACATTTACACAAAGCTCGTCTTTGTTTTTGAGAAAATCAAACTCTTTGATTATCTTATCAAAACAAATGCTCCAACACCTTGACATTTGCAGGAGTCCACAAATGGACCCTTGAAGCTTGCGTATCCAATGACTATCAATGGAGGTGAAGGCCCAAGGGATGTGTCATATACATACCTTTTAATTCCCGTTAAGGGATGAAGTCTTCATATCCATTTGTCCTAGCCATAAAAGCAGCTATTGCAAGTAAAATCTTAAATGGATTTAAGCATGGCTATTGGTGAAATAGTTTCTTTCAAAGTCAAGCCTTTGAATTGAATCCTTTTTCCATTAACCTTGCTTTATAGGTAACTACGTTACCATCCATGTCAGTTTTTCTCATAAAGACCTACTTGCACCTTATGGGTTTTATCCCTTTAGGTGACTTGAGCAAGGACTATACCTTGTTCTTGTACATGGAATCCATTTTGGATTTTATGGCATCTTGCCATATCAAGGAGTCTACATTAGACAAAGCCTCTTCGTGACTAGTAAGTTTGTCATCATATATGACTAGTACATTATTGCTCTTGCTAATGAAAAATCTATATATCTCATATGTGAGAAATCTGTATTTCTCAAGAGTATAACGTACTCTACCAGTCTTTTGAAGATTTTGTGTACTTTGAGCTTCCGTTGCGCCTCATCAACATGTGGCATAAGCTCTAGTTCCAACTATTGATCTTTGTCAATTCATGGTTCTTGAACCTTTCAAGTTCTATCTTACTCCCACTGTCTCTTTTAAGAATAACTATTTTTCTAGAAAAAGACATTTCTTGAGACAAACGTTTTGCTCAGGGGATTATAGAAGTGGTGTCCATTGTTTTCACAAGGATACCCCACAAATAGACATCAGTTGAGTGTATAGGAGTGGTGTCCAAGGTAAAAATTCCTAAAAATGAGGTTAGGAATTGTAGTATGGTTCATCATAGTTTGCACCATATCTCATAGGGTACAACTTCTCCTCTTTCACACATCATCAACAATGGTGTGTCAAGTGGAGACATTGACAAAGAATCACATTCTTCTTTAATTATTTTGAAACACTTGACATTGAGTATTATCCACATAGGTCAAATCTTACTCTTGTCAACTTGTTTTTCTTACTTCAACTTTAATGACTTTGAACATTTCAAAGGCCATGGATGCGTGTATCATATGATACACATAATCATATCCCATATGATCATCCATGAAAGTGATGAAGTATGATAAACATCCTCTAGCATGGATCGACATTGAGCTAAAAACATCTATATGTTAACGTTCTATGAGGATCACTAGCACATTCACCTTTTTCAAATAAAAGGTGTTTTGGTCATCTTTCAAAGTAAATGAGAATCACATGTCTCAAACGATTCATAATTGAATGAGTCCAAGTACACAACTATTATGTAATTTGGAAGTGCGTTTCTCATTCACATGACCAAGTCTATAATGCCAGAAGGATAGTTGTTTCAAAATATAGAGTTTTTGTCTATGTTTGAGAATGGACTTATCAAGGTCTAGGATTTGTAAAACGTTGTTTTTAGTGATCTAATACCACAAAGAACACCATTACGTAAAAGAACAGTATATATTCTCTTTTGTAATGGTAAATCTTTTCACATTTAATGTGAATTGATTTCATGTTCTATTGTAAGTATCACAACATAATAACAATGTTTTAAATTCTAGAACAAGCCCAGTTGGTAAAAAGTGTATAAGTCTCTACAAGCTAGTGTAGCAACTCTTGCTCCATTCATCACATGTAGTTTGACTTTCTCCTTACTTATTATCTACCATGCTTTAAGACCTTGCACATTTTTGCAAATATGGGATCTATATCCGGTATCTTATACCCAATGGTCTTAATTAGTAGATGAATTTATCTCAAATATAAACATACTTAGAAGTAGAAGCTTCACTAGGCCTCTTCAACTTCTTAGTATTAAAACGAGCCTTACAAGTTCCCTTTCCAATAGAATTGGAAACATGTGCCCTTAGACTTGTCCTTTTGATCACACCTTTAAGTTTTGTCATAGCTACTTGGTCTTCTCAAGACCACGCTAGGTTTTACCCTTGACAAACAATAAAGTGCCCCTTTCTTCCTTGATAGATTACTCTTTAGATATCTCATATCTAATGATCCTAGATTGTGTATCAACAACTCTTTGAGATCCACAATCACAGACAAAAAGATCTATCAATTTGTGCTACTTTTATAGCTTAGGAATTATAGATGACATTACGATACAAGTAGCAATATCATTATCATGTTTTATGCATCTTGTATGCACATTGTTTCCTAACTATAATTGTCACTGCAGGACAAGTGGAAGTGGGTATCAAGGACATTAGCCAATTGTGCTTAAGAACTATTCTCAAGTCTTACACTAGTCCAAGAAAATCGTATATATATATATATATATATATATGGAGATATAGGATGATAAGTGTATTCAAGTGTACATTCATTCTACAACAAATGAAAAGATAGTACAAGTATTTGTTTCGTGTTATAATTGCAAACCAAAAATGTGGGCTTCGAATTTATTTGGTTTGCTCCCACTATTTTACTTCAAATCAATAACCCTCAAAATATTGATTCGGAAATCCATTGGAGATTCCTAGTGGGCTAGGATCCCATCTAATCAACTTTGGGTTTGACGGAGGCCAATGCCCCAAAGGTAACTTCGATTAGGTAGATAACTTTTATCAATCACAACTCTTGTGACTCCTAGATTGTTGGGTATCAACTCTTGATATTCACATCTTATGTGTTTCCCAACATTGCCTCAAAAAATATCATAACATTGACGGAGGCCAAACTCGTTATGTATTTTTGTTAAGTCATACCCATTATTCAGAGATCACATCTCATAGCAAGAACATATTCCGAGTAAGGTGACCTTGACGGAGGCCAACGTGTCAACACTTAATAAGAACTCTTCGTTTTTGCTATAATAATGGAAGGCAACTTGTATATATTGACTTAATATCGCCTCAAAAACACCATAGCCTTGATGGAAACCAACAAATTAAGCATTTTTGTTAAGTCAGACCCATTATTTGGAGATCATATCTCATAGTAAAAAACATGCTCTAGGTAAGGTGACCTTGACGGAGGCCAACGTGTCAACACTTAGCAAGAACTATGATTTTTACTACAATAATGGAAGGCTAGTGACTTAATATTTTATTTGAGGGATTTTTATTTTAATTATACAATATATAGTCTCATCATAGCATGTAATTAAAATATATCGACATATAAAATAAAAACATGCACAATAAACCGTGGATGATTATGGACTTAACTAAAATATTTTCCTCGAGCCTTAAGGAAAATATATGGTCAAATTCCTAAGGGATGTGATCAACTCCTTGATGCATTCCTTGGGAGGTCTTCAACTCTTGATGAGCCTCCATGGTTGCTCCTTGGTTCCATCTCCATCTTCTTTGTACATTACACATGTAATTCTATTCTAAACAATTTAGAAAATTAAAACCTAACTCTAACCTACACAATGTACATTACATGTATTGACTAAGAAACCTCGAGTTACATTCGAGGGGAGTTAGGTGAGAAGAGAATTACATGAGAATAATAGAGAAGGCAGGACGCGCAGGCCCTATTTTAAAAACCAATACAAGCCAACCATCAAAATTAATAAAAAATCAACCATTCAATCACATTGGTCATAGTCCATAATCATCCACCATGCCATCATAATATTTAACAATTAAATAAATTACTTTATTTAATTCTAGTCATAAATCACATGGTCTAAATTAATTAGATTAATATTCTTGAATTTATTTGTCTCAAAAATAAAGTTATAGAAGGTGTAGGTTTCCAATATTTAACTTTCCAAATATTAACAATTAAAATTGGAAAGTGTTTTGTAGAGAAAATTCTAAAAATTCGCGTTTTCCAAAAAATTAGGAAAAATCTCGCTAGAACTCTGCCAGCAAACCGTGGGACAAACCGTGCGCGGGTTCATCCGCGGTTTACAAACCGTGGGACAAACCGTGCGCGGTTTCATCCGCGGTTTGTTGACAGAACATACGAGTTTTTAACCGTGGGTTAAAACGCGCGCGAGTTTTCGCGCGGTTTGTGTCCAGAAAATACGATCTTTGAAATTCTTTGGTCTTTTTCAAAACTCTTTTGAATCAAAACATGTTAAAACCCTTTTAGCACGTAAAATAATTTAGAAACCTTGAATACAACCATAAGAACTCATCTTAATTATTTAAAACACTTTTAAACAATTAAGAACTTATCTTAAAAATCAAACTCTTGATTTTTCTAAAACAATTTTGAGACAAATTTCATCAAGAACAAACCATCCATATTTATGACAATTAAATAAACACAAATCATATAGATATAATCAAAGTAGGCTCTGATACCACTGTAAGGTAATAAGGGGAGTAACGCAGCGGAAAATTTAAAAATTTATTACCTTAGCCATGGATCTCTTTGATGTAATCTATACGATTAAAGGGTGTTTAGCACAAATACCTCAAGCATAGAAGGTTTCTATGCTTCAAAGGGCAAGATCCTATTCGATGAAGGTGTTGATCTACCATGAAAAGCCCTCCAAGTGTCGAGCCTCCAACGGTATCCACACGAACATGATCTTTAGGAACCTTTGGGCTTGCTTGCCTTGCCTTTTGAGTGCTAGCTCCCTTGAATGATTCATGAAGAACACAAGAAGAAGAAAGAAGTTGAAACCCTAACAATTAGGGATGGAGGTGTGGCGTTTTTCTTGGAGAGAAAAACGCCACCAAGCTCTCAATTTTTCTCTCTCTAAATTTTGTGTTATGTTTCATCAATCTTCAAGAGTCAAGGCATGGACTTATTTATAGATGTAGTATCCTAGTCTTTAAGGAAACAAGAGCAATTGGAAACCAAGAAGGTTTAGGAAGCTTACCTTAAGCTAATCCTATTCCTTTAGGAAACCAATTCCAAAAGGAAACCAAATAGCTTCTTAATTCCTTTTAGGAAACTAATTTCCATCAAGACTTAGAATATTTATAATTAAGTCCTTTAAGTTAATTTATCGCATAAATTAACCCCATAAGTATCTTATACTTATCTTAATAACAATTTAACCCAAAGACCATGTTCTTATTGTGTGTGACCCATTAGGTTCCATTCACGTTGGCAATAAGTACAAATTATAACTCATTAATTAATTAATTAAGAGCCAGATAAATTAACACTTTAATTTATCATTAATTCCCTAATTAATTAATTTGCACTTATAGATCATGAGTGGCGTCTAGCAATGCATCATGACCACCCAAGTGAATAGGAAAGTCATATGGTAGACTACACCTATCAATGACAATGTTACCGTGTAATTAATATCCTTTCACCACACTATATCCCAATTAGTCTAAGAGTGTAGTGCGCACTCTTTAAATGACTAATTAATGATTTCTTGTTCCCGAAATACAACTTTCATAAAAGTATAACCTTGAAACTCTTTCAAGTCATACTTTCACTTTTGCGCAAAAGATTCTTTAAGTCATATTTCAACAAGTGGCCAATCCGGGATATACTCTCCTATAATAAGGAGTGGTGAATCCTATATCGATTACTCACTATCCTTCCATGCTTCATGCTATACCCAATCTCTACCGTATGGGCTACTCTTTTACGAGCACCGAGCAATAGAGTCAAAGCATAGCAATCCACACTCAAGATACCATGGTAATCTCAAGTCTAAGGATCACTTACACCATTGCCATTAAGAGTATAATTCATAAGCACTAAGAATAGTAACTCTTGGCGGATCAATCCAATGAACTTGTTCTCTAACAAGCATCCACATACCAGCTTAGGTGTCGCACACCATAGTTGACGAGTTCAACTACTACTTACCATAAGTAGAGGCAAAGTATGTGCTAGTCTTCCCATATTAATGATGTCCAATCTCATTAATACTACGACTAGGGATATTTAAGAATATAACTTAATGTGTAATAAGAGTCTCATCATTGTAACTCTTACAATCTCTTATACACAGTTAATATTCTATGGACTTCATCAAATAAACTAGTAATATAAATAACAAGTATTAAATGACAAAGAAAATGCCACATATATAAGTATAACACGAAATAAGCGTAATAAAAATCCCAAAAACCAACTTGGTTTTAGGGCATACACTAACATATTGCTGCGATCTCCTTACTTAGAATCCCTTGCAGGTGTCCTTCTCGATTCGTTGGAGGATGGAGTCTTGAAACCCTTGCTTCTTGCTTGATGTTTCTTGCACTCGTTCTCTCCTCTGAAGTTTTTAGACCTATTCTGCCGTCCCCCCCTTCTCCCACTGATTCCCCCTCTTTTAATCCTTCAAAACCTCGTCAAAAACGCGTCAGTTACAGAAACCAGGAGTTAGGCTGCGGGGAAGGCTGTGGCATGGCCTTGCCCGCGGCCTCTATCAGAAGCTTTGCCCCATTCCTTTTTCTCCATCCGGACGTTCTGACCTAGTCCGCGGGGAAGGCCGCACCGCGGCCTTGGTCAGAAACTTTATTTTTCTTCTGCTTCCTTGAGTTGTTATTCTGACCTTGGCCGTTGGGAAGGCCGTGGTGCGGTCTTACCCATGGCCAAAGTCAGAAGCTGAAATTTTGGCTTGACAACTTCACTTGGCATGTTCACTATTCCACTCGAAGGATCAACTTCGCATCCGGTGATGAATTAAGTGCAGTAATCCCAAGTTGACCTCAATTAGCACGGATATAAGTAGAAAATCCTATCAAACATACCAAAAATAACCAAATGAATAAATACCACACTCAAGGACTCTCAGTAGAGAAAAATAACCAAATAAGTGATAAAATAACTAAAAATCTCTAAAAACTTACACCTAAACCATAAGAAAAGACTATGTCATTGTGGCATATATCAGTTAGGTGTTGTACGAAGGAGAGCCCGGTACAGTATCCAGTCGTGGATACACGTCCCGGATATGACGAACTTTCTGTTTTGCTACAGACGCGAGCGAGAAATAGGGGAAATTTTTCTATCTTTGAAGACTTCTACTGCAACTCAACTTCTCTCTTTCTGAAGAGTAGTCTAGGGCAAGAAAAACTCTGTAATTTACACTCACCATAGTTTTTCATAGTTTTACCTTTTAGATTTAATTTTTCTCTCTCAAGAGCCATAGTAGATAATAGCAAGAGGAGAGAAGATTGTAGATGAACAAAGGAGATTTGTGCAGCAACTTTTGATATTCTTCAATAATCAATAAGTTTCTCTCTCAATTTCTCTTTATTGTTAATTAGTTATGTCCCTTGAAATGAAAGATTGCATCTTTAGTGACATAATTATCTGTATTTAAGTTGTTCTTGTCTAGGGTTTAGATGATTTTTATGACTGATGGTTGTTTGATTGACTGAATTTCATGCCTGTGTTGCATTGTTTATTCATTGTCTTGGATTAACTTGGGTTGTAATTGGATGGCCAACTGTTATAACCGTCAAAATTATCCCTATGCAACAAGAGTTGATAGTGGTAGTGGAAATGGGACAAGTGAAATTTAGGTAATATTTCACACGAGAGTTGTGGTATTCCTAGATGAGTCAAGAGTGATCCATATGGTAAAATGAACAAATATTAATCACTTTACCACGAGAGTAGGAAAGAATTAATAAGTTGGTAATTACTAGTTTGTCACGAGAGTGAAAATTAGATAAATTAAGATTGGACTCTAAACAAGGTAATTAAGAGGGCATAAAGGAGGTTAATTGATAGCAACCTAGGTCATCGAATGATTCTAGATCCTAGGCATTCATTCCCCATACTCTTCTTATAAATTGCTCTTTCATTTTAGGTAATCCTTAGTTAGTTTTTAATAGATAAATTCGCTCTGGTGTGTTGCCTAAATAATAGAGGAGTTCAAAGAAATATAGTATTTCTTGATCGTTCCCTATGGGATCGATACTATTCCCTACACTACTGTGCGATTTGTATTCTTGTAGATACAGGAACTCATGTGATTTAATTTGATAGGTAGTAGCCCTTAAGCTGTTCTTTTATTGACCTAATTCAGAACCTGTCAAGTTTTTGGCGTCGTTGCCAGGAAATGGTGTTTAGAATATTAGGTTTAGTAACTATTCTATTAATCTAGGCTGTAAGTTTAATTTTGTTTAGATTTTCTTTGATTTTCTTTAGGTTTATTTTTGTGAGAGGGGTAGTATATGCATAAAACTTTAAAGCCAGTGCTTCCTCTAGACCTAGAGATAAAACGTACTCCTAGGAAGCTTAGGAAGCAACGAACTGAACAGGTAGTTGAAGAAGTGGAGGAAGATAGGAGTTTAAGATTAGATTTAGAATCGAAGCAAAAAACTCTAAGTCAAATCTTCCTGAGGTACAAATCGCTGAGCATAGGGCATTGAGGGATTTTGCTTTGCTTGATAGGACTGGTGCCCAATCAAGCATTGCAAGACCCACAGTTAATGCCAACAATTTTGAAATCAAATCAGTCTTAATTCAAATGGTCCAACAAGAGCAGTTCGGAGGAACTGCCATGGAGGACCCACATGTTCATCTGGTTAACTTTTTTGACATCTGTGACACCTTAAAAGTTAATGGAGTCACAAAAGATACAATTAAGCTACATTTGTTCCCTTTCTCTTTGAGAGGGTAGGCTAAGCTTTGATTGCATTCATTTGCACCGAACTTCTTCACCACTTGGGCTGAGTTGTCTAGTGCCTTTCTAATAAGTACTTCCCACCTGCCAAGACTGCCATACTTAGGATGGACATAACTAGATTTAAGTAGTCTGAGGGAGAGTCATTGTATGAGGCTTGGGAAGGGACAGGGAGTTACTTAGGAAATGTCTTCACTATGGACTTCCTGAGTGGCTTATTGTACAAACATTCTACAATGGCTTAGCATATTCTACTAAGTAGAATGTAGATGCTGTAGCGGGTGGAGCCCTTATGGGTAAGTCTGCAGAGAAAGCTCAGGACCTTATAAAGGACATGGCTGCCAATAGCTACCAATGGGCCAATATCGAGGGTGGTCAAAGAAGGGGTGCTAGTATGTCCATATCTGATCATGATACCCTAAATGCACTATTTACTCAGATGTAAGATGTGCTAACCCTTCTGAAAAATAGAGGTGGTCCTAGCTCACATTCTATCATGGCATGTTGCACAATGTGTGGTGGTCAACATGAAATGACTGACTGTGCTTCTAATGAACAAGTGCAATATGCTAACTTTAACAATCAAGCTGAGAACAACCCCTACTCCAACACTTCAACCCTAGTTGAAAGATTCATCCAAATTTTGGATGAGGAGATAGGAGTGCTCAGCAAAGGCCAGCTAACCCTCCAGGTTTTTGCCTAGACCTGCCCAACTTGCACAAAAATCAGATTGGGAGATAGCTTTTGAAAAGTTATCTCAAGATATGGATAGGAAAATGGCCAATATGCAGAGAAATTTTGACACCCAAATTGGACAGATAGCTGAAGCAATAAAGACTAGGAACAGAAGAGAATTGCCTAGCCAACCTAAGGCCAATCTCCGTAAGCACATAAAGGCTATTACACTTCGTAGTTGCTTAGAGGAGCTTGAGAGAAAAGAATATAATGTTAGAGCAAGCAATCCTAAGGTGAACTTAGAGAAAGTAGAGGATGAGATGAGCGAGGGACAAGTAGGGGTGGAAGTGAGTAAATCATCTTCCAATATTAAGATGCCACCAATACCTTTTCCACAAAGGCTACAAAATGCCAAAAAATAATGCAGATTTTGAAAAATTCATGAACATTTTTAAGAGTCTGCACATTAATATTCTATTTGTGGATGCCATTATACAAATTCCCTCCTATGCAAGGTTCTTAAAAGAACTTATGTCTCCCAAAAGGAAACTAGTGGATAATGAGATAGTTTCTCTCACTGAGGAGAGTAGCACTCGTATCCAAAACAAGCTTCCTCCAAAGTTAAAGGATCCGAGTAGTTTTTCTATCCCTTGCGCCAAAGGGAAATTAGAATTTTCTAAAGCTTTATGTGACCTTGGTGCAAGTGTATCTTTGATTCCTTTAACTATCGCAAGAGAACTTGGGCTTACTGAGTTGAAAAATACCAACATGACCCTTGAACTTGCTGATATGTCTGTTCAGCATACTTGGGGGGTGTTAGAGAATGTGTTGGTCAAGGTTGATAAATTCATAATACCTATTGATTTTGGGGTTTTAGACATAGAAGAGGATATCCAAATGCCTATTATTCTATGGTGGCCATTCTTAGCCATAGCGGGTACCATTATAGATGTGAAAAATGAGAAACTTAAGTTCCAAATAGGTGAGAAAGAGGTTGAGTTCAATTTTAACAATACAGTTAAATACCCTTCATTCATTGATCACATCTATTCTGTAGATCTTGTAGAGGAGATGACTGAGGAGTTTCTATTAGTCACTTTAGATTGTGACACACTAGAGTTGTGCTTGACTAGGAAAAATTCACAAATGGAGAACTGTGAGAAGGAGGGTGAGATGGCACTATACCTAGATTCTAGAGAGCCATTTAGAAAGAAATTATTTTTTGAGGATCAAAGAGTAAGTCAAGGGTTACCACCACCTTCTGATATCCAAGCTCCTAAATTGGAATTAAAACCATTACTTAAACATCTTAGGTACGAATTTTTGGGAGAAAAAGATACAGTACCCGTTATTGTGAATACTGAGTTAGATTCTGAAAAAAAATGATAAATTGCTTAGAGTTTTGAGAAAACACAAACAAGCAATAGGTTGGTCAATTTCTGACTTAAAGGGAGTAAGTCATTCTGTGTGCATGCATCATATATTACTAGAAGACAACTGGAAACCAATAGTAGAAGCTAAGAGAAGGCTTAATCCAAATATGAAGGAGGTGGTGAGGTTAGAGATTTTAAAGTGGTTAGATGCTGGCATTGTTTACTCAATCTCTAATAGCACTTGGGTAAGCCCTATACATGTAGTGCCAAAGAAGGGTGGTACGACTATTGTAAAAGGGAAAGGTGATGAACTTATTCCATCTAGGCTAGTGGTTGGGTGGAAAGTTTGTATTAACTATAGGAAATTGAATTTAGCCGCTAAGAAAGATCATTTTCCCCTACCTTTTCTTAATGCTATGCTAGAGAGGATACTTGGCTATCTTTCAGTGTTGTAGATGGCTATATTTTCTGATTATATTGAGAGAATTATGCAGATTTTTATGGATGATTTTTTTGTTTATGTTAATCTTTTGATGATTGTCTCCATAATCTTGAATTGGTCTTAACACGATATGAAGATACCAATTTGGTTTTAAATTGGAAGAAGTGTCATTTTATGGTCAAGGAAAGCATAGTACTTAGCCATAAGATATCATCTAGTGGGATAGAGGTTAATAGAGCCAAGATTAAGGATATAGAAAAAATGCCTCTACCAGTCAATGTTAGGGGGATTAGGAGTTTCTTAGAACATGCGGGGTTTTACAGGCATTTCATTAAGGATTTTTCCAAAATAGCTAAACCCCTGTGTGATTTTGTTAGTTAAAGATGCTCCTTTTGACTTTGTTGAAGAATGTTTGCATGTATTCAACAGGATAAAGAAGGAGTTGACATCTGCCCCTATAATAGCATCACCAAATTGGAGTTTGCCTTTTGTGCTTATGTGTGACACTAGCAATTATGCATTAGGGGCAGTTTTGGGCCAACGTAGGGAATGTAGGTTGCATGTGATTTACGATGCTAGTAGAATTTTGAATGAAACACAGATTAACTATGCAACTATAGAAAATGAGCTTTTGGCAGTTATTTTTGCATCAGATAAGTTTAGATCCTACTTAGTAGGGTCTAAAATTATCATATTTACTAACCATTCAGCTCTCAAATGCCGTTGTCTAAGAAAAATGCTAAACCAAGGATAATTACGTGGATTCTCTTGTTGCAGGAATTTGATATTGAATTTAGAGATAAAAAAAGTTTAGAGAATTTAGTGGCTGATCACCTTTCTAGGTTAGTGATAAGTAATAAATTTACCAATATTAGTATGTATATTATTATATGTTTTAGATGTTATTTAAGCATAAATATAGTATTTTTTGTTGCAAATGACTCATTTTTCAACAATTCATAAGAATTAGGGTTTTTATCGAAATTAGAGTTTTTAAAGTGGAATTCTTATTTGAGCAAATTAATGCACAATTTGTGTATAGTTGTAGGTTCTGTAGACACTAAATTTTGACACACACTTTGTAAAAATATGTCTGTTACTTTATTTTAGGAGACATTTTTTTTATTTTTCAGGGGTCAATTATAATTTTTGTGTATATTACGTCTAATTTGTCACATCAGGGGCAAAATGGTAATTTCACTATGTAAATATTAGTTTATTTTATTTTATTTTCTAAATACATGATTTTACTATTTTTATCATTATTTATAATTTTAATAATTTTTAGGAGTCATCTAATATTTATTTAAAATTTTAACATTTTAAGTCTAATGGCACGTTTTTCAATGCAATCTTTTTACGAGAATTTTCAAAGTGAAAAATTTTATATATGCAGTTTGAATACTCATAAATTTTCTGTAAAAATCTCATAATTTTTAGATGTTAGTATATATTTAATTTTTGATTTTTTATCAAAAGGCATGATTCCCAAGAATGCGTTAATATTAAAAATTTTGATTGAAGATTATAATATATGTGCTTTATGTGATAACATATGTTGTGTAAAATTTTTGCGATGTTATTTATTAATTTTCATAAATTTTATAATTTTGCCATATTTAGGTCACATTTTCCAATGCACTTTTTTTTATTTAATTTAAAAATTTGTTCTTTATGAGAATTATGTGTGTGTGCATTTTATAAATTTTGTGTAAAGAAAATTTTCACGGTTAATTTGTTTATTTATTTATTTTAAAGACCATTCGTTGTTTATTTTAAATTGTATTTTTTTTTCTAACCTAGAATTAACTTCTTTACACTGAATTTTCTTTTTTTCTTATTATAATGTCATATTTCAATTTTAACATATAATTTAAAAGGGATTCAAGTAGTTTTTATTTTGTTTTATTTTATTTTATTTTATTTTTTCATTTTTCTTTGTTCTTCAAAAAAAAAAAAAAAAAAAGATAATGGCTGATGGCAGCCATGCCTCTTCCCATCATCAACACCATCCCTAACCCATACCTCCTATTACCAACTCCACCTTTTCTCCCATTCTACACTCAATTCACCAGATTTTCAGGATTTTGGGCAAAATTCACACAATCAGAAACAACACTCACACACACCTGCATTTTCTTTCCCCTTCCTCTCCCTGCAATCACACACAGACGCACAACACTCACACACACCTGCATTTTCTTTCCCCTTCCTCTCCCTGCAATCACACACAGACGCACAACACTCACACACACCTGCATTTTCTTTCCCCTCCCTCTCCCTGCAATCACACACGGGCACATAAACACTGCACACACCTGCAATTCATTCCCCTGCAGACAAGCACACACAAAACCCGCAGAACACACACAAAACACACACCTGCACCTTATCTCCCCTGCAGAAACACACACAACCAGACACACACTTGAATACAAGCCTCACCACACAGGCACACAGAACACGCACACACCCGCACATTCAAGCACACATTCACATACACATACACACAGGTTCAGCACACACACAGAACACGCACACAGACACACACAACTCACACGCACCTCACAACCTCATCTGCATACTACCCTCACCACCTGCACACAGACATTACACATACACCTGCAAACACAATTCATTCAAAAAACACGCACAACACAGCACACACACCACACACACATTACACATACACCAGCAAAATTCACATAACATCCATCACCTGCACACAAAAACACCTGCAAACACCAACACACAGCAACGACCCACACACACACACACATCAGCCCACACACACGCACACACCTGCATCTCACTCACAATTGCAGCACACACATACACATCAGCCCACACATACACACACCTGCACAAAATCAGCAGTATATAAAAAATAAAAAAAAAAGAAAGGGGAAAGAAGCCAACAACAACAGCAGCAACACCACCGGCGCGCCTCCACCGCCGACCAGCGCACCGACACCAGACCACCCTCTCCTCTCGGTCCAGGTAAAAAAAAAATTCCCAACCCCTCTTTTATTTTTTTTGCAATTAATAGATGTGGCTTAGTATGTAATTTAGGGTTTTTTTTTTCAGACCAAGAGAGAGAGAGAGAGAGACCTGTGAGAGAGAGAGAGAGACGGCCGGGGAAGAGGACAGAATCGGAATCGGGGAGAAGATCAGAATCGGGGGAGAAGAAGAAAAAAAAGAAAAGAGAGAAAAAGAAAGAAAAAGAAAGAAAAGAGAGAAAAAGAGAAAAGAAAAAAAAAGAAAAAAAATCTGAAAAAAAAAGAGAAAAAGAAAATCGGGTAGAAGTAAAAAAAAAAAAAAATGTTTTAGTGAAACTACGTCGTTTTGACGTAGTTTCACTCAAAACTACGTCGTTTTGGTTAGTTAGTTTTTTTAATTTATTTTTAATTAATAATAGGTATTTATTTTATAATCCTTATATTTTCATTAATGCTACTGTGGCCCTGAAAATGTTTGACTTGTGCATTTAAATTTCTGTTTATTGTAGATTGACCCCCATAATTTAATTTTCTTTGCAATTAGGTCCCGATTAATTGCATTTAGGTCCCTCAACTTTTAGATAATTATAATTTTGCCCCCCTACGTTTTTAATTTTTCATTTTGACCCCTATATTTTTCGGTAATTACATTCTGACCCCTAGATTTTGCTGGAATTGCATTTTTACCCTCTGATATTTATGAAAATTGCAATTTTGCCTCCCAAGCTTTCTTTTATTATATTTTAGGCTTTAAATGTTACTGAAAATTGCATTTTGGCCCTTATACATTGCTGGAAATTCTATTTTTGCCTTAGAATACTTGCTGGAATTTCATTTTTTATCCCTCCAACCTTGCTGGAATTTTATTTGAGTTATTACACTTGCTGGAATTTTATTTTTGGCCCCTATTGTTGCTGAAATTTATATTTTGGTCCTTTATGTTGCTGGAATTTGTTTTAAGACCTCCATTAATTGTTAGAAATTGTATTTTAGTCTTTTATTTATTGCTGGAATTTTTGTTTTTGGGCATTATAGTTGCTGAAAATTATGTTTTAGCCTTTAAATTCATTGTAAACTATGTCATTACCGTAAGTAGGGTTTAAAATTATAATTTTACCTTTTTACTTGTTGCAAATTACATTTTTCACTTTAGAATATTGCTTAACTTTTCACTTTTAATCCAAATCTTATAATATTTTATTTTTGCCAAAAAAGTATTAATTAAAATTAGTTAAGTCCTCAAAGCTTTAAATTATTTCTTTTTACATTTTCTTTATTTATTTTTACCAAACTTATAATTAATATTCTAAAATTGGGTCTTGTTAGCCTAATTAATGTTCAAATTAGTTTCTCTATTTTTCTTTTAGTTGTTTTAATAATTCTCATTTGAGGTGTTAAAATTTCAATGTATGTATTATTAGGTTTTGTCTTCTATTATTATTATTATTATTATTATTATTTATTTTATTTTTATTTTATTTTTGTTGTTCTACTTTATTTATTTATCTACTTATTTATTTTTACTTAAATAATTTTCCTTTTTCTTCCTAAATAATTAATTATTATTATCATTATATTTTTTTTTTATTTTTGTTTATTATTGCTACAATTGTTTGAATTATCATTAGCATGTTTATAGTGATTGCTCTAGAATAACTTAATTAATGGTTTATTTATTTAAACAATGCTGCCTTGATTAAGTTTGTTCATTTTAGTAGCGATTTATACCGGGTTTGCAAATGAGAGGTACCTCGATTACCCTTCCAATATTTCTTTTATGTGCTCCTAAGTGCTCCTATGTGTTTTTCTGCGTGTTTTTTGTGTTTATACTTTTTTATCCATGTGAGAGTGTTTATTTATTTATGCCATGTTACTTATTAGAAATTAATTTTCTGATTATTCAAAGAAATGTAATAGATAGATAATATATTCTATTTAGCAAAATTCTTTGTATTTTAGATAGAAAGTGTAATCGATAGGTTAGATAGGATATCTTTTATTCTTTTTTTCTATTTTTAGATTGTAATTAGGTTATTCTCCGGTGTAATAGTTAGGGCTTTTGTGTGCTATGTGTGCTATGTGCTTGTGTGTTTTATTCGCTTTTCCTAGGAACTCGCATCTAGAATACCATGCTTATGTGCTATGTGCTCCTACTTGCTATTATTTGCTTTTATGTGATTTATTGCTTTAATACATGCTTTATTTATTTACTTGCTTTAATTATATATGGGTATCGTCGCCACACTAGTCCAAAGCTAGTTGTGGTTAATTTCGTTTTCTTCGCTAGTCCAACGCTAGCGGAGAACTTTTTAGAAAATAGGCTAGTCCAATGCTATGCCTTTAGGTTATTTTAGCATTAGGATCATTTTTCGTGTTCACTCTATGCCATTTCACACGCATTTTATCTTTTTAGGCTTTTCCCATTTTCTATGAGTTTTTTATATATACTTTATAACTTATTACTTATTTTAACATCTATTTGGTGCATAACATTTAGATTCCACTACACATAGAATTTTAGGTCATTTGCGTGATTTCGACTAAGAAATAGTCATCTACTCACGTGGGAAGCGATGGCGTACATGTCGTTCCCCCCTCCGTGAGTAGAAACAGATAGTCACGAGTCTATTAGTCTCCCGCACCCGTTATGTTACATCCCCATTTTCTTTGTTCACTTACTATCTATACTATTATTTTTCTTTTCTTTTGCATTCCATTTTGCATCTATACTCGTGACTCCGTCGAGGTCTAGACTCGGGTTTCGCAATTAATGCGAATATCCCGACCAAACCTCAGTGGAACATTTCGTCCCTTATCGATATTCATTTTTAGGATTAGATTTGCATTCATATAGTTGCATCCAAATGCGATAAAATCTTAGGGTTATAGTAGGAAAATTTAGACTAAACCTCGCAACTAGTTTCGGCTAGGTTGAAAGGGTGCCTTAGGCACGAGCCTTTGCCTTCCCTTTCTTCAACTGTGACTCCCGAACCTTTTTCTCTTGTTTTTCAAAGACCTGGAGTCGTCTAAAAGGGTTTTTCTTGTTTTTCCTCAAAAATCATTTTAATGAATCATTTTTAATTCTCTTACGTTTTATAAAATATTTTCGGGTGACTTGGTACACCAAAACTCAATACCAAGTGGCGACTCCTTTTTCACTAAAAAACCCTTTTTAGACTCTATTTTCGGGCCCAAAAACCGTCGCATTTCCAAAAGTCCCATTTTAGGCCCTTTTCATTTGCTTTCAAAAAATAAAGTATTTCACGTCTTTTGTACAATATTTTCTAAAAAATCATTTTACAAATACCTATCCTCTTTTCCCAACAAATAAACGCAACAACGCATTTTAATTTTCCTTTTTCCAACTAACACATTCACCACACTTATTATCATTTTATTTATTTTCCCTTTTTCAAAAAATGGGGCGCGACAGCTGGCGACTCCACTGGGGATCACTAGTGAGTCCGAGCACTAGATTTAGTCACTTATTCCTTTTCTAACCCTTTCATTTCATTGCATTTGGATGCTTAGGATTGCATTTTTATTTTCTATGTTTTTAGGTTTTTTCTTTTTGCATCTCGCACGCTTCTCGACTCTCGTCTACTTATGTGATGTATGTATTTACTTGTTACTGCTTTATTCGACCGTGCTTGCATTTGGGGAAGGGGTCAATCACCCTTAGAGCCCACGCGTGTTATTATTACATTCCCTCCTCTCACAGGAGCACCTTCATACGCGCATTCGATGTTTTTTTTAAAAACCCTTTTTATCTTTTTGGTGGTTGCCACCCACCCATCCCTTTAAGACTAGAATCGATTTGCCTAGACATGCGGCCATCGCATTCGTGCATGTAGCGGTGTCTGGGGGATCGCTCGAGCCACCGACCAAGGATTTTGAGATTGATGACCCTTATCCTTAGGTCTGAAGGCTTGGGAACCGACAGCTTAATTGAGTCTAGATGCATTAGTGAGCCCAACTTCATGCATCCATGTAAAATAACCTAGGGTAGTGTCAACCTTACCCTGTCAGGCACACTAAGGCACGAGAGGAGGGAACCAACCTCATTTGTTTTCCTTGTTATCTATGTGTATTATTTGTTTTTGCCAATGTGTTATGTGATATTTGTTGAATAAGCTAACGCAATTTCTTTCCTTTTTAATTGCATTCACAACCATATAATAAAGAGCCCTGGCATGGTGCTCTCGTAGGAAACCAATCCATTATCGGCACGTTTAAATTTTGTCTTTAATTTCTTCAAGAAAGGTGGAAATGAAATTTTCATAAAAATTTTATAAATTACATTTTTTGTTGTAAATAAAGTACCCCAAGGGTCCAATCATTGTAATTTTTGTAAAATTTTGAAAAATTTGATATTTTAACTTGTATATTTAGAATAAGAATTTTATTTTTTAAACCCTTTTCAAATTTACCCATTCATGTTATACTTGTCAGTTTTATCCGAACTAAATTTTCTTAGAGTCAATAAATGCATCCAAGTGGTCAAAATTTTGCACAGCTTGCATTTACCCATTTTTCAAAGAATTAATATGCCATTTTTACGTATCCCCCACCCTCCCATCCCACGTGATACAAAAGGAGGCTTTAACACATAATTAATTTTATTTTAATAAATTGGCATTTTGACCTGTATATTTCTAAATAAAGTCACGATTTTTTACCTTCTTTCAATGTTGTGTTACACAATTTCCTGTGGCTCTATTTTTCAAACAAATGGATTTGGAGTCAATAATTTCTTTTGTATAGTTCATGATCCATCTTTCTCAAAGAAATTTCACATCATTTTCTCAAATTTGATATTTTTGCCTATTTTAACTTGCTTTAATAAACTGGCATCATGAATAAACCCTAGAGGGAATGCCATTTCGGGAATCCCATGATAGAAAAAGCCGCCTTTTGTCTTGGGTACGTAACCCTAAAAGACATGCACGTTTATATTTTTGGTAAATCCTGGCGGGTGAGACCCTAGGTAAGGTAATACGAGCAGAATGAAGGTATCTCTTCCAGGCAGATCTGGCTTATCTACGAGTAGAAAAGAGGGGTCTCACCCTAAATGATTGCATTTCATGCTAGGCCTCCCCTAAGACATGCATCTGAATCATTTATATACTTACTAATTTTAGTCTTTTTCTTTTTCTTTGCGATGATAAAATTGACAGTGACAATGACAATGGGGTGACTAAACCTTTCTTTTTTCTGGTGTACATGTCAGGTATTTGTAAAACATAGCTTCTTTTCACCGAAGCCCCATTCGTACACGGTCCCGTACCAGACAGCTACATATAAACATGAGTGCTCCCACTGAATCATTTGAGGGACCTGCCGGGAATCAGTCTTCAGAGTTAACAGCGTTGAGGGCTCAGATGGATGAAATGCTGGCCAAGATGAATAATATGACTCATGAAGTATCTTCTCATAGCCAAATTATTGCCCACTTCATCAGTAACATGAATAACTAACGGCTCTACTTCTGCTGCACCGGTCATTCGAGAACCTCCACAATCCCAATCTGATGTGAGCGGAAATACCCAGATGTGAATAACAATGTCTCAGCTATTCCAGTACAAACCCCACTCCTCAATACCCAAAATACTCAAATGCCTCCTCCACCCCCAAACACTCAAAACCCTCAAATGACCGTTCCAATCCCACCCAGTCCTAGACACACCCAAAATACTCTGAACCAACCACAATACCCACAACAAGCCAGCCATTTCACTCTGAACACTCAACCACCACCGAACCTCAACACACATCAGTTTGTGCTAGACCCGGGGTATCAAGTAGGAGTGGATGTGGAGCCGTATAACAGGGATGAGAATCCAGGCATGACAGAAAAGGCCCTGTTGCGAAGATTGGAGAGATTCGATGATTTCATCAAAGAAAGCCAGGGATTGGATCGATACGGCGGTTTGAGTTACGATGATTTCTGTATGTTCCCTGATACTCAACTGCCTCCAAAGTTCAAGGTGCCAGAATTTTCTAAATACAACGGTGCTGGCGACCCCTGTTGTGCACCTTAAGATGTTCTGCAACAAGTTGGGCAAGCCGACCGGGGATGAGAAATTGCCGATGAGGCTATTTGGAGAGAGTTTGGAGAAGGATGCATTAGAATGGTATTTGAAGTTGGATTTTTCAAAGATCCGAAACTGGACCGACCTCTCCCGAGCATTTATCAAACAGTATGAGTTTAACTGTGATTTGGTGCCGGATAGATTCTCACTGGTAGAATTGAAGAAAAAGCCCTCAGAAAGTTATGTAGCTTATGGGCAGCGTTGGCGGAGTGTGGCAGCTAAAGTAAATCCGCCAATTGATGAGAACGAAATGGTAAAATTATTTATCGATGCCCAAGACCCGCCTTACTACCAGGCCATCGTAGGCTCAATTGGAAAGACTTTCGCCCAGGTTATTGAGCAAGCAGAAGCTATTGAGAGAGGGGTGAAGAAGGGAAAGGTAGTAGACATGGCTGCTGTGAAGTTGCAAGTTGAATCGTTGCAAAATGGCAATAATCTGAAGAAAGCAGTTGGGAAAAAAGCCTGAAGAAAAGAGAAGAAGAAATATCTTTTGTGATAAACCAAGGCCCAAATTTCAACCCCAGGTTCCAAAACAAGCCAAATTACCATTCTCAATACCCACGATTCCCTCATTTGGCACATCCCTCACCCGCTTATCCCCCAGTACCCTCAACCTGTTTTCAATACCCAAGCCCAACCAGTAAATGCCCAACCATTTTATCCAAACACTCAACCCATGTTTCAAAACCCTCGACCCACACAAAATAACTTTCGCCCACCCATGCAAAACCGCCCGAGACCTATTTACCCTAACAACTATACCCCGCCCAATCAGCCTCCAAATACAAGCCGGTCCAGCCAATCCTCCACAAAGACGGCCTAGGGCTTTCACTCCCCTTGGTCGCCCTTTAGACCAGATATATGACCAACTGAGAGCAGCGGGCAAAATTGGCACCATACCTCAGAAAACTTTTCCTAACGGGTTACCCCATGACTATGATCATCAAGCCAGTCTGTGCTTACCATTCGGGAAGTCGTGGGCACCCCACAGCTAACTGTTGGGCTTTGAAGCACAAAATCCAGGATATGATTGACGATGGAGAGATAGTATTGAGAAGAGGGAGAGGGCAGGCCCCAAATGTGGATAACAATCCTTTGCCTCAGCACGGGTCTACTGTTGGAATGATTACTTCAGATGAAATACTTGGTGACCCTTCTGAAATGATAGTTGCGATTGAAGAGACAGTGGGTGTTACTGATAGAGATGACAGGCGAGCTAGAATGATGATGTCGAGAAAGGAATTCATGAGTCAGCACATGGATGACATTTGTCACTGGAAAGTTGGCATCACCTGTAATCCCAACCAAAAGAGCCGGTTATGTTAAAAGAAACCTTGTCTGCTGCCAACTCATCAGCCCAGCCATTTGTCCTAGATGTTGTGCCGTTTGAGTTAGAGATTCCAGAACCAGAAATCGTTGATGTGCCTGAACAAATGCTCGTTGAGGATTTGCAGAGGGTTCCATGGAATTACGAAGATTCTGAATTGAATAATGATGTCTCCGCAATTCTGAGATCAGGGAGAGTGATGGTAGAACCAGAGATTGTTGTACCAGCAAAAGGAAAAGAGAGCACACTACCCCTAAACAGCCAGTTGATGAGAAGGAAGCGGAAGAATTCTTGAAGATTTTGAAAAAGAGTGAGTACAAGGTGGTGGAACAGTTGAGCCGCATGCCAGCACAAATTTCAATTCTAAATCTTTTGTTGACATCTGAGCTGCATCGAGAGGCTCTTTTAAAAGTTTTGAATGAGTCTCATGTTCCCACAGGACATTCCCACTGAGAAGCTAGCCGGGATAGTAGGGAATGTTTTGGCAGTCTAATCAGATCGCCTTTTCTGAAGATGAATTGACTCCTGAAGGGAAGGGGCATAACAAGGCTCTTATACATTTCTGTGAGGTGCAATGGAAGATACTTGCCTAGAGTTTTGATTGACAACGGATCTGCACTGAACATCTGCCCATGGAACACTCTACAAAAGCTAGGATATTCACGGTCACAAGTTCGCCAATCACTGACCGTTGTTAGAGGGTTCGATGGCTCGAAGGAAGGAGACTATAGGAGAAGTTGATTTAGTGCTCGAGATGGGTCCAGCTCAATATCAGGTTACCTGCCAGGTCATGGATTTTTCCGGTATATACAATGTTTTGTTAGGGCGGCCGTGGATTCATTCTTCCGGATCAGTACCGTCATCTCTGCATCAAATGGTAAAATTCATTATGGACGATAGACTGATTACTATTTTTGCTGAGGATGATTGCACTATGGTGGTGAATCGGGGGCCTGCTGAAAAGGCAAAGGACGAGCCATCACTTGATCGGGGATTTCGTGCTTCAGATATTGTATCTGTCAACTGGATTCCGGAAGGAAAGCCACCTGTGGAGCCCTTATTGCCTAATGCGAGTATCATGATAGCTAAGGAACTGATCAGGGCAGACTACCAGCCAGGAAAGGGTATTGGAAAGATGCTGCAGGGAATTACGGAACCTATTCAGCTGATAGGAACAGAAAAATACCTTTGGGCTTGGTTTTCACCCAACAGGTAAGGATTTGAAGGAGATGAAGGAGAAGAAAGAGGGCTGAAAAGGAAGGAAGGCAGGTCTCACTCTATGTTCCTCCACTGTATCACAGTTTCTCAAGGGCATCCAAGGTTGTTATTTCTGAAATATGCGATGAGGATTCTGATATTGAAGAAGGGATGAGCCGTCTTTTTATTGGAATGACTGGTACAGAAGAATCGTCTGATGCTACTGACTTTGAGGAAATCGAGAAAGAGTCATTGAACAATTGGACATCTGATTATCTCCCTGTTCGGAGGGAGTTTCGGTAAATTTGGGATTGTCTTTTGTTCAAAATTCATTTCTAGATGGAGCCCTGAAATGAATTACTTTCTCAAAGTTTGTTTTAGTGTTAGGCTCTGACTTTATTGCATTAGCTTTTGAAAGAAACTATTCTCAATTTCTTTTGTTATATCGAGAAAGTTTTTTTGTCTAAATATTGAAATGCTATTTATCTTTTCTCAAAGGCTAATGCTAGCTTATGATTGTAAACATCTTCTTTTGAAAATGCAAGCTTTCATTCAAAAGTTGTCTATTTGTGTTTATTTATTTATGTTTGCATATTTTGTTTCATTTTCAGATGGCCGAAAATAACTGCCTATGATCCTTTGGATGTCACTTTGTTTGAAACTGACAAGTTCAACTTCGATATCTCTCTAAATTCTGAAATAATGCAAACCGTTAATGAGAGTGAGAGCGATATCGAAGAAGATTATGACTCTGTACTTAAGAATCTGGAACAATACTGAAGAAAAACCCAAGCCTAACTTGGAAGAAACAGAAACTATCAATATTGGCACTGAGACAGAAGTTAAAGAAGTTAAAATCAGTGTTCATTTGAACAAGAGGCAAAGAAAAGAGATGATTGAATTTTTGACACTGTTCCAGGATGTGTTCGCATGGTCCTATGATGATATGCCTGGGGTCTCCACAGACTATAGTAGTTCATAGATTGCCCACAGATCCAAACTTTCCTCCAGTGAAACAGAAACCTCGCAAATTCAAACCTGAAATGAGCCTCAAAATCAAAGAGCAGATAGTCAAGCAATTCAATGCCCAAATCATCATTGTGTCTCACTATCCCATTTGGCTATCAAATATGGTTCCGGTTCCCAAAAAGTCTGGTGAAGTGCGAGTATGTGTAGATTATCGAGATTTAAACAAAGCCAGTCCAAAGGATGACTTTCCTTTGCCTAACATTCACATCCTGTTGGACAATACTGCTGGGCATGAAATGGATTCATTTATTGATTGTTTCGCTGGATATCATCAACTTTTGGTCGCAGAGGAAGATCGAGAAAAGACGGCATTCATGACTCCGTGGGGAATATTCTGTTACAGAGTTATGCCCTTTGGATTGAAAAATGCTGGAGCCACCTATCAAAGGACTATGACTACACTGTTTCATGACATGATACACAAGGAGATAGAAGTTTACGTGGATGACATTATAGTCAAGTCCAAAAGAGCAGAGGACCATTTGGGAGATTTGAGAAAGCTGTTTGAAAGATTAAGAAGGTATAATCTGAAGCTGAATCCTGCAAAATGTGCTTTCGGGTCTCCTGCTGGCAAGTTACTAGGTTTCATTGTTAGTAAGAAGGGTATTGAAGTAGATCCTGCCAAGATAAAGGCCATACGAGAAATGCCAGTACCAAAGACGCAGAAAGATGTGAAGAGTTTTCTTGGGGAAGCTTAATTTCATTGGCAGATTTATTGCTCAGTTGACTCTCACTTGTGAACCCTTGTTCAAGTTGTTAAGAAAAAATACCCCAATGAAGTGGAATGGAGATTGTCAGCGAGCTTTTGATAAAATCAAAGATTATTTGTTGAATCCTCCTGTCTTAGTACCGCCAAAGTCAGGTCGACCACTTATCATGTATCTCTCAGTATTGGATGGAGCCATGGGTTGTGTTCTCGGTCAGCATGACGATTCAGGCAAAAAGGAACAGGCAATCTATTATCTGAGCAAGAAATTTACGGTCTATGAGGCGAATTATTCATTCTTGGAAAGATTGTGTTGTGCATTGGCTTGGACTGCTCAAAAATTGAGACATTATCTCCTTGATCATACCACCTATCTCATATCTCGATCTGACCCGTTGAGGTATTTGCTTGAGAAACCAATGCCTACTGGACGCATGGCTAAGTGGCAAATGATTCTCAGTGAATTTGATATTGTGTTCACAACTCAAAAGGCAGTCAAGGGCCAAGTAATTGCCGATCACTTGGCAGAGAACCCTTTGCAAGATGATTACGAGCCATTGAATACTTATTTCCCTGATGAAGAAATTTTGTTTGTGGGGACAGCTGAGGATATTAATGAGGAATCTTCAGGATGGAGATTGTTCTTTGATGGTGCTTCAAACTCTTTTGGAGCTGGAATTGGGGCAGTCCTAGTGTCACCCGAAGGAAAACATTACCCTGCTACTGCCAAACTGAAATTTGCCTGCACTAATAACATGGCAGAGTACGAAGCTTGCATTCTTGGTTTGAAAGATGGCGTTGGATATGGATATCAAGGATTTGACAGCATTCAGTGATTCTGATTTACTAGTCCACCAAACATTGGGAAAATGGATGACTCGGGATTCTAAAATAATTCCATATCATTGTTGTTTGCTCACTTTGGCTCGACAGTTCAGAACTTTGGAATTCATGCATATCGCGCGTACCCGAAATGTCTTTGCAGATGCCTTGGCAACTTTGTCTTCCATGATCTCTCATCCTGATGGTACTGTAATTGAACCCATTTTCATTAAGATTCAAGAGGAACCAGCGCACTGTCTGCGCATTGAGCAAGAGGCTGATGGCCTTCCCTGGTTTCATGATCTGAAGGAATATCTGAAAATAGATTATATCCTCGGGTGCCAATACTGCGGCTAAGAATTTTCTTCGAAGGATGTCTATGAGATTTTTTCTGAACGGAGAAGTCCTGTATAAAAGGTCAAGTGATTTGGGTTTGTTGAGATGCGTTGACGAGAAGGAAGCTGAATATTTGATGAAGGAGATCCACAGTGGCGTATGTGGGCCGCATATGAACGGGCACTTATTGGCAAAGAAAATCATGAGGACGGGATATTTCTGGCTTACCATGGAGCATGACTGTGTTGAGTTCGTCAGAAAATGTGTTAAATGTCAATTACATGGCGATGTGATACACGCACCTCCTTCGGAGCTCCACAGTATGACTGCTCCTTGGCCTTGTTCAATGTGGGGAATGGATGTGATTGGAACTATCGATCCTCCTGCTTCGAATGGTCATCGATTTATCCTGGTGGCGATAGAGTACTTCACTAAATGGGTCGAAGCCGAGTCTTACAGGCACGTGACTAAGAAAGTGGTAGCTGATTTTCTGAGAAATCACATTATCTGTCGTTTTGGGATACCAGAGACATTGATTACGGATAACGCGAAGAATCTCAACAATGACGTGGTAGATGGGTTGTGTGAGCAGTTCAAGATCAAGCATCGAAACTCTGCCATTTATAGACCTCAGATGAATGGAGCTGTAGAGGCTGCCAATAAGAATTTGAAGAAGATCATCCGGAAGATGACGGACACGCATCGAGATTGGCATGAGAAGTTGCCTTATGCATTGTTGGCATACAGAACTGCTATAAGAACTTCTACTGGGGCGACCCCATATTCCCTTATGTACGGGATGGAAGCAGTATTGCCAGCGGAAGTTGAGATTCCTTCTCTGCGTATATTGATGGAAGCTCAATTAGAGGAAGCTGAATGGGTCAAGGAACGTCATGAGCAGTTGGCATTGATTGATGAAAAGCGATTGAATGCTATTTGCCATGGGCAGTGTTACCAAAGGCGAATGGCCCGTGCCTATCAGAAGAAGGTCAAACCCCGTCAATTTGAAATAGGAGACAAAGTTCTGAAGCGAATTCTTCCAATCCAGGAGGAGGCAAAAGGAAAATTCGCTCCAAATTGGCAAGGTCCATTCATTGTCAAGAAAGTGTTATCAGGAGGGGGCCTTGTCCTGGCCGAAATGGATGGTCAGGTCTTTCCCCAAATCATTAATTCAGACATGGTAAAAAGGTTTATATTTGATTTCGTAAATTTTCTTTCAAATAATTTTTATTGCAAGAAGAAGATGGGCTAAAGGCGGGCCTTCTTTCTTTTCCATAAAACAATTCTTTACCCTCGTTCTCCCCTTTGAGCTTTCAGAATTTATAATTTCGTTTGGCAACCCACTTGAAGGTCGCATCCCACACCCAGATAACTTTTTGCACTAAATTTATCCCACATTTGAAGCAAATCCTTTGTCTTGATTTTTATCCCATACTGGGGCAAAAAAAAAAAAAAAAAAACTGAGGCAAATCTTGTTTGGGAAAGGGAAGGAGAGCCCCAAAAGCGAATGACAATGTTAGAATAGAGTTTCTTAAGGAAAAACAATTGGTCAATATTGGGATAAAACTTTTGCAAGTGCGACCTCAAGACAAATCAGCTCCCTCCTAAAGTCTGCTTTCCAACCTTAACATTTCTGACACCTCACCTGACCTCATTACAAAAGCCGAGAATGTTACCGACCTCCATCTTTATCTTGCAATAATTTTTAGAACGGAAATTTGCAAATCAAAATGGCATATGATGTTAATATATCTATCCTGAATCATCAAGGGAAAGATTGTCTTACTGATGCCAAATTTTTGAATAACTAGCCTGTTTTAATGGTAAGGGGAAGGATTGCCCAGAACTTGAATGTTGTTTGTTCTCATCCTACTCCACAAAGGCGAAAACCCGAAAGGGCGCCTCAAAAAATAAAAAAAAAAAAGAAGAAAGAAAAGAAAAGAAAAAAAAACACAAAAAAAGGGGGTGGGGGACACCACAGTGAAAACCCGAAAAGGCGCTTGTGGTTGGGAGTTGCAGTTAAAGGCTAGCAGGCGAAGAAGTCAGGGTACAGGCATTGGATTTGAGTTTGTTGAAAGCTGGTAACTATAGTTACTTGAGATTTTTCTTCGGCATTGATCGTCTGGTGACTTTCAGAGTTCGAACAAGACGACATCTAAAGGATCATAATGGCAGTTGTTTCAGGGCTGTTCCCTGAAAATTCATTTCTCCAACCAAGCGTAACGGTTTCTATTTAGTATCTATTTATTTATTTTCTGTAGTTAAAAATTTTTTGCATGTACTTTATTTATTTAAAAAAAAATGTATACAAAGACGTTTGTACATTACTGCATTTTGAATTATTTTAATAAATTCATGTTTTGAAATTTTGACGTGTGCTTTATTGGAATAAAAGACAAGGACAATCCTAAAGTTATCGAAAATCAGAAGTATACACCGATTGAGCAATTATTCGGGGCACTGGAGCTAAGCCGCGAATCAGAATTTATTGAATGCGGAGAACTTGCAGGACATGAAAGCAAGAAGGTGTATCAAAGATTCAAAAGGGCAGTATTCATGTTTATATGCACGAGTTGAGTGAAGGGATCGTCAGGTGGTGGCATCATGACCGACAATTATGTCTGATTTCTCTGTTTTGCAGATGGAGTTCCATCACCTTCATCGAAGGTCTTTATCTAAAATACAAACTGGGGCAAATTTTTTGAGAAAAATTTGATTTTCGAAGTTGATTATGATATTTGAGCTTAAGACAAAATTAATTTACATTGGGACAAGTTCAAAAGAAGACAATGAATTGATTTCATTTGATTTATATTGAGACAAATTTCTCTAAAAATAAAATAAAAAATAAAAAATAAAAAAAAAGAGAGAGAAAAAGATTGATGGCAAGTGAATTTTCGTGTCACACAAGCCTCAAATTTGAAAATATGATCTTGAATTCATTTGATTCCATACACTGGGGCAAAAAATTTTTTTTTTAAGAAAAATTTTTGACAATTTTATTGATTGGGACGTTATATTAAGTTTATTATTGCATTCATCAATCCTTGGCAGCCCAAGGTCATGCATCCGCCCAGCAGCCTGGTCGGCATATTTTATTTATGTTCAAGTCTGGCAGCCCAGACCTTGCATTTGATGACTCCTGGCAGCCCAGGATCATTTTTTCCGTTTCAAGTTGGCAGCCCAACTTTGCATTCATTAACCTTGGCAGCCCAAGGTCATGCATCCGTCCAGCAGCCTGGTCGGCATCTTTTATTTATGTTTCAAGTCTGGCAGCCCAGACATTGCATTTGATGACTCCTGGCAGCCCAGGATCATTTATTTCTTTTCAAGTTGGCAGCCCAACTTTGCATTCATCAACCTTGGCAGCCCAAGGTCATGCATCCGTCCAGCAGCCTGGTCGGCATCTTTATTTATGTTTCAAGTCTGGCAGCCCAGACATTGCATTTGATGACTCCTGGCAGCCCAGGATCATTTATTTCCGTTTCAAGTTGGCAGCCCAACTTTGCATTCATCAACCTTGGCAGCCCAAGGTCATGCATCCGTCCAGCAGCCTGGTCGGCATCTTTATTTATGTTTCCAAGTCTGGCAGCCCAGACATTGCATTTATGACTCCTGGCAGCCCAGGATCATTTATTTACTTTCTCAAGTTGGCAGCCCAACTTTGCATTCATCAACCTTGGCAGCCCAAGGTCATGCATCCATCCAGCAGCCTGGTCGGCATCTGTTTATTTATGTTTCCAAGTCTGGCAGCCCAGACATTGCATTTATGACTCCTGGCAGCCCAGGATCATTTATTTACTTTCTCAAGTTGGCAGCCCAACTTTGCATTCATCAACCTTGGCAGCCCAAGGTCATGCATCCGTCCAGCAGCCTGGTCGGCATCTTTTATTTATGTTTCAAGTCTGGCAGCCCAGACATTGCATTTGATGACTCCTGGCAGCCCAGGATCATTTTTTCCGTTTCAAGTTGGCAGCCCAACTTTGCATTCATTAACCTTGGCAGCCCAAGGTCATGCATCCGCCCAGCAGCCTGGTCGGCATATTTTATTTATGTTTCAAGTCTGGCAGCCCAGACCTTGCATTTGATGACTCCTGGCAGCCCAGGATCATTTTTTCCGTTTCAAGTTTGGCAGCCCAAACTTTGCATTTATCAACCTTGGCAGCCCAAGGTCATGCATCCGTCCAGCAGCCTGGTCGGCATCTGTCTATTTACATTTTCAAGTCGAGTAGTCCAAGCATTGCATTTAACTTGTCAATATCTGTTTGTCCAGCAGTCTGAACTCTTTTCTTGTCTATTAGTTTAGGCATTTTATTACGTCTTGCAGTTTTTTTATGTTATCTTTGTCAGCAGTTTGAATATTACGTTTTCTTCTCCCAAAAAAAAAAAAAAAAAAGAAAAGAAGAGTTTGAATGTTTGGTTAACAATTGCAATTATGTTATCATTTGTGTGAATAGTTTACCTGCATTCGAACTACGTTTTGACCTGATTTCCTCATGTGGGATACGTAGGCAGCTCCTAGGGAGCCCGGTCATTCTTTCTGCATTTCTTACATTCATCTTTACGGGAGTCAAGGTATTTGTATTTCATTCATAGGTGAGTCAAAATTTGGTTTCGTTTACGTCTTTGTCTAGAACCTCTTTGAGCTTCCGACAAAGAGGGGCAAGCTGTAGACACTAAATTTTGACACACACTTTGTAAAAATATGTGTGTTACTTTATTTTAGGAGACATTTTTTTTATTTTTCAGGGGTCAATTATAATTTTTGTGTATATTACGTCTAATTTGTCACATCAGGGGCAAAATGGTAATTTCACTATGTAAATATTAGTTTATTTTATTTTATTTTCTAAATACATGATTTTACTATTTTTATCATTATTTATAATTTTAATAATTTTTAGGAGTCATCTAATATTTATTTAAAATTTTAACATTTTAAGTCTAATGGCACGTTTTTCAATGCAATCTTTTTACGAGAATTTTCAAAGTGAAAAATTTTATATATGCAGTTTGAATACTCATAAATTTTCTGTAAAAATCTCATAATTTTTAGATGTTAGTATATATTTAATTTTTGATTTTTTATCAAAAGGCATGATTCCCAAGAATGCGTTAATCTTAAAAATTTTGAGTGAAAATTATAATATATGTGCTTTATGTGATAACATATGTTGTGTAAAATTTTTGCGATGTTATTTATTAATTTTCATAAATTTTATAATTTTGCCATATTTAGGTCACATTTTCCAATGCACTTTTTTTTTATTTAATTTAAAAATTTGTTCTTTATGAGAATTATGTGTGTGTGCATTTTATAAATTTTATGTAAAGAAAATTTTCACGGTTAATTTGTTTATTTATTTATTTTAAAGACCATTCGTTGTTTATTTTAAATTGTATTTTTTTTTCTAACCTAGAATTAACTTCTTTACACTGAATTTTCTTTTTTTCTTATTATAATGTCATATTTCAATTTTAACATATAATTTAAAAGGGATTCAAGTAGTTTTTATTTTGTTTTATTTTATTTTATTTTATTTTTTCATTTTTCTTTGTTCTTCAAAAAAAAAAAAAAAAAAAGATAATGAACAGCAGCAGCAGCGTTGCTGCTGCTGCTGTTTGTTTTCTGGCATGGCTGATGGCAGCCATGCCTCTTCCCATCATCAACACCATCCCTAACCCATACCTCCTATTACCAACTCCACCTTTTCTCCCATTCTACACTCAATTCACCAGATTTTCAGGATTTTGGGCAAAATTCACACAATCAGAAACAACACTCACACACACCTGCATTTTCTTTCCCCTTCCTCTCCCTGCAATCACACACAGACGCACAACACACACACACACACCTGCATTTTCTTTCCCCTTCCTCTCCCTGCAATCACACACAGACGCACAACACTCACACACACCTGCATTTTCTTTCCCCTCCCTCTCCCTGCAATCACACACGGGCACATAAACACTGCACACACCTGCAATTCATTCCCCTGCAGACAAGCACACACAAAACCCGCAGAACACACACAAAACACACACCTGCACCTTATCTCCCCTGCAGAAACACACACAACCAGACACACACTTGCATACAAGCCTCACCACACAGGCACACAGAACACGCACACACCCGCACATTCAAGCACACATTCACATACACATACACACAGGTTCAGCACACACACAGAACACGCACACAGACACACACAACTCACACGCACCTCACAACCTCATCTGCATACTACCCTCACCACCTGCACACAGACATTACACATACACCTGCAAACACAATTCATTCAAAAAACACGCACAACACAGCACACACACCACACACACATTACACATACACCAGCAAAATTCACATAACATCCATCACCTGCACACAAAAACACCTGCAAACACCAACACACAGCAACGACCCACACACACACACACATCAGCCCACACACACGCACACACCTGCATCTCACTCACAATTGCAGCACACACATACACATCAGCCCACACATACACACACCTGCACAAAATCAGCAGTATATAAAAAAAAAAAAAAGAAAGGGGAAAGAAGCCAACAACAACAGCAGCAACACCACCGGCGCGCCTCCACCGCCGACCAGCGCACCGACACCAGACCACCCTCTCCTCTCGGTCCAGGTAAAAAAAAATTCCCAACCCCTCTTTTATTTTTTTTGCAATTAATAGATGTAGTTTAGTATGTAATTTAGGGTTTTTTTTTTCGGACCAAGAGAGAGAGAGAGAGAGACCTGTGAGAGAGAGAGAGAGAGACGGCCGGGGAAGAGGACAGAATCGGAATCGGGGAGAAGATCAGAATCGGGGGAGAAGAAGGAAAAAAAGAAAAGAGAGAAAAGAAGAAGAAAGAAAGAAGAAGAAAAAAAAAGAAAAGAGAGAAAAAGAAAGAAAAAGAAAGAAAAGAGAGAAAAAGAGAAAAGAAAAAAAAAAGAAAAAAGAAAATCTGAAAAAAAAGAGAAAAAGAAAATCGGGTAGAAGTAAAAAAAAAAAAAAAAGTTTTAGTGAAACTACGTCGTTTTGACGTAGTTTCACTCAAAACTACGTCGTTTTGGTTAGTTAGTTTTTTTAATTTATTTTTAATTAATAATAGGTATTTATTTTATAGTCCTTATATTTTCATTAATGCTACTGTGGCCCTGGAAATGTTTGACTTGTGCATTTAAATTTCTGTTTATTGTAGATTGACCCCCATAATTTAATTTTCTTTGCAATTAGGTCCCGATTAATTGCATTTAGGTCCCTCAACTTTTAGATAATTATAATTTTGCCCCCCTACGTTTTTAATTTTTCATTTTGACCCCTATATTTTTCGGTAATTACATTCTGACCCCTAGATTTTGCTGGAATTGCATTTTTACCCTCTGATATTTATGAAAATTGCAATTTTGCCTCCCAAGCTTTCTTTTATTATATTTTAGGCTTTAAATGTTACTGAAAATTGCATTTTGGCCCTTATACATTGCTGGAAATTCTATTTTTGCCTTAGAATACTTGCTGGAATTTCATTTTTTATCCCTCCAACCTTGCTGGAATTTTATTTGAGTTATTACACTTGCTGGAATTTTATTTTTGGCCCCTATTGTTGCTGAAATTTATATTTTGGTCCTTTATGTTGCTGGAATTTGTTTTAAGACCTCCATTAATTGTTAGAAATTGTATTTTAGTCTTTTATTTATTGCTGGAATTTTTGTTTTTGGGCATTATAGTTGCTGAAAATTATGTTTTAGCCTTTAAATTCATTGTAAACTATGTCATTACCGTAAGTAGGGTTTAAAATTATAATTTTACCTTTTTACTTGTTGCAAATTACATTTTTCACTTTAGAATATTGCTTAACTTTTCACTTTTAATCCAAATCTTATAATATTTTATTTTTGCCAAAAAAGTATTAATTAAAATTAGTTAAGTCCTCAAAGCTTTAAATTATTTCTTTTTACATTTTCTTTATTTATTTTTACCAAACTTATAATTAATATTCTAAAATTGGGTCTTGTTAGCCTAATTAATGTTCAAATTAGTTTCTCTATTTTTCTTTTAGTTGTTTTAATAATTCTCATTTGAGGTGTTAAAATTTCAATGTATGTATTATTAGGTTTTGTCTTCTATTATTATTATTATTATTATTATTATTTATTTTATTTTTATTTTATTTTTGTTGTTCTACTTTATTTATTTATCTACTTATTTATTTTTACTTAAATAATTTTCCTTTTTCTTCCTAAATAATTAATTATTATTATCATTATTTTTTTTTATTTTTTTGTTTATTATTGCTACAATTGTTTGAATTATCATTAGCATGTTTATAGTGATTGCTCTAGAATAATTTAATTAATGGTTTATTTATTTAAATAATGATACCTTGATTAAGTTTGTTCATGTTGATAGCAATTTATACCGGGTCTTCGAATAGGAGGTACCCCTATCACCCTTCCAATATTTTTTTTATGTGCTTTTACGTGTTCCTATGTGTTTTTTTTTCTATGTGTTTTCATGTATCTTTGTGCTTATAATTTTTATCCATGTGTGAGTGTTTATTTATTTATGTCGTATTATTTACTCGAATTTAATTGTTGATTATTCAAAAATGTAATAGATAGGTAATATACTATTTAGTAAAAATTTTTGTATTTAGATAGTTAATGTAATAGATAGTTTATGTTTTATCTATTTAATTAAAGCCTATTTATTTTAGATAGAAAGTGTAATAGATAGGTTAGATAGGATATCTTTTATTCTTTTTTTCTATTTTTAGATTGTAATTAGGTTATTCTCCGGTGTAATAGTTAGGGCTTTTGTGTGCTATGTGTGCTATGTGCTTATGTGTTTTATTTCGCTTTTCTTAGGACTTCGCATCTAGAATATCATGCTTATGTGCTATGTGCTCCTACTGTGCTATTATTTGCTTTTATGTGATTATTGCTTTAATACATGCTTTATTTATTTACTTGCTTTAATTATATATGTGTATCGTCGCCACACTAGTCCAAAGCTAGTTGTGGTTAATTTCGTTTTCTTCGCTAGTCCAACGCTAGCGGAGAACTTTATAGAAAATAGGCTAGTCCAATGCTAATGCCTTTAGGTTCATTTTAGCATTAGGATCATTTTTCGTGTTCACTTCTATGACATTTCACACACATTTTATCTTTTTAGGCTTTTCCCATTTTCTATGAGTTTTTTATATATACTTTATAACTTATTACTTATTTTAACATCTATTTGGTGCATAACATTTAGATTCCACTACACATAGAATTTTAGGTCATTTGCGTGATTTCGACTAAGAAATAGTCATCTACTCACGTGGGAAGCGATGGCGTACATGTCGTTCCCCCCTCCGTGAGTAGAAACAGATAGTCACGAGTCTATTAGTCTCCCGCACCCGTTATGTTGCATCCCCATTTTCTTTGTTCACTTACTATCTATACTATTATTTTTCTTTTCTTTTGCATTCCATTTTGCATCTATACTCGTGACTCCGTCGAGGTCTAGACTCGGGTTTCGCAATTAATGCGAATATCCCGACCAAACCTCAGTGGAACATTTCGTCCCTTATCGATATTCATTTTTAGGATTAGATTTGCATTCATATAGTTGCATCCAAATGCGATAAAATCTTAGGGTTATATTAGGAAAATTTAGACTAAACCTCGCAACTAGTTTCGGCTAGGTTGAAAGGGTGCCTTAGGCACGAGCCTTTGCCTTCCCTTTCTTCAACTGTGACTCCCGAACCTTTTTCTCTTGTTTTTCAAAGACCTGGAGTCGTCTAAAAGGGTTTTTCTTGTTTTTCCTCAAAAATCATTTTAATGAATCATTTTTAATTCTCTTACGTTTTATAAAATATTTTCGGGTGACTTGGTACACCAAAACTCAATACCAAGTGGCGACTCCTTTTTCACTAAAAAACCCTTTTTAGACTCTATTTTCGGGCCCAAAAACCGTCGCATTTCCAAAAGTCCCATTTTAGGCCCTTTTCATTTGCTTTCAAAAAATAAAGTATTTCACGTCTTTTGTACAATATTTTCTAAAAAATCATTTTACAAATACCTATCCTCTTTTCCCAACAAATAAACGCAACAACGCATTTTAATTTTCCTTTTTCCAACTAACACATTCACCACACTTATTATCATTTTATTTATTTTCCCTTTTTCGAAAAATGGGGCGCGACAGGTTCATCATATTAAAATTCATTTTGGATCAATTGGAGTAAAGGAAAATCAAAGTTAATGGTGATTCAAAGAGTGAAAAGTGGATGAACAACTTGAAGGAAAAATTGTGCAAAAATAAGAAAAAAATCCAATTCTTCACCATAATGCTTGGAAATACGTGTAAAATGCTTGCACACATAAGGTCCAACTCAGTAAAAACCAAAAATCAAGTGGGGGCCACAAGGATGTGATACGCGGATGAACATCCGAGCATTGCCATCCCAGATCGTAAGTCGGCTGAACTTTCTGGAGTATCAACTTGCATCCTCTTCCAGCTGATTTTTTCAAACATTTTTAGATGGGGATAGGGTTTTGCAAGTGGGAGAATACATTAGAAGTATAAATGAAGACTTTTGTACCCATTTGGAATCCCCAAGCAAATCTTCATCATTTTCATGCATTAATGATTCGTGCAAGTTAGAAAATGACTTGAGGAACATTTGTCTATAAATAGAAGTCATTTGTAAAGCATAAAAGGAAGTTTTAATAGTACAAAGTAGTGAGTCTTTAATTGTATACTTAGCTTGGTAGAGAATTAATAGAATTCTCTCAATCCTTCAATAGAGTGGTGAGGAACATTGTAAGAGACTTTTGTAGTGCAATCGTTTGAAGGTGAATAGAGAAGAGGACTAATTCTCATATTGGTTAAGCAATTCTCAAACTCTATCTCTTTTACTTTCAATAGTTGCCATGAATTCTAACTTTGAAATTGAACTTTTAGTTGTTTCACTAACCATGTTGGACTAAAGGCTTCATCTAGGCCATAGATGAAGCTAATGAATCAGCAAACATGATTTAACTTCTTGCACTTACTAAGCTTGCATTTGTGTGTTTACTTGTTCAAGTTTTAATACTTATTTTTGCTTAGCCAACTTAAACAAGTCATTTAGTTGCTACTTGACATTCAGAGATGCATGTAACAATGAAAAATGAACAAGTAATGCTTAAATCTTTCATATAAGAATAATGGATGCTTAAGTGAATCACTACAATTCATGCTTTTCATAAGATTTCATCATGAGAATAGTTGGAGTCTTGTCATTTCATAGAGAGATCTAGTTATGACACATATGAAATTGGATTCTAAACAAAGCAAGATAATACTTAGTGAGTCATTCATGCATAATTCATTTGTGGATTCTATGTTCTAGGCTTCTTTGTGTTGAATTCTACAAAAGTTCTCAATCATATATCTACTCTATTGAAGGGATCCCACATCACTCTTATTTTCATATATGTTTAGATAATAAAAGTTAGTGAAAAAGCTTTAGTAGTTGCACATATTTGATTCCTCGTGAGATTTAATACCTAATACTCCAAATACTACAACCGACCCGTGCACTTGCAGAATAAGTTGGGAGATTAGGTTTTTATTACTTGATTTGTGTGTTTTAGTTCATAATTGTTATACCTAATCTACACCACGTCAGTTAGATTATATCCCTACTAAAGATCAAATTCCTATTCAAGAGAATTTCCCCAATGAGTACATGTTGACTGTGGAGAAATCTCCTTGGTATGCTGACTTTGTTGATTACTTAGTCAGTGGTATAATTCCCAAAGAGTTCGGGCACAATCAAAGAAAAAAAATTTTCCATGATGTGAAGAACTTCTGTTGGGAAGAACCTCTTCTCTATAGACATTACGTTAATAGAATGATTCATAGGTGTGTACTGGAAGATGAGGTTCAAAGAATTCTTTTACATTGTCATGGTCTTGAAACTGGAGGCCACTTTAGTACTACAACGACTATTGCAAAAGTGTGGCAATCCAGTTTCTACTGGCCTTCCATGCATAAAGATGTTAGAAACTTCATTCTAAGGTGTGATGAATGCCAAAGAACTGGAAATATCTCTAGAAAAAATGAAATGCCCCAAACTTCAGTCTTGGAAGTGGAATTATTTGATGTTTGGGGTATGGATTTCATGGGACCTTTCCCTAGTTCGCATATCCATAAGTACATCTTAGTGGCTATGGACTACGTGTCTAAATGAGTAGAGGCAATTACCACTCAAACCAATGATGCTAAGGTGGTACTTAGGTTTGTAAAGAGACATATCTTTAATAGGTTTGGAGTTCCTAAAGCCACAGCGAGTGATGAGGGGAAGCATTTTTGTAATAAACAATTTCAATCCTTATTATTCAAGTATGGTTGTAGACATAGATTGTCTCTTCCATCTCATTCCCAAGCCAATGGACAGGCTAAACTTGCCAATAGAGAGTTGAAATTCATTCTTGAAAAGACAGTGAATAAATCTAGGAAGGATTGGACTCTCAAACTAGATGATGTTTTATGGGTGTATAGGACTGCCTTTAAGACACCTTTAGGGATGTCTCCGTATCAGCTTGCATATGGAAAAAGGTGTCATTTACCAATAGAGATAGAACATAAGGCATATTGGGCTATTAAGTCAATTAATTTTGATTTTGCTCTAGCAGGTAATCTAAGGTGCCTTCAATTGAGTAAGCTAGAAGAAGCTAGATTGAATGCATATAAGGGCACGATAATTTATAAGGATAGGGTTAAAGCTTGGCATAACAAACATATCTCCCATAAAAATTTCGAGGTTGGTGAAAAGGTCTTACTAGTTTAACTCATGCCTTAAACTATTTCTAGGGAAGTTTAAGTCACATTAGTCTAGGGCCCTATGTAGACAAGCCATGTGTTCCCATATGGGGTTGTAGAGATTCAATCGGAAAGGGGTGATATTTTTAAGGTAAACTGGGCAATGTCTAAAGGTTATTTAGCAGGGGAACTTTTACCTAAAGGAAAAGTGTTCTCCTTGGGTGAGCTTGTTTGTCCTTAAGAGCATAAGTGAGCCTAACTTTGGACTTTAACTAAAGCGCTGGTTGGGAGGCAACCCAACAAATTTTAGCTGTTTTATTTGTTTTCTCTGTTGCATTGAGTAATTTTTCTAGTTTATATGTTGATTTGATTTGTGTTCTTATGTATTTTGTGTGCATTGAGTGAGACTGCAAACCAATGGATAGGCGTATATCTTCAGCAGGTCATTTTATTTGTGGGTTTTATTTGGACACAAGTTTGGGACTAACTTTGAGAAAAATTTTGTGTGAAAAGTCATCATGGGTAGAAAGTTTTGTGTACCCGTGACATGTTCCCACATGCGAGAATCATTACGGGTATGATTCCAGTAACTTTTTTCTTCCTGCGTGAAGAGAAACGCATCACGGAAGGCTACATGGGAACGTATCTACGACAATACCCATTCACGGTACCTTCGCAGATACAGTCTAAAAAATTTTTGATATCCGTGACAAGCTTGCCTTGTCATAGATACAACAACTCAGGCCTTCTCGCGACAGTACCCATTCACGGGAACTGTCGTGGGTAGGATTCCAAAAACTTTGGCCTTCCCCCAACATTGTAAACAGCCGCGGATACAACAAGGGCAATGTACCTGCGATAGTTATTGTCCGCGGGAACTGTCCTAGATACAAATCACTAATAGGTAGAAGGTTTTGAATTTCCGTGACATGTACCCGCGACAGTATCCGCGTCACCGATCATGTCGGGAAACACAGATTTAAGGCTGTTTTCTCTTTTTTTTTTCCCAATCTTTTCCAAATCTTTCTTTCTCTCATAGAACCCTAACCCTCTCCCCCACTAATCCCATTAAATCCTACCATCCAAACACAATAAATCTTGTGCCTTTTGCACACCCAAGGTGCCCTAGTTGCAATTTTTTTCTTTTGGGATGACTTTTGTGGCTTTTAAGTGGTTTTTCCCATCTCTTGGAGGTAAGTTTTTTTTTTTCTTCTTCTTTCTTTGGTTTTTATGTTTCTTTCACATTATTAGAACATGTTTTGGTTGATAGATTAGGTTGCTATTGTGTTTATGGTGCTTATGGCTTTATTTTGCGAATTTTTATTGTGTGAAATTTGTGATTGTCAATTGAAGTTTGGCTTAATTGTCTTTGTTAGTTGGGCTTACACATTTTTAATTGATGGAGATGGGTTGAAAGTAGGCCAATGTAGCTTGAATTTTGGTTGCACTTGAATATATGGCATGAGTGTAGTTGTTTATACTTGGGCTTTGCCAAGTATAGACCAATTCCCATGTTTATGATTTCCTATGATTTAACTGTATGTATTTGTTATCCTTCAGGCTAATTGGAAGTATTATTGGGATTTTGTGATTTTGTGGAGAATTTTTGCCTAGTGCAGTTTTGAAAATATGGATAATTGGGGTTGTATTTACATAGGCTGTTTCAAGTTCCTTGGTTTGAATTGTAATTAGATGTTTGGCAAATCATTTAGTGAAGGAATTTGAAATAATTTGTGGGTATGCTTGAAAGTTGTTGACCTACGTGTGTTTTTAGGGCTTCATGTGCTTAAATTGAGTCTATGATTAATGGCTTTTGATTTTCTTATACTATGTCCTATGAGATATTCATAGTGTTGTTTAGCCGTGAAACCTTACAGGTATGGCTTCGTCTTCCAGAGCTGCTAGTAAGAGGCCTAGAGTTTTTTCTTCACATAGACCCTAGGGTGAAGATGCACCTTCACCACGATTTGATGTCACCAGATTCACTTCTTTGGAACATCAATAGTGGTATGCAGCATGATAGCATAAAGATCTGATTAAGGAGAAGTTAGTCTCATAGGAGGTGGATGACTACTTTCAAGTGACGGCGTTATTTGCCAGGTTGGGGTGGGACTCCATTATGCGATTTCCTCGCTATTATTACCCCAGCCTAGACAAGGAGTTTTATCCGAATGTGCTTGATAAACAAAAGCAGTATGGGTGGCTCATTAGTTCTATAGTATGGGGGCAAGTGGTGCAAATTACTAAGGAGAGTCTATCTCACCTTCTTGGGTGTCCAGATAATGGACCAAATCAGGAGAGGAGTAGAAAATTTGAGTTCCCCGAGGACTGGGACCCTAATGAGGCAGCAACTAGACTTGGAGTAAAAGGGGAGAAGTCAAGGCAAGATGGGAGGATGGTGTATAGAGCACAAAAGTTCAAGAAAGGTCAACTACATGTTGCCTCTTATATTTTGGCTCAGAATGTGAAGCCAAAGTAAAGTAGCAAAAATGAACTGCGAAATAGTGATTTATATTTTTTTGATGATTTTTGATAATTTTTTGAGGACAATAACTATTTTTCTGTGAATTTTCATTGCCCAAGGGCAAAATTGTCATTTTACAGTTTAAATTCATTTTTTTGTCAAAATTTTGAGTCAAAAATGCATTTTCTAGTGTTTTAAGCTTATTTTAATTTTTGCTAATTTTTCGAGACTAATATCTATTTTTTGTGTATTTTCGTTGTCCGGGGGCAAAATCGCCATTTTTACACCCCGAGCGCGTTTCTATCAGTTTTAAGATCTAGTTTTTATTTTAGAAATCTACTATGAATTCTTTTTGAAAATTCAGAGATCGCTGCCGTATTTCTTGTATTAATTTTTAATGTTAGGGTTAAAAAATATTTTTTAAAATAAAATTAGCATTTTTAATGCCAAGGGCGTTTTCGTCATTTTATACCATTCTTAGCCAACAAGACAAGAGGCCCATGAATACCCTTGTAATCAGCAGAAAAAAAAAAAAGAGAGGAAACCCTAAAAATCACTTTTTGCTTTTGTAATTTTTGATCAAACACACACAATTATACACCAAAAAATACACACACTTCCTACCGTTTTCTTCACTGTTACGTTTACTATTCATCGTCTCCTCCAAAAGGGCCACTGTTCATAAGCATAAATCACTGTTCATCCTCAGATGATTACAAGGTTCGAAGGTAACATCTTAAGTTGTTTTGTTTTCTCTTGTGTTTGATTCATTTTACTTTCTTTAGTTTTATTATAAAATCTGATTGAATGTTTGGTTAGATTTTAGGTTTTTATCTAGTTTTTTATTCTTTCTTTCTTGCTGTTTTTGGGTTTTCTGGGTTAGATTCCAGTTTCCCCTTTCATTTTCACCGTCTCACCATCTCTCCCTCCTCCCATCTCCACCTTTTAACCACCGTCAGTTTCTTCTACCACCACCCATCCGCCAGTTCACCAGAACCTCACCAGCTCTCCTCCACCACTTGCCTTCATCACCAATCAGCAGCCTCACACAACAGCCTCACCACCGCTCAATACTTCCCCTGTCTAACAACCATAAAGTCATCATAATCAGCTCCTATTTGTCACAGTTCTACTGCAATTTCACCAATTCCATGAGCCCAGTCCCAGTTAGAAACTCACCGGAAGACCCATCATCAATACCAATCAACCTTCTCGCCACCTTGCCTTCACCACCATCACCAAGACTGTCACACAGCCCGTCTTTCCCTCCACTGGTGTCTCCCTCAACTCTGCGAACTGAAGCCCAAAACGCCTCCAGTATTCGGTGGCCTCTAACCTCCAAATAATCCAACCAGGACCACCCAAATGTCACCCATAGTAATAGTCTCCCACTACCCCTACCTGCAAACAAACCACAGCAAAATGACCCAACAACCAGTAGACAACATACACAACAACACTTAAACATACACAGACGCACACACTATACACTCGCACAGACGCAGACACACTACACACATTATACACTCACTGCCCAAAACCACTAGAAGCAACCACAGCCATCTCTTCTCTCTATACCGCACCACCATCAATCAACTTCCTCAAGCCCTGGTAACCATTACTGTCACCCAATTCACAACCTCTCTTCCACCATCTCCTCCACCACTACCCAACAACCACACACAATTCTTCACACAACATTCTCAAGCACATACCCAGCTATACAATATACACACACAGCTATACAATACACACACACTCACACATCAGCACATGTATCCCAGTTTCAAGCTCACAAATTCACGATTCTCACTCTTAAACCCATGCAACACACAGCATACAATACACGGCACACAGGCACACAATTCACACTTGCAATCAATGGCTACAACTGATACACACACTGCACACACATATACGAACTCACACACAAAGAACACATCAGATTCATATACACAGAGCAACCAAGTTACCACCAGACCAAATCCAACTTAACCATCAACCCCACCTCCGCCAGTCACCTGTACACACAAAATCAATCAATTCCTCCATTGTCCATTGAATTGCACACCTTCCCACATTTCACTATCTCAATGTCTACAATTCCACCACCGCCAATTTACACTACCCAGGATCAGCTTGAACCACTACTGCACAAATCAACAACCCATCTCCACCCACTGGCAGCCCCCAACGCAACCGAAACAACCCCCATTTTTCACCCAAAATCGACCCCAAAAATCATCTGTCACACCCCACTCATTCGCCACAAATCTACCCGAACAACCAAGAACACTCAAAATCAATCCCCTCTCCCTATTCGAATTCCCCCGTTGTCGAACCCCCTTGCAGAAAGAACAAAAGAGAGCGATAGGGAGACTAGAACAGGGACAGAGAGAGAAGGCGATGAAATCCGAGAAAGGAGCAAGAGAGAGGTGAGAGAGAGAAGGGGCGTTCAGAGACGATCGAAAAGGAAATGGAAGGAGGAAGAGAGAGCAGCAATTGAGAGAGTTGAAGGAGAGAGAAGATGAAGAGAAAGCAGAGGTGAGAGTGAGAGTGAGTGAAATCAAATGGGAAAATTGGAGGAAGCAATTGAAAAAAAGAGCAAGACAGAATCCGAGAAAATGGAAAGAAGGGAAAATAGAGAGCTGGGAGTAAGGCTGTAAACGAACCGAGCTGTTCGCGAACACAGCTCGGCTCGGCTCGTGAAAGCTCGAGTTCGGCTCGTTCGTGAAGCTAAACGAGCCGAGCTCGAACACAAATTTTGGCTCGTTTATTAAACGAGCAAGCTCGAGCTCGTTCGTTTAATAAACGAACAAGAGTTCGAACATGAGATACTCGGCTTGGCTCGGCTCGAATAACACTTTTATGCTTATTTGAACCGAGCTATTCGCGAACAAAGCTCGACTCGGCTCGTGAAAGCTCGAGTTCGGCTCGTTCGTGAAGCTAAACGAGCCGAGCTCGAACACAAATTTGAGCTCGTTTAATAAACGAGCTCGGCTCGGCTCGGCTCGGCTCGGCTCGTTTATTAAATGAACACAAGCTCGAACCGGCAATACTCGGCTCGTTTACAGCTCTAGCTGGGAGAGATGAAGATAAGAGAGTTAGGTGGAGAAATCTGGCAGAGGGAGGCCAGAAAGAAAGGGAGAAACAAGGGACCTGAGGAAAATGCGAGAAGAAAAGAACAAAAAGAAAGACAGAAATCTAGAAAGAAAAAACAAAAGAAATGGGAAAGAGGGAATCACAGAAACGTGGGGGAGAAAAGCAGATAGAAGAAAAAAGACGAACTTGGGAGAAAGATTTAGTTATCCAGGGTTCTAATTTATTTATTTACTTTTAATCTCTGGTTTGTTGTTTTAATTTTAGTTTAGTCACGTGTATATATATATATATATATATATATATATTCTATTTTTCTTCAAAGAGTTGGGTTTTGATTTAATAGTTTAATCAATTAAGTTAATTTAGTTGGCTGATTTAGTTTTATTCTTCACATAATTAATTGCGATCTACTTGTTTATATTTTGGTTTTAATCTATTTTAATTTAGTAATTGAGTGATTTAATTCAATTAATGTTTTTAGTAATCAGAATATCCTTCAAATTAGCTTTTTATTTTTATTTTTTAGTTCGTTTAGATTGTTCCTTAGATTTCATTTGCTTTCGATTAAGTTCTATAATTTGCAAATTTGTTCTCGTGTTTGTCCGATTTTACTATTTTTGTCACCCAATTTTGCTTTAATTTTCAAGTGTACCCCATAGGTTCATGTGAATTTTTAATTTTAACCCTTAGGTTTACATTTTTTGCTTTCAAGCCCTTTTTTAATAGAATTGGTATTTTACCCTCAATTTGATTAAATTTTGGTACTTTTGTGATTTATTAAAATAGAGATACCTTAACATGTGTATTCATTTTTCAAGCATTGGTACCGGGTCTCCAAGAGGTATCCCTATTTCTCATTAATTCCTTCTTTAAGTGCTCCAATGTGCCTTACGTGATTTTTATGCATCTTTGTTCATATATTTACTATCTTGCATGCTCCTAGTTTATTTATTTCTTTTAAGCTATTTAATTTTAAAATTTTATTATTTATTTATTATTTTTGGCGAAAAATGTAATATTTTGTATTTAGCTAGTCAATGTAATAGTTAGGTTATTTTTCTCGTATTTTAGCAAGGGTTGTGTAATTAGATAGACAGTGTAATAGATAGGGTATTTTTAATTTCCCCCCTTAAATTGTAAATCAAGCCCCTCCAGTGTAATAGTTAAGGTTTATTTTGCTTTTGCGTGCTTATGTGTTTATTTCTTTTACCGTTTTCCTTAAGATCTTTACATCTAGAATATTATGCTTATGTGTTATGTGCTCCTATGTGATCTTATATGTTTTTATGTGTTTACTTGCTTTTAATTCATGCTTTATTGCTTTAATTCATGTTTTATTAGTTTTATTGTTCCGTTACTACACTAGTCCAATGCTAGTCATGGTTTCATCATTTCCCCGTTAGTCCAACGCTAGTGGGGGATCCCTAGAAAGGGCTAGTCCAACGCTAGACCCTTAGGACATTTTAGTATTAGGTGTACTCGTGTGCATTTTACATCCCACTTCACACATTATAGTTTTCTTTCCATTTTCGCATGATTTATTACTACTACTATTATTATTATTATTATTATTATTTACTTATTTTTAACATATATTCAAATGCATGATATCTAGGTTGCACTTCACTTAGACTTTAGGACATTTTTGTGATTCGACTAGAAATAGTCGACTACTCACGTGAGAAGCGGTGGCGTACATGCCGTTCCCCCCTCCGTGAGTAGAAACATTCAATCACGAGTTATTAGTTTCCCGTACCCGTCATGTTGCATACCCACTTTTTTTCTTCACTTACTATATATTATTATTTTCTTTTTCTTTTTTTTTGCATCGCAATTTTGCATAAACGTTCGTGACTCCCTCGAGGTCTTGACTCGGGTTTCGCAATTAATGCGATAATTCCGACCAAGCCTCAATGGAATATTTCGACCCTCCCGATATTCACATTTAGACTTAGGATTTGCATTCATTTAGATACATCCAAAACGCGATAGAATCTAGGGTTAATTTAGGAAATTTTGATTAAACCTCACAACTAGCCTCGGCTAGGTTGAAAGGGTGCCTTAGGCGTAAGCCTTTGCCTTCCCTTTCTTCAAATGTGACTCCCAAACCTTTTTCTCTCATTTTTTGTAGACCGGAGTCAGAAAAGGGTTTTAAATGATTTTATAAATTTTTATTTTTAGTTTAGTTTTGTTAAACGATTTTCGGGTGACTTGGTACACCCTAACTTAGTACCAAGTGGCGACTCCATTTTCTAAAATAAAACCCTTTTTCAAAAAATTATTTGGCCAAACCTGTTGTACTTTTAGTCCCGACCTTGTTTTCCTTTAAAATATTATTTTTCTTAAAATACACTTTTTTACTAAAACTTGATTTTTCTCACACACGCACGGTTTTTTCAAAAAATCTTTATTTTCGAAAGGATCACTGAGACCGAACCGTCTTTTCGGAACGTGACAGTCAACGACCCCTTGCACCTTTTACCAATTGATTTTTAGGGCGCGACAATACCGTCACACTAGCTACACAGAAGACTACTAAGATTCATGAAAGTGTAATCAAACATTTTCAGTCTTGCTCAGAAGATGAGCACCTTACTTTTGAGGATTATCAGTCACCCCAGGTTAAGGAGGCACCATCAAGATCCATATCCAGACAGCATCATACCGCTGATGTGGATGCATTGAGAGAGGACCTAGCTACTTGGAGACTGGAAGTTCAGGGAAACTTCCAGTCGATGTAGACTTGGATGCATTTGGTAGATACATAGCTACAGGGCATCTAGACATGGATGCATGGGATGAACACAAGGATGGCAGACATGGGAGCATCCTTATAGTAGATTTTCCTATTGATGAGTCCAGGTAGAGAGGGAGCTGGATCGAGTGCAGCTGGCGATAGCATGGGTGGTGGTTTGGAAGATGATACCCCACCACCAGTTTAAGCATTTCACCAGTTTCATTTTCTTAGTTTTTCTTTCTTTCCTAGTCTCATTTTAGTTTATTTTGGTACTTAGTTACTGAATTATTCTAGTACTGTACTTAATACTCACTTTCTGGTTTTTGTTTTTGGATGAAACTAGTTGAGGCACCTACTTTAGTAGACCTACTACTTATTCCTAAGGGAAGTGTTATTTTTAGTTATTTGCTATTTATATTTTCTTCCTTTATGTTTCTTTTCTTGCACATTGGGGACAATGTGTTACTCAAGTGTGGGGGGTAGCTTTTAGGATAGGCAATAGATGTTTATATGAGTAGGTACTATACCAATATTATATTGATAGTGAGTAATGAATTCCTGATACTTGGTATATTCAGTTTTAAATAAGGTAATCGACTTTACAGAAAGTGATATTGAGTAGAGTTGGGTGATACTAAAATTATGTTGGATTGAAGGTGTAATATTTATTACCTCTACGAGATGCCATGAGAATAAGTTTAGCACGGTTGATAAGTGATGTAGTTTGTTTATGGTTTGTAGACTTAAAGAATGAGGGGTATTTTCTTCGTTCTATTAAAAAAAGAGAGAAGAAAAAAACAAAAAAGAAGAAAGAAAAAAAAAAGACAAGAGTAGTAGAAGTAATAGTAGTAGTAGAATAAGAGGAATTAGGGGCAACTCCTCTGGTATTGGTACTGAGTAACCACGAGTTGGCATTAACAAATGTAAACATTCGCATAAAAAGGTGTCAATATTATGAGTATGTATAGCAACCTACAACGAGAAAATGCTGAGTAACTAGGGGTTTACATTAACAAATGTGAACACTCGTGTCAAAAGGCTGTATCATCAAAGTGGGAAAAGGCCTAATCTTCTTTGAAGTTAGGAATGAATAAATCCTGAGTTCTGTAGGTCAAAAGTTGTGAATAGATGAAATTACTTGTCAATTGTTGTTTTACTGCTTGTGGAATTTGAGTAGAGGTGGTAGATTAACTTTGATAAACATGATTTTGGGTTAATTGCCTTTTCTTTATTGGGTGTCATAAGTATTTGGAGTTGATTAACAGAGGTTATGACTTGAATATACTGGATATCGAAGAAATTGATTGTTTTCCCTGTGTTAAGTCTTTGCTTTGAAAGCTTATTGCTTGAGGACAAGCAACGACTTAAGTGTGGGGGAATTTGTTAGGTAGAGAATTAGAATAATATTTAGGTGTTAGTTTGGGTCAATTGGAGTAGTTTGTAGTAGATTAGGTTAGGATTTGATTAATTTTTCCATTATTTTAGTTTGAATTGATATTTATAGTTTTTTCTTTACTCTTGTTATAAATTGCAGGTTTGATTAGCTTTGCAGCACCAAAGGAGTCCGATTGGTAAGAACATGGATGATGTTGAAAAATGAATGAAGAAAGGAGGATGAGCTATGCAGAAATTCGTAAAAGCAAAAGAAAAGCTCTACCCACGAAGGTCAGGTGTCGCAGGAAGGAGTATCCGCGACGTGTATCCAAGAAGGGAGGATGAGCTGTGTAGAAATTCGTGAAAGCAAAAGAAAAGCTCTACCCGGCAAGGTCAGGGGTCACGGGAAGGAGTATCCACGATGTTATCTAGTAGCTGATACACATCACGGATACGACGAACTTTCTGTTTTGCTGCAGACGGGAGCGAGAAAATGGGATTTTTTCCATCTTTGAAGATTTCTACTACAACTCAATTTCTCACTTTCTAAAGAGTAGTCTAGGGCAAGAAAAACTCTGTAATTTACACTCACCATAGTTTTTCATAGTTTTACCTTTTAGATTTAATTTTTCTCTCTCAATAGCCATAGTAGATAATAGCAAGAGGAGAGAAGATTGTAGATGAACAAAGGAGATTTGTGTAGCAACTTTTGATATTCTTCAATAATCGATAAGTTTCTCTCTCAATTTCTCTTTATTGTTAATTAGTTATGCCTCTTGAAATGAAAGATTGCATCTTTAGTGACATAATTATGTGTACTCAAGTTGTTCTTGTCTAGGGTTTAGAAGATTTTTATGATTGATGGTTGTTTGATTGACTGAATTTCATGCCTGCGTTGCATTGTTTATTCATTGTCTTGGATTAACTTGGGTTGTAATTGGATGACCAACTATTATAACCATCAAAATTATCCCTATGGAACAAGAGTTGATAGTGGTAGTGGAAATGGGACAAGTGAAGTTTAGGTAATATTTCACATAAGAGTTGTGGTATTCCTAGATGAGTCAAGAGCGATCCATAAGATAAAATGAACCAATATTAATCACTTTACTATAAGAGTAGGAAAGGATTAATAGTTGGTAATTACTAGTTTGTCACGAGAATGAAAATTAGATAAATTAGGATTGGACTCTAAACAAGGTAATTGAGAGAGAGCATAAAGGAGGTTAATTGATAGCAACATAGGTCATAAAATGATTCTAGATCCTGGGCATTCATTCCCCATACTCTTCTTAGACATTGCTATTTCGTTTTAGGTAATCCTTAGTTAGTTTTCTTTAGATAAGTTCGCTCTGGTGTGTTGCCTAGATAATAGAGGAGTTCAGAGAAATCTAGTATTTCTTTACCATTCCTTGTGGGATCGATCATAGTCCCTACACTACTGTGTGATTTGTATTCTTGCAGATATAGGGAATTAGGTGATTTAATTTGATAGGTAGTAGCCCTTAAGCTGTTCTTTCATTGGCCTAATTCAGAGCCTATAACTAAGTGTGGGGGAAATCATAAGGTTCAAGCATGCTATGTTGATTTTGTGTTTCATTAGCTATTCATTCACCCTCTAACATAGCATTCAAGTGTTTTGAGCTTTGAAAGCAAAGTCAATGAGCAAGTTGGGATCAAATGAGGAACTTGATGAAGCATTGCAAAGACAGATTTGCTAAAGGCCATGGACTTCAAAGACACAACAATATCAAGCTTTGGAACTTTTAAGCCAAACAAGGGGAGTTTTCTTGTTTTATATTGCTTTCTTATTTTGCCTTTACATATTGAGGACAGTGTTTCATTTTAAGTGTGGGGGGAAGGTAAAAGAGCATATTTGGTTTGGATGTGAATATGTGTGTCAAAATATTGTTTTGGTAAAATAGGGCCAAAATTTTTGAAAATTTGCTTCTTTAACATGCGTTCATGCCATAAACTTGTTGACTTCTCTTAGTTATTGAAATAATTTAGGCACTTTGCTTGAATATTTTCTACAAATATTTGAAGAAATAGTTATTATGTGATTAAGACTTTTGTTTCTAAGAAAGTATACCTTGTAAAATGGTTGTAATTATGTCTTGATCTGGCATGTTTGACTTTAAATTTTTTTTCTTTATTTAATATTACATTCCTAACTGGTAGTTATGGACAAAAAGTATACTTATTTGAATTAAGGGACAAGAATATTATAAAGTTCAATGATGAATGTTTACTTATTACTACTCCAATGATTCAAATTGCTTAGTAACCGGGAATCTTCATAACAAAATGTCAATTTTCTCATCAAATGGCAATTTATTTAAGAGTAATATCAAGTTTGATTGAAAGTGAATTGTTAAGTAATAAGGGGTCTTCATAAAAAAATTGTCGATCCTTTCATAAAAAAAGTTTGGAATCTCTTAGCAAATCTTCATCATTTTCATGCATTAAATAAATTGCAAGTTAGAAAATGACTTGAAGAACATTTGTCTATAAATAGAAGTCATTTGTAACTCATTTAGAAGAAGTTTTTGTAGTAGAAAGTAGTATTAGCTTAGTTTTGTACTAGTTTTGGTAAGGAATTAATAGAATTCTCTTCATCCTTCAATAGAATAGTAAGGATCATTATAAGAGAACCTTGTAGTGAAACTTTTGAAGCTGAATAAGAAGAGAGCTTATTCCCATTTGGTTGAGCAATTCCTAACTCTATCTCTTTCCCTTTCATTTACTGCAATGAATTCTTGCTTGAAGTTGAACTTCTAGTTGTTTCATTAACCATGTTCAACTAAAGGCTACATCTAAAATATAGATAAAGCTAATAAATCAACAAACATGACTTAATTCATTTGCTCTTGCTAAACTTGCTTTTATTTGTTTACTTGTTTCGACTTTGATACTTGTTTTTGCTTGGCCAACTTAACGAGTCATTTAATTACTACTTGACATTGAGAAATGCATGTAACAATGGAAAATGAACAAGTAATGCTTAAGTAGTTCATATGAGAACAATGGATACTTAAGTAAATCACTACAATTCATGTTTTTCATAAAGTTTCATCATGAGAATAGTTGAAATCTTGTCATTTCATGGAGAGATCTAGTTATGACACTTATCGAATTGGATTCTAAACAAGGGAAGGTAACACTTAGCAAGTCATTCATACATGATTCATTAGTAGATTCTATGTTCTAGGCTTCTTTGCTTGGATTCTACAAAAGTTCTTAATCATTTACCTATTCTATTGAAGGGACCCCATATTACTTTTAATTTGATTGTGTTTAGATAATAAAAGTTAGTGAAAAAGCCTTAGTAGTTGCATATATTTGATTTCTCGTGGAATTCGACATCTAATACTCCAAATACTACAATAGACCCGTGCACTTGCAGACTAAATTGGGAGATTAGGTTTTTATTACTTGATTTGTGTGTATTTTTTCATATTAGCTATATTTAATCTATGCCACGTCATATGGTAAACCCAAATGCTTTCCTTTTCATTTGCCAGCTTCACACTAAACTGGTCACATGTCTATTTTTTCTATGAATATCAACATTATTGCTACATGTTATAGAAGACTTGTCAAAATTAATTTTTTGTCTCGAGGCAATTTCATAAACATTGAGAATCTCTTGTATTATTTGTAGATTTGCCTCAGTCATTTGAGAAAACAACAGACTATCATCAGCAAATAACAAATGAGAAATACTTGGCCCTTGTTGCCCCATTTTAACTCCACTCCATAGACCTTTACATTTAGCTTTCCTGATAAGAGATGAAAATGCTTCCGAACACAAAATAAATAAGTAACGAGAAATAGGATTACCTTGACGTAGATCACGTGATGATATGAAACTCTTAGTAGCTTGACCATTTATGAGAACTGAGAAAGACACCGATAAGACACACTTCATGACTAGAGAAACCCATCTACTAGGAAAATCCTTTTGCAACATTACACATTGTAAAAACTCCCATTCCACCCGATCATATGCCTTGCTCATATCTAACTATAATGCCAAGTACTTATCCTCTTCTGCTTTTTCTTCTTCAACCAATGAAATACTTCAAAAGCTACAATAGCATTGTCCGTTATCTGCCTTCCAGGCACAAAAGCACTCTGTGCCTCATCAATTACAATAGGAAGAAAACTCTTAAACCAGTAGGTTAATGGGCCTATGATCAGTTACTTGCTCAGGATTTTTTACATTTGGAATTAAGACAATAAAAGTCTAATTATTTCTAACCAGATTCATACACTATTTAGAACAGATAACACCATTTTAATAATATCATCTCCTATTATAGACCAAAATTTTTGATAAAACATAGCATGAAACCCATTCGATCTTGGTGCTTTCCAAGGATGCATCTGTGATAGAGCCTATCTAACTTCATCTGCTTCAAAATTCTTCACCAAATCATTTGCCTTATCTTTAGGGATTTTATTTTGAACAAAAGTTTGCTACCATATTTGGATGTCCCCCACTTGACGTAAAAATGTTGGTGAAATATTGACAAATATTAGTCTTCAATCTCCTTAAGGATCATTATACCACGTTCTGTCAGAATTCTTTAGACTCATAATCGAATTACATACCTTATGTTTATTAGCCTTATTATGAAAATAAGTTGTGTCTATTCCCCACCATTAAGCCAATCAGCTCTAGATCTTTGTTTCCAGTAGAGTTCTTCTTGAATTAAAAGACCATCCAGCTCTTCCATCACGCGACATCTGTCTGAAGGGTTATATTATGAATTACATTGATATTCTGCCAAAGTTTTTTTTTTAGATGAAGAATCTGTTCTCTAAGATTTCTAAACTTTTGTTTCCCCCATCTTCGCAATGCTATAGATGTGCTAGCCATTCTTGTTTGGAAACTTTCCATTGGATTATTAACTATACTCATCCAATTTTCCTACACAATCTCTACATATTCTTCATCTTTCAACCACATAGCTTCAAAACTAAAGGTTTTAGCCTTTCACTTGTAATGTTGCTTGGGCATATGTTATTGCACTTTAATTTTTATAAGCACGTGACCAAAATGAGAAGTAGCCAAATGCATGATGAATGTTGCAGGAAAAAGATTAAACCAATCTACATTTGCCAAAGCTCTATCAGGTCTTTTAAAAACAATTGCACCTCCGTTCCTATTGTTACACCAAGTGTACACACATCCCAAAATCCAAGATCAACCAATCCTACATCATCAAGCACATCATGAAAAGCTTTGATCAAGCTTCCACACCTATCATTTTGGCCCTTTTCCTCCTCCTTCAAAATTTCATTAAAATATCCTATGCAAATCCATGGCATTGACAAACATGTTTCTAGCATTTTTAATAATTCCCATGATGCTTTATGTTTTATTTTTTTTCCGGTGTCCATAGAATCCAATCAATCATCAAACATTTCCATTAGCATCTGATTTAATTATTTCATCAATATGCCCAGTGGAATAGCTCTAAATTGAAACCGAAATCTCTTCCTTTCACAGTAACGCTAGCCCTCCACTATGACCTATACTACTTCAATAAAAACCCCCAATAAAAACCCATCTTTCTTCTAATACCATCCATATCTTTCTCATCTTAGTCTCAGCAAGAAATAGAATTTTGGGATCATCAGCGTGTACTAGATTGGTAAGTGCTCGAATTGCCAGGGTTTCCCAAGCCCTTGGTGATTCCAACTATTGATATTCATTATTTTTGGCGGGGTTGCACCTTTGCAACCACTACCGTTGAATTAGAATACACTTGACCTTCTACCATCAGTCTTTCGCTTTTTGTTGCCAATCTGAAAAGCATAGGGCTATTGCTTCTTCTCGCATTTTTCTTTTAATAGTAGTCAATGGTAAATTATGCTCTATAGAAGCTAGCATTTCCACTTCCATCCCCCTAACACTACTTTGTTGAGTATGCCTCTGAGAATCGCTAATGACATTTCTACATCTTCAACATTTTACCAACAACTTTGGTTTGGTAATGCCTCAATTGTTCCACTCTAATCCACATTATGAACTTGAGAAATTGCAGTTGTATTATGCATGTAAACAAAGTCGTGCGGATCATTTGATAATTGTGGCCTTTCATAGTCAATATTTGAGACTGATATGTTTATATGGGCTTCTGCAAAGCCACTCCCAGAATTCACTTCATCATTCGTTGTCTCGTCCCCTCTTATCATTTTTTCCAAACCATGATTATTACCATCAATTTCAAGTAGATTGAGCTATGTCAATCCCATCAACACTTGCATATCTAAGATTTCTATCCTTATCTTGCCCATCCAGTCCATACCTCTCATCATCCTTCATAACTCTTGCTTCCATTTGATCACCATTATTATTATGCATTAAAGAATAATGGAAATGTGGCACACTAGTTTGATAAAGAATAATTTGATACAAAATGGTAGATCTAGAGTCCGCAGTTAACCATAAACCATATTGATACTCATTTTTCCCCCTACTCCTAAATTAACCATATTGCATTGTTTATTACTATGGCCAATCTTTCCACATTGAAAACACATTAACGACAACCATTCATATCTAAATAAAGCAAAAAAAATCACTTCCATTTGGTTTACGTGGGTGAATGGTGTATCGTCAAGGCTTTGTTATGTCAACTAGAGCCCTCATATGAAAAAACTTTGATCCACCATCATGGTTTGTATGACTGAACAATTCGCGAAGAAACCCCCCAATTTACTTGCCATGTCTTGCGTATAACATTTCCTAGGCAAACCTTTGACATGGATCCAAAATAAAGAAGAGTTAAAATCATTTGCTTGCACTATATTACTTGGTTGTCATCGTTTGAGAACTAGCAAATCCTTATCAAAACACCAAGGGCTTTGATCCAAAACTCTCTCCATGTCATCCTTAGATTGAAAGAAGAATTGAAAAATCCTATTTGGTAGCCTTCGAATTTGGATATTGTCACACTTTCAAGATTTAAGCATTGTCCATCTAAGCCCCTTAAGATCAATATCTTTCTCTACAAAAAACCACCCATAACAACTCCTCTCACATTCCACAATTCCTTTATATATATCCCTGTCATCAAACTCTAAAAAAATCATTTTCAACCTCTAGTAAGAGAAAAGTTGAAATTTTTTGTAAAATCTCATTCTCCATAGAACAGGAATGACAAATCCCAACCAAACTCCTGACAAGTTTGTATTTTTATACAATAATAGAAGGAACTAGCTGTAAAATCAATAACCCATGAATGACCGAATCAAAAGAACAACATTAGTCAAACAACTTGTCAAATTGAAAATTTTTCAAACAGTTGGTGTGCATCAGCCTTTCAAGAGGAAAAACTCACTCTCTCATATGAAGATAGGAGAAAGAAGTACTCTAGCACATACTGGAGAGAACAGATGTAAGATTAACAAGAACGATTTGGGGCTTTGATTTTGAGAATTCAGAGGTTTGATTTGGGGTTATTTTTTGCTGTTGGATTTGAGAACTCATAACTCAATTCACCTTTTTAAAAGTTGTAACTTAAAGAGTCATAAAGTGAATGTTGTGAGTCATTAACATGTAAGGTACAAAATATCATTACACAAATTCCCTAACTCCTATGCTCTAAATAAAGAGCAAAATGTATGATAATACACAATCATATAGGCAAAGGATAATATATATGTATTTTTTAAGATAAACAAATAATATATATATATATATATATATATATATGTTAATACCAACTTATGATAAGATATTGAGGACAGAACAAAAAAAAATGAAACGATAACATATTAAATGTACATAACAAATCAGTAAAGTAGAAAAAGAAAAGGAGGAGGAGGGGAGGGGGGGGTGGGGAGGGAATTTGTATGACATGATGATGCATTTTGCCTGGTGATAAAGGAGTGGTCGAATTTTGGAGATATCATTCATTTTTAACTGCAAATATTGGCCCAATAGATTCATCAAAAATCAACTAGTAAATCCTGTTCTCCAAAAACTGATAAGGTTCTCCAAAAATATTGGCCCAATATTCACCGAGTTTAACTGTTGTACCTTTGAATTTGATTGAGATTGTGATGTTGGTTTTCCCAAAACCCGATCAAATCATCCGAGTTTTAACAAGTTCGTTGCTAATAGGGTTTAAAAAAACATATAGTTCAATAGCAGATTCACCGAGTTAACTTGTTGAGTAGTCGAATTTAGTCGAGTTTAATACCAAATCGGTTGAACTACATTGCCAAGCCGAATTTAATAACTAATAGACTAGGCTGAGTTTAATAACTACGCATTAGACCTTGCATTTTAATGCTCATGGCACGGTTCTAAGAAGACAATTCATTAGGGATTCTCATGTGACACCATTTAAAGGACTATTTATAAGTGGCTCTCCAGGTAAAAATCTCCATCCTGTATTTTATTCCACAACATCCAGAAAAAGGTTTTAGAAAGGTGGTGGTTGTGATTTTGGATTGCAGCAGGCGCCAAGGCGATTAAAGAAAACGGCCGGAACTGTATTATACGTTACAAAGATTTCGTTGAAAGTAATTAAATTTCCATCGGCCCTCATTATTTATATTAATACTACCATTTCAAGTAAGTTGGTGATTGCCCTAGTTTGTAACAAGGCTACTCTTCCCCTCTTTCTTAATTTTGCTCCTCCCCTCTTTGCTCATTTTGTTAACGATCTGTTTTGTCTGTGCCGAACAATATCAAGACGTCAAATCCAGTCTTAGTATGATATAATTTGAGAGAAAAGAATTATCAACAATTGTCAATATAATTTATGAGAATAATTCTTGGTGAAGAGTGAAAGTTGTAAAAAATAAATAGTAGATATTGAATGAATGCGAGCATAGCTAATAATTCTTTTTTGCCATGGTTTGACCAAGAAAGCAAATTTTTTAAAAAAGAATCCTATATGAATAACGCCATTCAAATTCAAACCCAGGAGTTACGCAAATTTAGATTACTAACATGTAATTTCACGATAACTAGTACATCATTTTTACTTTCCTGTCGTGTTTACATGTTTTATGTCGTAATTTAAAATCCGTTGACAACATTTCACATTATGCGAAACAATTGTGACCGACAATTAGTGTTGCAGCCCCATGTCTCTATAATTTAGCTATAAGACGCAGACTTATCTATTACACGATCCGCAAACCCAGATAAGCTGGCAACATCAATTAACCAGGTTACAAGAGAAACTAACGAATATATAGCACAAAGGAACCTTTACTGCAACGAGTTAGACCAACAGCAACCAGTCTTTGGATGACTTTGTTTCCACTAAATTACTCTAGACACATGGAGAAAGGAATAAAGCTTCTAAGAAACAATCTGCCAACGAGTATAAAATATGGTTCCCCGAAAAAAATCATGAATCCAAGATCATCAATTTGTTTTTTACATACTTCTTCTTCATACAAAATCCGGCTTGCTGCAATGCAAACATGTTAATTATCTTAGGAAACACCTACCGTGCATATGATAGCATAAAAAATAACATTTTTGGATATTAAAAAAAAAATCTTGAAAGCGGCTATGTCCTTCAGATTACTGTTGAATACTATGACCATTCACATACGATTATTTGCTCTTCTCAGCTGACTTCGATGTTGGTAGTGTTCCAAATACCTTGTCCCACAATGAGGAAGTGATACCAAAGCCTTTGTTTTGGATACGGAAATGATGATTCAAATGATATTTCTGCAAAGAAAAAGAAAGTGATTCATCACTAAGATACGCTGAGTAGACCATTTCTGTGGTAGAGAATACCTCCTTTCTTGTGTGTGTGTGTGTGTGTGTGTGTGTTTCTGTGTGTGTGTGAGTGTGTGTGTTTCTGTGTGTGTGTGAGTGTGTGTGTATATGTATATATATATGTATATGTGTATATGTATATGTATATATATATGTACGTGTATATATATATGTATGTGTATATGTGTACATATATATATATATGTATATGTATGTATGTATGTGTGTGTGTGTGTGTACACACATTTATAGACACACGCACGGACGCAAACATATTTACAGACATGCACACACACATGCATATACATATGTGTGCGTAATCTATGTATACTGTATGTGAATATAAACATCTGTGCGCGCGCGCACTCAGACACACATATATTCATACATACACATACACATACACATACACATACACATATACATATACGTATATACACACACATACATGTATACAAGGAATAATTTCACATACCTCCCATGAGGTTTAACATAATTATATCTATCTCTCCTCAGGTTTCAATAACTACACTTACCTCCCTTGTTCAATAGTTTTGGTAACCAAAAAATCCGTTTTACTAATATAAGCAAAAGATACTCCAAGAAACTTTTTTTCCTAAAATAAGAAAAATAATTCTTGAAAAACAACAAATTAATTGTCAAATATAAAGCAAAAATAGCCAAAATATTGTCCACGTATTACCCCCCAATGCTCTACCAGTTATTTATTCTAGTATACGTCTCCCGCTTAGTGCTTTATTTTTATATCTTTATCTTTATCCAAAACATAAACAAACCGTTAACTATGAAAAAAAATGAGATGACCAAACCAATTTGGAAATTCGGTACATATATGAACCTACACTCTCAAAAGCAAATTAAAGTAACTATTAGGCCTCTTTTGCCCTTTTTAGTTTTCCATTTTTTTCTTTTTATTTTCCTATAATTTGTCCCAAAGTAATTATAGTCGCATTCAGAGATACTATAGTAAACTCAAACGCTCAAGGGAGGTAAGTATAATTATTGCAACCTAGGAGAGCTAGGTATAAATAATGATAAACCTCAAGGGAGGTATGGGGATACATATACATAAACATGTGTGTATATACACAACACACACATACAAACACACATAATACGTAGATACATACATAGACAAATGGTACATACATATGTGTGTGTATGTGCGTACACACAACACACACATACAAACATACATAATACGTAGATACATGAATAGATACGTATGTATTATGTGTGCATCTATGTATGTATTTATGCATGTATCTACATAGATGCACACATAATACATACGTATCTATTCATGTATCTACGTACTATGTGTGTTTGTATGTACACACACATATGTATGTATGTATGCATGCATGTATGTACATAATACACACACACACAAATACATATATACTAGGACTGGCAATTAAACTCAAAACCCAACAACCCCCCCAACCCATCCACTAATTTTAAAAGATGGGTTGGGTCAGTTGGGTTATGAGTTTTGTTGGGTTGGGTTAAGAAAACCCAACTTATTTACTGGGTGGGTTGGGTTTTTTATTTGGGTACCCATTAACCAACTCATATAAATATAAATAGTGGAAGTGAACCCAAAAATTCTCATAAATCTCCCAAACTCCTTCCCCAAGTTTCACACACTTGCACACACTTTTCCACACACACAACATCAAACTATAAATAAATAAAAACAAATTCTTCACATTCAACAAAATTTTGCCTTTTTCTCCAAATCTCTCTTCGACCATTTGCAAAACCTAAACTATTGTAAGTAAAACTCTCTCTAGCATTTGATTATTTTTTTTTGTAATTTTTTTGTCAATTAATTGTTTGTTATGTGCTAAATTTCGGATATTTTCTGAAATTTTTGTGAAATTTTTGGTGTTTTGAGTTGTTGTTATTTAATTTGGGAGATCATTTTGCATTTTCTTAGCGAACAAGCCCAGAAGTCTCGCTTACAATTTTATTATTATTTCTGTATTTTTTTTGTCCAATTAAATTTTTTTAGGCAAAAAATATTTTATTTTGAGATATATTTGGTGTTATTTTGTTTTTGAAATTTTTGGGATATATTTTGGCGGGGGATAATTCAACTTACATTGTTTTGTTTTGCACATACAGTATATATTTAGTTTTGGACCATTTTTTTGGCATGGTCAAATGAATACCGGGAATAAATCGAGCCAAATTTCATTAATAAAAATTGCACTTCGACTAGAATGTGATAAGTTAAAATGGCAGTATTTTCCCTATAAAAATTGAGAATTTCTTCTAATTTTCGAGCAATTATTGAATCGTGAGGCCACATCACCTTATCATAATTAAGTACATAGTATTTTTTTAATTGTTGTCCCTTTTTATTTTCCTCCACTACCCTAGAAAATCCTAGGCCACCTAACCAAAGGTGTTATGTTGTAGTAACCATTCAAATGATTGAATAATTAGAAGTGTGTGTTTGTATTTGTAGAAGTGTTTTAAGTGTGTGAAAATATGTTTATATATGGAAAAATGTGTTTATATGTGTGAAAAAATCATTTTGTAATCATTTTGTGTGTGTAAATGTGTGTGAAAAAGTATTATGTATCAAAATTTATAAAATAATATATTGGGTCATATTTGGGTCATGAGTTTGAGTTAACCCAATATGACCCAACCCAATATTAACCCAATATATAGTTTGGCGGGTTGGGTATAACACATTTAAATGAAAACTCAATACCAACCCGTCCAAAAACCGTCCAACCCACCCAATTGCCTCCCATAATATATACACACATACATATAACACACACATATACATATATACACACATACATATAACACACACATGTATGTATGTATGTATTTATCTCTGTCTGTGTGTAAACACCGTATATTTATGTATATATACATGTATGCATCAATGTATTATCTGTATGTGTGTATGTGTGTTTGTGTGTACACACACATATGTATGTATATATGTATGTATTTATCTGTGTGTGTGTGTAAACACCACTTCCTGTCCGACTTGCATCTGTTAAGCATTGCCGCTAGCGTTCATCCTTAGCCAAGATTGAACTCTCCATGAAATTCATAGTTGCATTACTTATAGCTTCCTCATTTGTAGACAAATCGTACACACACACACATACACACACATACATATATGTGTATGTGTGTACACACACACACACACATATATATATGTATGTATGTATGTATTTATCTCTGTGTGTGTAAACACCACTTTTTGTCCTACTTGCATGTGTTAAGCATTGCCGCTAGTGTTCATCCCCAGCCAGGATTGAACTCTCCATCATATGATAGTTGCATTATTTGTAGCTTCCTCATTTATAGACAAAGCAGATTCAGATACACACTCACACTCTTGTATACATACACATACGCATACATAGATACACACAGCCATATATGTGAGTGTGTCTATATGTGAGGGTGCACCTATATATGGGTGCGTGCGTGTGTATGTGTGTGTAGATATATATTCACACACACATATATGTAGCAATAGATATATACACAGACGCACACATATATATACGGATGTATGTATAAATATACGTATGCATATATACATACAAAAGTGTGTGTGTGTGTGTGTGTGCGTGTATACAGACATACATATACATACACACATGCGTATACGTTGATAAGACCATTTCTGTACTAGAGAATACCACCGTTCTGGCGAGGAAACACCACCAACAAATTAAGCATAATTAATGCAGATGAGTTCACCTTTAATTTTCTGGCCATATTTAATTTGATCTTTGATTCTACATTTATTTTTAATCACTAAATTGCAATTTTTTGCAATCCTTAGTCCTAAAAAAATTGATTTAACTCCCTATCAAACCTACTTTTATCTCGTTCTACGTCAATAATTCATACGAAAACTGAAAAATTTTGACTTGTTCATACAATAATCATTCTAGATATTAATTGTCAAGTTTTGTGAAGAGGAAAATTTTGAACAACTAAACTTGATATCCCAACAAGCAATATGATATTCATCTCACCAAGCTAGTAATGGACATCCCAAAAAATGAGATCTAAACGTGAAATCTAATGAGCCTTTGCTTTACCTTGAGATTTTTTGTAACATCACTTGTAGGCTGCCCATGGTGCAAGTAGTAATGGGTTACATCATATACCACATAACCCAGTAAACCACCTCCAAACAAAGCAGGAGCAGTAGAAGGAGTAGATATGAGTTTAACAAAGTTATAGAACTGCAACAACATAAGAGTTTGTGAGAAGAAAAATAATATGCTTTGTTAATGGTAATTCTAAGAATTCACTAGGAGTCCAAAAACGAAGAAGACCCAAAAGAAAGTCCAAGTATTATGTGAAATTTTTAGTAGGGGGGAGATAGGTGATAAAGAAAGAGAGTTCAGGCTTTCTTCGATAAGGAGTAAATGATGAACTAGTGCTGAACAAACATACAGGGAAGCACAGCACTGCAGTTGCAGCTGGAGGGAAAACGAGACGCAGACCATCCATGGGGTGCTTATGATGGCAACCATGAAGAAGATAATGCATGGTATTTCCCCTATAACAAGTTCTTGAAAAAGTCAGTACATAAAGGAAAAACAAATCTTATTTAGAAATAATTCTGTCAAGAAAAACACAACAAAATGAACACACGAAGCGATAACTAACCAAGAACTCACCAATAACTCTTCGTCTTTATGTGGAAAAGAAAACGATGTAGAGTGTACTCCAGCAAAGTCCAGATACCAACGCCAGCTACCACCATCAAAGCTATTTGAGGAAGTGTATGGCCCATCACAATGGACTTTGTGATGAACCAAGATACAACTGGGAGCCAAACAAGTGGAATTACCCACCATTCCGTGCGGGTTAAAAACTATCGCATGTATAAAAGAAATCAACATCAGCTCAGGGAAGGATGGCTTGATAATATATATATATATCAAGATAGATATTCAAGTGCCTATTTGAATAAAAATCATCTTATCAGATTTCTACTAGAGAGTTCTACCTCCCAAAAGTCACTTCCAAAAAAACGTGGGCCTTCCTTGCTAACTATAGGCTGGTGAACCCACTCCTGATAAGATTCTCCAAGATGACCTACCTGTGTAAGATTTCAAATTTCTAGTAAAACAGATTCAAAGTATGCTAACAATGATTTAAAGATCATAACTCTTAGAAAAGTAGATCTAGAACCCACTTGACCCACAGCACAATCAGTCAAAAAGGAAACAGTCTAATGCGGCCTTGTTTTCAGTGAAAACCAGAGAGTAGGAGCCTTTCATTAAAAAAAAAATTCATTTCACCCAATTTAATTAATTTCTGTTGCTTAGATTTCTCTGTCCTTCTCAAGATTGACTAGGGTGGCAGCAAGGACGAGTGCAGGACTTATCTCCTTTTTCCATTTTTATACCTTCTAGTTTCTCTTTGGACAGAGGAGGGAAAGATAGGCATCATGAGGGCATTACCAACTTTCCAGCACAACAAAATACTACAGGACCTGTCATATATGGACCAGACGCAAGATCAATACCTTTTTCCTCTTTTGAAGGGACAGAATCAACAGTTTGGGCAGGGTTTAGAAAGTATAGTCGCAGATAACATGGTGCTAAATTAAATAAAAAAAAAAACAAAACAAAAAAAAACAAAAACCAATAACAGTTCCTATAAGTGGTTACCACATGGTAAGCACCAATAAAGAGATGCCATCATCTTGATTTTAGCTTTTATTCACCATAGGAATCTGCAATTACTAGTGAGAGCAAGGCACTGATAATTCCTAGGTAAAAAATTCCATTAACAAGGAATAATTGCTCAAGCATGAAAAGGTTTCACAATTGTTTTAAGAACCAATCAAACTAAAGCATGAAGACCCAAGATATTGTTTTTTAAATAAAAGATAATTGATTCTGGAGTTTTCACCTGGAAGACAAGAGGTTTATTCAAATCCACTGAGAAACCTGATGCAACCATCTTGCCACCAAATTATGTAACTGATGTCACATATTAAAGAAAATAGGAGAACAATTAGGCAGATACAAACAGGGATGAAAACAAAAGTTAATCAAAATTTAGTGAAAGATTTTCAAATGGAATGAATGTATGAGAACTGTCGAGGGAAAATCTTGTGCTCGTGGGCCATAGTGAATTCACAGACCACTTGATGAAATTTTAGAATAGTCTTTAGGACTCAGTAGAAGCAAGAAACATGAGATTCAACCAATCACGAATGACTTTACACAATTTCACTTAAGAATTTCCAACATTAATTTATTTTGCTTGTTTTAAAACTGCTGGGTAACCAAAAAACCACAGATATAAGAATTCTGTGCTTGTAAAACAGACCATTAGAGAAAAAAGGAACACCTAATTAAACTTTTCATTAACTGACATGCCCAACCGTCATATGTCAATTTTTGCACTATGCAGTATTAGCAACCCTCAATGAGGCAACAATCAAAATGGAAGACACTTATATCACAAAGATAAACGAAGCCATACAATGACAAACAACATGAACAAAGATCTAAACATGACTTGTCAACTGGAATATCCTTCACAAAATAAACTAAGTTCACCTTATTAAGATTCTCTCAATCTGCTGACAAGACATTGAAAAGGTTTAACTCTTTTTGCTTTTTCTCTAATCAAAACTTCATGCTCACAGGAAAGGAATGAAATGGTTCATATTGAATATAGTCTCCATAACATATAATCTTATTTTGATGCACATCTTTGCAAGCCAATACAAGACAGTACTCTTAATTAACATCACCAGACTTGACATTATATGGAACTACGACAAAAGGATGTGTTTTGCTCATAGAGTTATATAGAGAAACACAAGGACAAGCAATGCATAACAAAAAGACCTCAAAACAATATGATCAAAAAGCAAATCAAAGAAACATGGCATAAATTTTGAGAGAAAATAGTTTCGTTTTGCACTTTAATGTTTTCTATGTTTTTGCTCTGCTAATGTTTTCTATGTTTTCATTTTGTGATCCAACTTTTCTTCCAAGAACTTCTAAGACACTTATGCTGTTTCGAATAGCCTTTACTAGCTAAGTATGCAAGTCAAGCTCAAACGAAGTTGCCAAGAATGTTATAGAAAATGAAGATATGATCCCGCCACAATCCAGTCAATTAGCCCAATCTATAGCACAATGACTAGATCCCCTCCTGTGCACTGGCCTTGCTTAATCGTCCCACAGCACTATTCCTTCATTGTACTACTGTGACCAAACTTGATCAAACAATGTAAGCATTTGCATAAGACTTTACGGTGCAAAGTCAAAATGGAATAGAACACAGGATAGCATAACAGAACCCAGCTACTTTGGTACAGTAACCAAAAATAAGTACCATGATTTGATATGAGGAAACTGTCATTTGCTTAGTGCTGGTATTAAGTAACAAATTTAGATGATTATGAAAACCATTGGCAATCCAGTTAAAAAAGTTCAAAATCCGAGCACAGTATCAGCTAGTAGATCTTCACATACAAACGACTAGATATCAACCAAGGTTTTCTTGCTATAATTGAAACACAAAATTGGAGTGACTTTATAGACTACGCTAAAATCAACTAGCAGTTTACAACAATAGCCTAGGAGCCCCAGGCGCAGTGTTTTTAATCCAGAAAACAAAGGATCAAAAAACGGCCAATTTAGCTTTGGCATCCTCCTTAAACCTTTCAAGATTTTTCTCATATACTGTAATTGGACAACTGAAACCGAGTACTGCTAAAAATGTGACATGACAACGCAAAAAAAAACCTACGACTTCATTTTCGATACACAAAATCTTCAATTCGGATTAAACCCCTGAAGTTTTCTCTCTCCAAATGCTCTACAAGTTACATACTTCATAATTTTACGAATTGAATTGATAATGCAGTTTAACAGCTACATTAAAACACCAAAAGTTCTCATAAAACCAACAATACAACAGATCTACCAATGCAACAAACAGTAAAAAATCGTCAATTTTTTTCTTCAAATACGCAACACACTATTATCTGAAAAGGGCAAAAAAAAAAAAAAGGATTACTAACCAAGAACAAAGCAGGCTGATCTGTGAAGAGCAAAATTCGCAGCAAAGATAAATATAAGGCAGCAGCGGCAGCTTGATACTATTACTACTAAGACAGTGGTAAGGGCCGAGGATTTTGGGTGGGGTATATAATTTTATTTATGTACTAATTATGAATTTTTTTAAGAAATATATAGATATATTATTGACCTTAGATTTTTCACGCCCGCATCAGGACGGTATCATCGGCCAACAGATTTGCAGTTCGATTCCACAATGACAGTCTGGCAAATCATGGAGATACAGCTTATTTTCTATTCTGTACATAAATAATACCCACTCATTTATTTTTGGAAAAAATTACAGTTTTAGTATCAAATATTTAGGAAATTCACAGTTTTAATCTTTAAAGTTTAGACAAAAGCAAATCTAGTACCAAATATTTTTATTTTTCGACACATTTAGTACTATTGACCAGTTTTCTCAAAATCAAATCGGACTCCAGTCACATGAAACTCGCCTGAAATTTACAAAAAGCTTTCAAAAAGAATTAAAAAAGAAAAAAAATTAATTGCCATGATTTGTAATTAAAGGCACACACGCGAATACACAATCCAGGCTAATATTTTCAGTTTAATTTGCTTATTTATCATTTGTGAACTCAAATTAGTGTATTTAATTACAAATTATGACAATTAAAATTTTTTTCTTTAATCTAATTCTTTTTGAAAATTTTTATAACCGGCACATGAGTATTATGTGACAAGATTCTGATAAGATTTTTGTAAAACTAGTCAATAGGATTAAATATGCTAAAAAATTGAAACATTTGGTATTATATTTGCATTTGTCCAAACTTTAGGGATTGAAATTGCTGATGCCCCAAATATTTGGTATCAAAATTACAATTTTCTCTTTGTTTTTGTATTTAGCTTTGGTCTGCATTGTCTCTTCTTTGTATCTTTATTAGAAAAACAATAATACTGTTAATAATTGCTTGCAATTATAAGTATGATAAAATAGCTATAATAGGTGCCAAAGTGATATAGTTTTCTTTAGTTTTTAGGTTAAGATTTATGGGATTTTTCAATCATTTTATTGTTTATTTGTTAAGTTTTCTTTACTTAGAGTTCATGAGTGTGGTTATTACTCATATGGTTGTTTTTGGCGTATTTGATAGGATTTTCACCTGTATTTGCGCAAATTGAGGTCAACTTGGTGATTACCAAGCGTGATACTCTATCATGTTCAAGGGTGACTCCCCAGGTGAAGTGTTGAATGTGCCAAGTAGAGTTTCGAAGATGAAAATAGATATTTTGACCAAGGCTGCTCCACGGCCAAGGTTAGAATGGTTGTTCCGAGAAGACATAGAGGAATAAACCTTCTGACCAAGGCCGCAGGCAAAATCGCGCCATTGCCTGCCCTGTGACCTAGGTTAGAAGATTCATTTGATGAAGCACTGAAGAGAAAAGTTTCTGATGGAGGCCACAGGTAAGGCCACTCCACGGCCTGCCCCGCAGCCTAGCTACTACAATTGTGATCTGATGCAATTTTACGAGATGTGAGGGTTTTTAAAAGGAGGAATCAGTTGGTCATTGCAGAGACAGAGAGGAGAGTGCTTCTAGGCTTCAAAAGAGAGAACGAAAAGAAGAAAAACAACCTGAGAATCTCTGAAGAACCAAGAAGCAACACACACAAGGGCTTTAGGTGGAAGAATTGCAACAACAAAGAAGGAGAATCTCTGCATCAACACTTGAAGATTCAAGATTGTCATGAGAATGGATTTTATTGTTCTTTCTTTGTTGATTGTTGGATTTTCTTATTTTAATATGAACTAATTCACTAGGAACCTAGATGCGTTGAACTCCAGTTTATTTGTTGTGGAATTGATTCAATTTGGTTAATAAAAGTTACCCTTTTGTTTAGATTTTTTTGTGAAATAACTTGTTCAACACGCTCTTTTCTAATCCACAATTTCAACTAAAGATAATTGAGAAATTGCTTGGTTGATTATGTAGACACCAAATTTTGACACACCTTTTGTAAAAATATGTGTGTCACTTTTATTTTAGGGGCTATTTTCTTATTTTTGGAGGTCGAGTACAATTTTCGCATATTATGTCTAATTCGTCACATTAGGGGCAAAATGGTAATTTCACCATGTAAATATTAGTTTATTTTATTTTATTTCCTAAATACATAATTTTACTATTTTTATCATTATTTATGATTTTAATGATTTTTAGGAGTCATTCATTAGTTATTTAAAATTTTAGTATTTTTTTAATTCAACGGCACGTTTTCCAATGCGCTATTTTTATGAAAATTTTCAAGTGAAAAATTTTATATATGCATTTTGAATACTCATAAATTTTCTGTAAAAATCTCATAATTTTAGAGGCCGTTTAGTATTTATTTAATTTTTATCTTTTTGTTTATTAAGGGCACGTTTCCCAAGAATGCGTTAATTTCAAAATTTTTGAGTGAAAATTATAATATATGTGCTTTATGTGATAATATATGTTGTGTAAAATTTGTGTGATGTCATTTATTAATTTTCATAAATTTTATAATTTTGCCATATTTAGGTCACGCTTTCCAATGCACTTTTTATTTAAGATTTTCTTTATGAAGAATTTTGTCTACAAGCATTTTATAAATTTTCATGTTAAAAAAAAATTAAAAAATTATTTTTTTTATTATTATTATTTTTTAAAGACCATTTGGTATTTATTTTAAGTTGTATTTTTTCTAATGTTGAATTAACCTTTCATTTGTTACATTAAATTTTATCTTTTCCTTCTTATAATATTGTATTTTATTTATTATTATTATTATTATTATTATTATTATTATTATTATTATTATTTATTTTTATTTTATATATATAATTTAAAAAAAATTCAAGTAGTTTTATTTTATTTTCAGTCTCTTTATTTTCTTCTCTTTCTTAAAAAAAAAAAAAAAAGAACAGCAGCGCTGCTGCTGTTCCTGCTACAGACACCATCCCCTATCACCAAGTCCCCTGCATTTCAGCAGATTTTTGGAGATTTTTGTTGGCTTTTCACTCTTCCACCCTCAGCTTTCCCTCACTCCCTTTGCATCTACACAGACTCACAGACATCACAGACGCACACCCTCACTCCCCTCTCTGCCTCCCCTCCCCCTCCAGAAGCACAAATTCACATCCACAAACACATACACAGACACCCAGACACTCACCTGCAGCTTCACCTCTCACTTTCTCGGCCTCCCCTCCCCTGCACCAAAAAAACACACAGCCACAATACACACCTGCAGGCAACACTCATCCTCCCTCTCTCGGTCTCCCTCACTCTCACTTGCACACACACGCACAACACACATTGCACAAGCACAAAACACACTATTTTTCACATACCTGCACCTTCACACACCACACACACTTGCACATACATACCAGTTCAAACATCACACACACACACAAACGCACACGCAACATCACACACAACCGGACCAAACACACACCTGCATATCACACACCACTTCACACACATCACACACCCCTGCATACACAATACCACCACACACAGAACACACAACAAACACACACACTACACACATCTGTACAAGCACCACAAACACGCATCAAATATACGCCTGCACATTCACGCCATCACAATACTGTCGCACCTGCACACACGCACAGATACACTAACAGCCACAATTCAAACGCACACCTGCAAAAATACATATATATATATATATATATATATATATATATAAAAGGAATAACAACAACAACATCACAGCAATAACAATAGCAACAATCAACAATCAACAGCCATCACTCCCTCCATCGCCGGACACAACCGCCCAACAACCACCTCAAGCTTCACCGTGCACCGCCGCCGAAATCGCCACTCCCACTTTCTCCAATCAGGTGAACATGCTTCAGCCTCTGCTTTTATTTATTTTATTTTCTTTTCTCATTTAATCAGCAAAGTCAGATGAATGAAAATTATTTGGATTCTTAATCGAATTGATTTAGAGTTTGATTTTGGGATTTTGGGTATAATTTTTGAAGAAGGAAATCGAGTGCGAGAGATAGAGGAAACCGAGAGAGATAGGCGAGAGAGAGAAGTCCGGCGACCAAGAGAGAGAGAGAGAGAGAGAGAACAAGCTGGGAGATAGAGAATTCAACGGGGGAGGCAGACCAGGAAGAAGAAAAAAAAAAAGAAAAGAGAGAAAAAGAAAGAAAAAAAAGAGAAAAGAAAAACCGTCGTTTTGATTAGTTTAGTTTTTTATTTATTTTTATTAATAATAGGTATTTATTTTATAGTCCTTATGCTTTCATTAATATCACTATGGCCCTAAGAATTTATAATTTGTGCATTTAAGTTTCTGTTTATTGTAGATTTACCCCCATAATTTTATTTTCTTTTCGATTAGGTCCCGATTAATTGCATTTAGGTCCCCCAACTTTTAGATAATTATAATTTTGGCCCTTATATTTTTCAATTTTTCATTTTGACCCCTATATTTTTATAAAATTATATTGTGACCCCTATACTTTTCTAAAATTGCATTTTTGCCCTTAAATATTTTTGAAAATTTCGTTTTTACCCCTTTTATTGTTGGATATTGCAAATTGGTGTTTAATATGGCTATAATTTACAAATTGAACCTTGAATATTGCTTAAACTTGCAATTTGGTTTCAAAATTTGTTGGAAATTGTATTTTTACATACTTTAACTTGCTGGAATTTTATTTTGTACTCCCTACATTGCTGGAAATTCCATTTTTTGCCATAAAATGTTGCTGGAATTCTATTTTAGTCTTTGAATGTGGCTAGAATTTGCAATTTGGTCCCTCACATTGCTGGAATTTTGCATTTTTGCCCCCAAACCGTGCTAGAATTTCATTTTGCCATTATATTTTGCTGGAATTACTTTATTGTCCTCCAATGTTGTTGGAATTTATATTTTTGCTATCCAAATAGCTAGAACTTGAAATTTTGCCTTTAAATGTTTGCTGTAAATTATGTATCATTTAATGACCTTGCTGAAATTATATTCTTGGCCTTAAATGTTGCTGGAAATTTTTATTTTTGGCACTATACTTGCTGGAAATTATATTTTAGCTTTTAAATTTGTTGTAAATTATATTATTATCTTAACTATGGTTTGAAATTATAATTTTACCCTTTAGTTTGTTATAAATTACATTTTTACTCTAGAATATTGCCCAAATTTCTCTTTTAATCCAAATCTTATAATATTTTATTTTTGCCAAAAAAAATATATTAATTAAAATTAGTTAAGTCCTCAAAGCTTTAAATTATTTCTTTTCACATTTTTTATTTATTTAGTTTATCAAATTTATAATTAATATTCTGAAATTGGGTCTTGTTAGTCCAATTAATGTTCAAATTAGTTTCTTTATTTTCCTTTTAGTTATTTTAATAATTCTTATTTGGGGTGTTAAAAGTTTAAGTATGTATCATTGTATTTTATCTTCTATCATTATTATTTCTTTATTTTCGTTGTTTTGCTTTATTTATTTATTTACTTATTTATTTTTACTTAAACAATTCTCGTTTTTCTTCCTAAACAATTAATTATTATTATCATTATTTTCTTTCTCTTATTTTGTTGTTTGAATTATCGTAGTATGTTCATAGTGATTGGTAAGAAATATTTAATTAGTGGTTTCTTTATTAAATAGTGGTATTTTTAACATGTTTGTTCATTTAGTAGCATTTTGTACTGGGTTCTCGAACGAGAGGTACCCCTATTACCCTTTTATTTCTCTTTATGTGCTCTTATGTGCTCCTATGTGTTTTTCTATGTGTTTTCATGTATCTTTGTACTTATAGTTTCTTTTTATCCATATGTGAGTGTTTATTTATTTATACCATGTTGTTTATTTGAATTTAATTTTTATTATTCAAAGAGATGTAATAGATAGGCAATATTATATTTAGTAAAATTTTTGTATTTAGATAGTTAATGTAATAGATAGTTTATAGGTTATCTATTTAACAAAAATTTTATGTATTTTAGATAGAAAATGTAATAGATAGGCTAGATAGGTTATCTTTTTCTTTTATTTTTAGATTGTAATTAGGCTTCCCCGGTGTAATAGTTAGGGCTTTGTGTGCTATGTGTGCTATGTGCTTATGTGTTTTATTTGCTTTCTTTAGGACTTCGCATCTAGAATATCATGCTTATGTGTTATGTGCTCCTATGTGCTATTATGTGCTTTTTATGTGATTATTGCTTAATACATGTTTTATTTATTTACTTGCTTTATAATTAGATATGTGTATCGTCGTCACACTAGTCCAACGCTAGTTGTGGCTAATTTCGTTTTCTTCGCTAGTCCAACGCTAGCAGAGAATTTTTAGAAAATAGGCTAGTCCAATGCTAGACTTTTAAGTCATTTTAGTGATAGAATCATTTCTTGTGTGCATTTCATGACCATTACACACACATTTTCTCTTTTTAGGTCTTTTCCATTTTTACATAATTTATATATATTTTATCACTTATTATCTATTTTTTAACAAATGCTTAGTACATAACATTTAGATTCCACCACACATAGAATCTTAGGTCATTTGTGTGATTTGACTAGAAATAGTCATCTATTCACGTGGGAAGCGATGGCGTACATGTCGTTCCCCCCTTCGTGAGTAGAAACAACTAGTCACGAGCCTATTAGTCCCCCGTACCCATTATGTTTGCATCTCCACTTTCTTCGTCCACTTACTATCTATATTGCTATTTTCCTTTTCTTGTGCATTCCATTTTGTATCTACACTCTGACTCCACCGAGGTCTAGACTCGAATTTCGCAATTAATGCGATAATTCCGACCAAACCTCAATGGAACATTTTGTCCCTTATCGATATCCATTTTTAGGACTAGACTTGCATTCATATAGTTGCATCCAAATGCGATAAAATCTTAGGGTTATATTAGGAAAATTTAGACTAAACCTCGCAACTAGTTTCGGCTAGGTTGAAAGGGTGCCTTAGGTGCAAGCCTTTGCCTTCCCTTTCTTCAACTGTGACTCTCGAACCTTTTTCTCTTGTTTTCAAAGACCTAGAGTCGTCTAAAAGGGTTTTTCTTGTTTTTTTCTATATGTTTCCAAAATCATTTCTTGAAATAAATCATTCTTAATTTTCTTATCTTTTATAAAGTATTTTCGAGTGACTTGGTACACTCAAAACTCAATACCAAGTGGCGACTCCTTTTTCACTAAAAAACCCTTTTTAGACTCTATTTTCGGGCCCAAAAACCGTCGCATTTTCAAAGTCCCATTTTTAGGCCCGTTTTCTTTTATTTTAATAAAGCATTTGTTTGTTACATTTTTTATTGGATCATCTTTTACAAAGTATTTTCTAAAAATTATTTTTACAAAAAATTTACACTCTTCTTTTTTTTAATAACTAAAATCACATTTAATCCTTCCTTTTCCTTTTTCCCGACCTCACTCACACATTTCACTACCACACTTTAATATCGCACACTATTTATTTATTATTTCCCTTATCGAAAAATGGGGCGCGACAGATTAGAATCACTTCACAAATAAAAAGGCCTTCAAGAATCACTAGAGGTAAGATGACTTAGGCTTTCCCGGTTAGATTCAAACCTATCCAATGTTTTGTAAAATCTATAGTTCTTGAATCATTTCTTTGGGGTTTTAGTGAATAAGAGATCCTTACTAATCAACTAAGGGAGTAGGGAGTACAATCATTGAGAAAGGTTACACACCATTAAAAGGATTTCGGTGTCTAGGAAAATTGGTAATTTAATGGACCAAGAATTGAACCTCAGCGAAGATGACTAGGGGAATTCCCAATCTAGGTTCACTTTTGTTTAATTGTTGAATTCTACTACTTTTTGTCCTAGTGTTATCTTACTTTCGTTTAATTAGGTTAGTATTTACTTAATTTCGTAGAAAGTGAGCTCAATCTCATTCACCCTTTTTGAGGTTAAATAATAGACTAGTACTCATAGTCCTCATGGGAACGATACCTGGTACTCATCTGCCCTATACTATAGAAATGATAGGTATACTTGCCTGAAGATTTGTAATATAGCTCGGTAAGCATTAAGTTTTTGGCGCTGTTACCAGGGACTATGATATTAGGAACACTTAAGATTTATTACTTTAACCATTGTTTTCCTTTTTGTCTATTTTCTTTCTTTATTATTGTTAGTATTTAATATTTGATAGCTGTCTTGTTGCACTATCTACATGTATCTGCTCTAGTGCATGACAAGGAGTAGGCGTGTTGCACTTTTGGAGGAGGATCCGAAATTGAATGAACGTTTCTTCGAGCATTTCGAGAAAGACTTCAACAAAGAGAGGACGAGATTGAGTTAGAATACCAGCAACATCCAGAGATGTCACAATCTCCCAATAACAATCCATTGGTCCAAGAGAACCCTCGCTTCCAGGAGAATGTTCAGAATTAGCAGCAGCAGCAGCCAAGGCAATGAACGATGTTTGATTACGCTAGGTCACATTTGACTGGGATAGAGCCTAACATAGTTAGACTACGAGTGGAGGCTAACAACTTCAAAATTAAGCCTAGTGTGATTTAGATGGTACAACAATGCGCATGGTTCGATGGCCTTCGAGATGAAAATCCAAATACCCATATCGCAAGTTTCCTTAAGATTTGCGATACTTTCAAGATGAACGGGGTATCAGATGACGCCATAAAACTACGACTATTTTCTTTTTCATTGAAAATGCCATAAAGCAATGGCTCAACCCTCTAGCTTGAGGGTTCATCATAACATGGGACCAAATGGTTGAAAATTTTCTAGCCAAATATATTCCACTAGCCAAGACCACTAAGATGAGGAACGACATCTCCTCTTATGTACAGATGGAATCTGAGACTCTTTATGACACGTGGGACTACCCCTATGGCTTCAAGTGTAGACCTTTTATAATGGGTTTAGCCCAGCTATAGGGCAAATAATAGATGTAGCTATCGGAGGAACTCTGAACAATTAGACACCAGAGGTAGCCCATGAGTTGATAGAGGAGATGGCAGTGAACAGCTTGTAGACACTAAATTTTGACACACTATTTATTTTTTCAACATTGGGAGGCCTTTCTTTTTTTAGTTCTATGGTCAAATCTGATTTTTGAGCAAAAAGAGGCAAAAATCAACAATTTCCAGCCAGGGGGGTAAAACAGTAATTTTTAGTTGTAAATATTTTTCATTAGTTTTGGGGTTTTAAATTTATATTCTTGTACTTTCATACGTATTTTAAATTTCTATGATTTTCTTGGGTTAAATTGGTATTTTTCTGTATTTCGCCAGCACAGTTTTGCCCCACGAGCACCATTTTCGCTCATTTCAAATCCAAAATTTTGTTTTCAAGCTTTTTATCATGTTTCTAATTTTTTTTAAGGGGACGATTGCTGTTTTTCTGCAAATAAATACCTCGTTCAGGGGTAAAATAGTCATTTCACATCCTGAGCGCATTTTTTATCAATTTTTTAGTCCTAAATGCATTTTCTAGGGTTTTAAGTTTATTTTTAATTTTTGACAATTTTTCAAGGCCAATAGCTATTTTTCTGTGCATTTTGTCTGTATAGGGGCAAAATAGTCATTTCACACTCCGAACGCATTTTTGGCCAGTTTTAAACTCAAATCTTTATTTTTAAAATTTTGAAATCTATTTTGAATTTTTTGGCAAAATTTTCAATTTATTGTCATTCTTTTATTAATTTTATTTTTTTGTGTCAAAAATAATTTTTTTAGAATAAAATTAGGATTTTTATTACCAGTGGCAGTTATTTTGGGGTATTCTTGGAGGCCAAGACTACTGGGCTCTATAAATACCCCCATTAAATTAAAAAAAAAGAAGAAAAAATTAAAACCCTAAAACAAACACTTTTATCAAGAAAAAAAATCAAAATGCATAGTTCACCACAAAAAACACACACTTAGCCGTTTTTATCAAAAGCTATTGTTATTGTTCATCACCTTCATCATCAACTAGTCTCTATTAAAAAAAAGCACTTGTACCAGATCTTCAAAGAGGTATCTCTATTTCTTGTTAATTTTGTCTTATGTGCCTCAATATGCTCTAATGTGATTTTTTATGCATTATTTTTTTATTTTTTATTTGTTTCTTATTTTACATACTTTTCGCATAGTTACGAATTTAAGCTATTTAATTTTGAATTTTATTATTTTGTCAAAAATATAATATTTTGTATTTAGCTAGTCATTGTAAGAGTTAGATTATTTTTCTCACATTTTTAGCAAAAATTTTGTATTTAGATAGCAAGTGTAATAGATAGGTCATTTTTACTTTTTCACCCTTAAAAATTGCAGTTAATTCCCCCAATGTAATAGCTAGGGCTTATGGCTTTTTTGTGCTTTTGTGTTTATATGTTTTACCGCTTTCATTAAGATTTTTTGCATCTAGAATATCATATTTACGTGTTGTGACAGCCCCACCTTGCCCAGAGGCGCACCAAAGGGCTTAGCGGACTGCCTGCCTAGCTCTCGCCAGGGCTCGATGCACGCACTCACGTGAAAATCCAAACGTACTTAACTTAAAATAAAATAACATGAAGTGAAATGGAATAAAATAAAACAAACTCTTATTATTTAACTTAAAGATACAAGTCATAGCAAAAAGTTACAAGTCATAATTTACATAATTTTTCACAATAATAGCCTAACACAGTGCGACTATTACAACAACTAAAACACTTATAATAACCCAAAAAAAAACCAGTTGGTCTCGCTCAATTTTTCAGGTACCCTGAGTAGAGGAAAACAAATAAAATGGAATGAGCTATAATAGCCCAGTGAATGTCCAATTCATGCAATCATACCAAGCACTCATGATTTCGGGTCATTAAAATAATCAATAAATTAAATAAACAATATATGAGCAATTTAATTTACATGTAGTCACTGGCGGATACAGGGCTCAACTACGGAAGCAAGCTTAACCGTAGAGGAGCAGGTACTGATCATGTAGCCACGATATTTGGACCGAGATAATAGCTCAGGTCTTTATCAAGGAACATATCAGTTTTATCAATCACAAGCCCTAACCGCCAATCACCTTATAACCTCCGTACAAGCTACCACATCCGGGGGAGAAAAAAAATCTCAACCCTGGAGGGCCAACACACAATCAAGAAAGTTCATTCCGGAGTTGGCCTCTTTGAGGATTCACAACTCAAAAGGAAAGAACATCACACCCTAAAACACCCAGCACCTTATGTCCTCCCACTTGCAGCCCGGTTGACTAACCGTGAAATAACAGTGACGTTAGTCACGGTAGTCTCACACACACAAATAACATTTTAAATAATAAAAGCGTGTAACACATTGTGGAATAGATGCGATAAAGTACACATCTTTCCTCAAATAACACAGGTACTCACATAATAATTGCAAGTTAAGCATAATAGTCACCAAATAAAATTATCACATTCCATGCATCATGCACACATAAAGACACTCACCTGGTGCCTAAGAAAATATCTCGTAGAAAGGTCGGGTCTCACTATCGGGTCCTGCAAATTTGAAAGAAATAATCTAATGAAAAACCCAATTTATACCCTAATTAACCTAGTAAGAAAATTCAAGAAATACCCCATTAAATTCTAGTTTTTTTTTCTAGGGTTTAGGGTTTAGGGTTTAGGGTTTTATTCTAGGGTTTTCTAACAAAAATTGGGCATTATTTCCCCTAAAATTCGGCCCTACCAATCTTGTTTTTCATCAAGATTTCAATCATCAAACCCATAATTCAACAAGTTCTACAACTTCTTAGTTCAATCTAAACTCAAATTCAATCAAAATCTCACTAAATCTCAAGGATTAAGCTCCAAGAACTTTCACCCAAACAACATGTTCTTCATGAAATTTCAAGGTTCCAAGGCCACATACTAGTCTATTCAACCATAAGAACACTTTATCTAACAAGTATATATCAAGTTCTAACTAATTTCTTCAAGTAGTCTTAACAAGAAACTTGGTATTAAACTTGAATAAAAACTAATTAAAACATGAAATTAATAAGGTAAGTTCATGGTAAATACCTTAGATATGCTTAGAACTTTGATTAGAAAAGATAGAAATCCACTTCCTATGGTTGATTTGTGCCAACTTGAGAGATGAAAGTCCAAGAAGTTGAGAGCAAAAATGGGGAAAGAAGAAGAAAGGTATGGCCGGCCAAGGTGAGAAGAAAAAGAGAAAGAAATAGTCTAGGAAAAATGAAAAAGAATTGAAGAAAAGGTGAGAAAATAATTAGCCAATAAAATCATTACAAGAATAAAGTAAAAAGAGAGCATTTAATGCAAGTTTAGCAACTTGGTTTAATTTAATTGGTTAAAATTATCAACTCTTATCACTTAATATAAACAATAAAGAAACATAAATTATTAAAACACAAATAGGGTAAATTAGGGAGAGAGAACCGGCCACATGAAGAAAGAAAGAAAAGAAGAATTTCGGCCTAAAGAAAAGAAAAGAAAAGAGAGAGAATTTCGGCCAAGAAAGAAAGAAAAGAGAGAGAAAAATTTCAGGCCAAGGGAAAAAGAAAATAAGGTAAGAAAATAAGTGAAACTTTTGAATAAAATTGAGCAAAATTTCAAGTAGTCAAAAGACTAGAAAATAGTGAAATGAACTAGTAAAAATTTAAACACTACTATAAGTTAAATGGTCAAGAAAAATTATTCTAACTTTAGTACTTAAGTGTTCTTGCTTAGAATGAAAATCTTAACTAATTAACTTAATTAACTCAAGAAATCTCCCAACTAATAATTCTAAGATTAGCACTTAACCCTAAATAAAAAAAAATGCTTCTTATATGTGCATTTTCTAGGGTGTTACACGTGTTATGTGCCTTAACTGCTTTTACATGTCTTTTTATGCTTATTTGCTTTTGATTTACATTTTTACTATTTTTCATCAGTTTTGTCATTCCATCATCACACTAGTCCAACGTTAGTTGTGGCTTTATCGCTTTCCTGCTAGCCCAACGCTAGTGGGAATCTCTATAAAGGGTGTAGACACCAAATTTTGATACACCATTTATTTTCAAATATTGGGGGACATTTTTTCCTACTATTTGGAATCAAATCCTGATTTTTGGGTAAAAATGAAGAAGTCAGCAATTTTGGAGGGCAGAATATTAATTTTTTAATTGTAAATATTTTTTCATTAATTTTGAAGGGTTTAAATTCATTTTTTGTACTTTTATACACATTTTTAAATTTTGTGATTTTTTCAGGTTCAACTGGTATTTTTATGCATTTTCGCTAGCATAGGGGCAAAATGGTAATTTCGCATCGCGAATACCACTTTCGCCCATTTTTGTATATCAAATTTATTTTTAGGTTTTTAAGCATGTTTCTAAGTTTTTCTAACTTTTTTCGGAGTGAATTTCTATTAACAAATTTATTATTTACATTTTTCTTAATTTTTTCTATTTTTTGTAAGAGAATATAAATTTTGATATTTTTTAAAGGCAAGGTTGTAATTTTTGTAGTCAAGGGCGTTTTGGTCTTTTAACCATTTCTTGGAGGTTAAGACTTGTGCACTATAAATACCTTATTTGGGGATTTTAGAAAAGGGGGGGGGGGGGGGAGAAAATAAAAAGTTTAGGGAGAGGTTTTCTAGTTTTATTTCTAGTTTTTAGTTTTTTCATTTCACCAAGAACACCAAGAACACACACTTCTTTTTTACACACATCTTCAAATTTTAACACACTACACCAAGAACACACACCACACATTTTCAAATTTTCACACATTACACCAAGAACACACACTCACATTCTCTCACACATACTACATTTCTCTCTTACACACTACACACACTCCCATAAATTTCTTGCATTTTCTCTCTCACATTTGCATACACAATACACACACAACCACTTCACAAATACACACACTTACACACACTTCACACACAACTCACGCAGACACGTCTAATTTCACAGACAATTCCACGCACTCATGCGAAGACACACAACCTAAGCTCCCTCAATCATAACCAATCCCGAATCACAAACCTCCCAACCAAAGCCACAAAACATGCCTCCAATACTACCACCGTTCAACCTCCAAAACCCACCATTTCCTCAACCTTCAAGCTAACAAAACCTGCAAACTTCAGCCCCAAATTCTTGCACAAAATAGCCAAAAAACTTGCGAATTCTAGCCAAGAAACCTGCAAATTCCAGCCAACAAAACCTGCAAACTTCAGCCCCAAATTCTTGCACAAAATAGCCAAAAAACCTGCGAATTCTAGCCAAGAAACTTGCAAATTCCAGACAACAAAACCTACAAACCTCAGCCCCAAATTCTTGCACAAAACAGCTAAGAAACCTGCAAATTCCAGCCAAGAAACCTGCAAATTCCAGCCACCAAAACCTGCAAAACAGCCAAAATCCTGCACAAAACAGCAAAAAGAAAACCTGCAAATTCCAACCACCGAAATCCAAATTCCAGCCAAGTAACCTGCAAATTGCGGCCACCAAAAGCTGCAAATTTCGGCCCACAAAATCTTGCACAAAACAGCAAAAAGAAAACCTGCGAATTCCAGCTCCAAAGCCTCACCATCACCCCCTAAACAATTAACAGGATCAGCCCCTCTGCCCATTAGAAAAATGTCTCATCAAAGATACAACAATCGTTGTCCAGCCACGGCTACGTGCAGTTACCAATTGTCACGTCCATTCTCTTGTCATCACCACAGACAATCACCGTCAATTGTCGTCTTCCGGAACCAAGGTAAATCCTTTTACTTTCTTCCAATTTCTCTTTATAATGTTTAATTTGTGATCTAAGTATAAACGACTCTCTGGATATTGATTGATTTGGAATGGAAATAAGCAAGGAAGGGTGGGGATTTGTATTTGTGCTTGCCGGGTTTGAAAGAGTTAGGAGCTTGTTTGGTTTGGTTTGAGTGAAACCGATTAAGGAAATGGAATTTTGGTTAATTTATGATTTGGCTTTGCTTGCTTGAAGACCTGATTGAACTTAGAAATTTCAGATTTGGAGTTCTAGTGTTAAACTTTGGGGATGTGTTTCTTGAATTGGGCTAACAGAATTTAGAGTTTCTGGGTAAGAACAAATTTGGGGAGGAGTTTCGGTATCTTTACTTTGTGGTTCAACGTTAATAAGCAAAAAAAAAAAAAGAAAAGTAAAGCCATTTCTGAAATCCTAAATTGAAGTTTCAGAGGAATTGGGTCATATCTAGGGATTACGAATTTTCGGACAAAAGAAATTACAAAGAAATGGGGGTCCGATTGTTAGTTGTTTTAATTTTGAGAAAGGCCAATTTGAACTGGGTTGGTTTTTGCATTTCTGTTAAGACCAGTCGAAAGAGACTGAAGATGAATTTCATGGCTTAGTCGTTTAGGCTGAAGAGAAATGGAATCTGTTTGTGCAGTGGGTTAGATTTTGAGTCAAAGGACTTGACGTGAGTCTAGCAGGATTTTAGCATTACACCGTTGATTCATTGTATTTTTTTATTATTATTTGCTCTTATTCCTTTTGGTGTATCTATTGTATTTTGCTTTTTGTTTTCATTTAGTTTCTTTTTTATTATTTTATGTATTGTTTAAGTTACTTTTTTATGTATTGTTTAAGCTAAGTTTGATTGGTAATTACTTTTATTATTTTTGTTAACTGATTTTATGTTATTTTAATGTGAAATTTTAATTTCTTTTTCATATCATCTTTATTGTTATTTCACAATTTACCCCTTTTGATACTTGCTAGAATTTACAAATTAGTCATTTGTATTGCTAGAAATTCAATTTTAGTCTTTCTAAGTTACTGAAAATTTATTTTTGGGTTGCTGGAATTTCAGTTTTGAGTCCTTTTTACTTGCTGCGATTTATACTTTACCCCCACTAACCTTGTTGGAAATTTGATTTTAGATCCCCATTAATTACTGAAAATTATATTTTAGTCCTTTGTAAGCCTGCTGTAATTTATATTTTAATCCCAAACATTGCTGGAAATTCACTTTGGACCCCTTTGAATTGCTGGGAATTCATTTTTGATTTATTTAAGTTGCTGGAAATTCAATTTTAGTCCATGTGCTGCTGAAATTTGTATTTTCGGTCCCTATAATCTGCTGTAATTGTGTTTTAGTCTCTATATATTTCTGGAATTTGTGTTTTAATCCTTTATATGTTGATGGAACTCTAATTTTAAACTCCCATTAACTGTTAGAAATTGTATTTTAGTCATTTATTTCTTGCTGGAATTTGTATTCTAATACTTATAACTGCTGAAATTTTTATTTTAGTCCTTTTATATAGCTGAAAGTTACATTTTGACCCTATACATTCGCTGGAAATGATATTTTTGTCCTTGGGTTTGCTGGAAATTGCAATTTGATCTCCATATTTTCTGAAATTACATTTTTACCCTTGAATATTTCTGAAAATTATAATTTGTCAATTGATGCTTGCTGAAATTACATTCTTGTCCTTGAATATTAGCTGAAATTTCATTCTTGGTTTTAAACACCTGCACTGTAATTTTTATCTTTGGCTCCCCATAATTGTTGTAATTTCTTCTTTATCCTTAGACTTTGCTGAAATTTATGTTTTTGTCCCCTTAGTTTGTTGGACTTTGCATTTATTTTTCCTTAGAATATTACTTCCATTTACATTTTTACCCCATAAATTATTGCGACTTATTTTTACTGCTTTATTTATATCGTGATATCCTTGACTTGTGTGTTCATTTTTAAGCTTTGGTACCGGGTCTCCAAAGAGGTATCTCGATTTTTTGTTATTTTCCTCTTTATGTGCTCCAATATGCTCCAATGTGATTTTATGCATTATTTTTATTATTATTTGTTTATTTCTTATTTTATATACTTGTTGCGCATTTACGTAGTTAATTTATTTAATTTTGAGTTTTTATTATTTTGAAAATATATTATTTTGTATTTAGCTAGTTAATGTAATAGTTAGGATTATTTTTCTCATATTTTAGCAAAAATTGTGTAATTAGATAGAAAGTGTAATAGATAGGGTATTTTTAATTTTTTCCCCTTTTAAATTGTAAATTAAGTCCCCCTGATGTAATAGTTAGGGTTTATTTGCTTTTGCGTGCTTACGTGTTTATTTCTTTTACCGCTTTTCTTAGGATTTTTGCATCTAGAATATTATGCTTATGTGTTATGTACTCCTACTGTGATCTTATATATTCTTTATATGTTTAAATTGCTTTTAATTCATGTTTTAATGTTTAAATTCATGATTTATAGTATTCCGTCACCACACTAGTTCAACGCTAGTCGTGGCTTCATTCTTTCCTGTTAGTCTAACGCTAGTGGGATTTTTAGAACGGGTTAGTCTAACGCTAGACCCTTAGGACATTTTAGTGTTAGGTACATTCGTGTGCATTTCATATCTCATTCCACACACTTTTAGTTTTCTTTCCATTTGGCATGATTTTCTTATTATTGTTATTATTTTTTACTATTATTATTTTGATACAGTTTTTTAAATACATGACATCTAGGTTGCATCTCACTTAGAAATTAAGACATTTGTATGATTCGACTAGAAATAGTCGTCTACTCACGTGGGAAGCGGTGGCGAACATGCCGTTCCCCCCTCCGTGAGTAGAAACATTCAGTCACGAGCTATTAGTCCCCCGTGCCCATCATGTTGCATATCCACTTTCTTTCTTCACTTACTATACATTACCATTTTCTTTTCTTTTTGCATCTCATTTTGCATTCATACTCGTGACTCCCTCGAGGTCTCGACTCGGGTTTCGCAATTAGTGCGGTAATCCCGACCAAGCCTCGACGGAATATGCCGACCCTCTCGATACCCACATTTAGATTTCAGGATTTGCATTCATTTAGACACATCCAAAACGCGATAGAACTTTAGGATTAATTTAGAAAAATTTGATTAAACCTCGCAACTAGTCTCAGCTAGGTTGAAAGGGTGCCTTAGGTGCAAGTCTTTGCCTTCCCTTTCTTCAAATATGACTCCCGAACCTTTTTCTTTCATTTTTCGTAAACCGGAGTCAAAAAAGGGTTTTAAATGATTTTTTTAAAAATTTTTTATTTATTTTGTTAAACAATTTTTTTGGGTGACTTGGTATACCCTAACTCAGTACCAAGTGGCGACTTCATTTTCTAAAATAAAACCCTTTTTCAAAAATTATTTGGCTAAACTTGTCGTACTTTTAGTCCCGGCCTTGTTTTCTTTTAAAATACCATTTTTCTTAAAATACACTTTTTCTACTAAAATTTGATTTTTCTCACACACGCACTGATTTTTCCAAAAACCTTTGTTTTCGAAAGGGTCATGAGACCCGACCGTCCTTTTTGGGACCGACAGTCAATGATCCCTACGAGCACCCCTTTTCCTTTTACTCACGATTTTTAGGACGCGACAAAGGGCTAGTCCAACGCTAGACCCTTAGGTCATTTTAGTGTTAGTATCACTATTTGTGTGCATTTCACATCCCATTTCACATACTTTTAATTTTTTTTCTATTTTACAAAATGACGACGACGACGACGACGATTATTATTATTATTTATTTTAACACATCTTCAAGAATGAAGATTGTTGAAACAAGGGCGCATCATACCCGTGAATTAGCCATTAAGGCAGAATTTTGGAGACAAAAGGTAGCAATCTATTGGATCAAGACAAGAGATGCAAACACTTCATTTTTTCATGCCTATGTCAAACAAAGAAGGAATGATAATTTTATTGGTCGAATAAGGGGGAGGATGGACGTTGGATTGACAATGTGGATGACATTAAACAATCAGCTCAACATTTCTTCTCTTCTTTATTCACGTCAGATCGGGAGGTGGAACAAATGCATAACTGTCCTTTTCAGTAGCCACAGATTTCACAGCAACAAAGTGATAGTTTTGTAGAGATTCCTACGATGCATGAATTGAAAGAAGCTATTTTTTCGATCAATGAGGATAGGACAGCTCTCTCGGATGGCTTTAGAGCTTACTTTTATCAATCCTATTGGATATTATTCAACATGATTTACTGGAGGCCATTCTCGATTTTTTTATGGGTTCAACACTTCCAAGGGGAATCACTAGCACTATGATAGTATTATTGGCAAAAAAACAAGAAGCTTCATGCTGGAGAGACTTTCAGCCTATTAGCTTATGCAATGTAAGCTCCAAGATTGTCTCCGAAATTGTAGCAAATAGATTCAACAAACTATTGCCTCTCATCATTTCTCCTCTTCAGTCGGGATTTGTGCCTAGAAGAATTATTCAAGATAATATACTTTTGGCCTTAGAATTGGTTCAGGAGTTAGGTAAGAAGCTTGTTCATCCTAATCTGATTTTGAAACTAGATATGGAGAAGGCCTATGATAGAGTTGAATGGTCATTCTTAATGGCTATGATGCGGAGTTTTGGTTTTCATGAAAAGGCTATAGATGTTGTTTTTCGGTCGATATCTAATAATTGGTTTTCAATATTAATTAATGGTATACATTCCGGATTTTTTAAATCTTCAAGGGGTGTCAGGTAAGGAGATCCTCTTTCTCCAGGTCTATTTTTGCTAGCTACTGAATTTTTTGGTAGAGGATTGTCTTCTCTTTTTGACAAGAAGTCAGAATGTAAATATAAATCTGTTAGTGGTATGGTGCCTTATTTGGCTTTTGTGTACGACATGGTTATCTTTTCAAGATCATTCTCGCAGGCCTTGGAAGCAATTAAGGGATTCATTACAGAATATCAAGGTGTATATGGGCAGAAGGTAAATATTGCTAAGAGCTCATTTATTTGCTCTTCAAAAATTGAGCCTAGCCGAATTCGAATGATATCTAGAATTATAGGGTTTCATCAACAACATATGCCATTTACCTATTTGGGGGTACCTATTTCTTCAGGAAGATGAGGAGTGTTTTATTTGATGGCGTGTTAAGCAAAATACAGAAGATAATACAACATTGGAGTGTGAAGTTGCTATCTTCAGGAGGTAAAATTATCCTTCTACGCCATGTATTATCTTCCATGCCCATGTATTTGCTGCAAGTATTAAATCCTCCAAAGAGAGTAATCTTGTTTGTTTCTTTGGGATGCAAAAGTTGATTCCAAAACGGTTCACTGTACCTCATGGGATAAATTGTGTTTTCCTACAAATGAGGGAGGTCTAGGATTCCGAGCATTGGAGCAATTGGTTGAAGCTTTCTCTTTTAAACTATGGTGGAAATTGCAACAAAATGAATCTCCCTAGGTTGTTTTTATGCTGAAGAAATATATACGACATCAACATCCTTTGATAGCTCAATGTAATACATCTTCTCCATCTTGGAGATGGAGAAGGTTGTTGAACATCAGAGATATTGCGGAAGAGAATATACAGTGGTGCGTGGGTGATGGTTTTGCGGATTTTTGGCTTGACAGATGGTTTGATGAAACTCCTTTGATTAATGTCAGCTTGGTTGAGAATCCACCACATTTTCTGGTGGCTGAATTTTTTGATGCACACGGGTGGAATGTACAGTGACTATCTAGGTGGATTCCTCAAAATATGGTTGAGAAAATAACTCAATGCCCTATTCAATATTCTTCCAAGGATCTAATGATATGGGAACCTTCGCACAATGGGTCCTTTTCGATTTCTTCTGCATGGGAAGTGATTCGAAGGCGAAGAACTAATTCTCAGGATATGAAGATGGTTTGGGCTACTCCTATACCACTAAAGATATCTTTTCTAGTTTGGAGAATACTGGGAAATTTTCTTCCACTGGATGATGTGATACAAAAACGGGGTATTGTTTTGGCTTCTTGTTGCACTTGTTGTAATAATGCAAGTTGAAACTTTAAAGCATCTTTTCATTGCCGAAAAAGTTGCTGAAGAAGTTTGGAAACTATTTTTGCAAGACCTTTGGAGTTCATTGGAGATCTTTTAGTTGTGTTTCAGCTTTATTAATGGGCTGGTTTATGGAGTCTCAAGGCATTGAATCCTTACGAAAATATGGTTCCAATTGTGGTTTTATGGTTTATATGGAAGGCCAGAAATAGAGCTCGATTTCAAAACTATCAATTTCATGCAAAAACCTATTATTCATGAGGTCTACCTTTTTTTCAATCTTTTGGCCAAGTCACAAAACAAAAGATGGAGCAATCTTGGTTGGCTGCGGATGCTTGTACGCAACTTGGTAAACTGATTCATTATAAAAGGACCTCCGGTAGTTCATGTTATACTGGGTTTCATGGGAAAAACCTCCACATGGTTTTCTCAAATTTAACACAGATGCTAGTCTAAAGGGATCTATGGCTCGTGGTGGTGGTGTCTTGCGTGATTCTAATGGAACGATGGTCGCTACATTTTATAAAGAATTTGGGGATATCGACGTTCCTATAGCCGAAAGCATGGCACTTCTTTTTGCTGTTCAATTATGCAGGAATATGGGTTTATCTAAGGTACTTTTTAAAGTTGATTCACTATCTATTATGAGCTTAGTTAAAACTGGATCCATTACAAAATGGATTTTGAGCAAGACAATCCTCCAAATTCGTCATTTGCTTAATGAGGTCCAAGGGTCCATTTCTCACATATATAGGGAGGCTAACAAAGCTATTGACTACCTAGCATCATGGGGTTCTTCATCATAAATGATTTATTCTAATATTCATCTACTTCCTCAGAAATTTCAGGCTCTGTTGATTTTAGATAGCAAAGATGTACTTTATATTAGTATAAAACATATAAAGGAGTAGTACTCCTTAGTTATGTTTTCCTTATTTTTCTTGTAATGGAGGTTTCGTTCTAGTCCCCCTCCATCCTTTCTCAATTATTAATAAAATTTGGGGTTGGCTTCCCCTCCCCGCGTGCGGGGTTTGCCAAAAAAAAAAAAAAAGAAATGACATTTAAGTTGCATTTTACTTAAAAGTTAGGTCATTTGCATGATTCGATTAGAAATAGTCATCAACTCACGTGGAAAGCGGTGGATTGATAAGCCGTTTCCCTCTCCGTGAGTAGAAAAATATCAGTCACCAGTTATTAGTCTCCCGTACCCGTTCTGTTACATTTCTCACTTTCTTCGATCACTTATTACCTGTCGCGTCCTAGAAAAATCGTGAGTGAAGGTGTACTAGTGGGGTCGTTGACTGTCGCATCCCGAAGAGACGGTTCGGTCTCGGTGACCCTTTTCGAAAATAAAGGTTTTGGAAAAATCGTGTGTATGTGATAAAAATTGAATTTTAGTGAAAAGATGTATCTTAGGGAAAATTTTATTTTAAAAGAAAACAAGGCCGGGACTAAAAGTGCGATAGTTTTGGCCAAATAATTTTTGAAAAAGGATTTTATTTTGAAATGGAGTCGTCACTTGGTACTGAGTTAGGGTGTACCAAGTCACCCAAAAAATTGTTTAACAAAACTAAAAATAAAATTTTATAAAATCATTTAAAACCCTTTTCCGACTCCGGTCTACAAAAAACGAGAGAAAAAGGTTCGGGAGTCACATTTGAAGAAAAGGAAGGCAAAGGCTTGCGCCTAAAGCACCTTTTCAACCTAGCCGAGGCTAGTTGCGAGGTTTAGTCAAAATTTCCTAAATTAACCCTAGATTCTATCGCATTTTGGATGTCTCTAAATGAATGCAAATCTTAAATCTAAATATGAATATCGGGAGGGTCGTCATGTTCCGTCGAGGCTTGGTCGGAATTATCGCATTAATTGCGAAACCCGAGGTGAGACCCCAAGGGAGTCACGAGTTTTTATGCAAAATGTGATGCAAAAAGAAAAGAAAAGAAAATAATAATATATAGTAAGTGAAGAAAGAAGGTGGATATGCAACATGATGGGTATGCGAGACTAATAACTCGTGACTGAATGTTTCTACTCATGGAGGGGGGAACGACCTGTACGCCACCGCTTCCCACGTGAGTAGACGACTATTCTAGTCGAATCACACAAATGTCTTAATTTCTAAGTGAGATGCAACCTAAATGTCATGTATTTTAACAATGCGTCAAAATGATAATAATAATAGTATTACTAATAGTAATAATAAAATCATATCAAATGAAAAGAAAACTAGACGTGTGTGAAATATGAAATGCACAATGATGCACCTAATATTAAAATGTCCTAAGGGTCTAGTATCGGACTAGCCCGTTCTAAAAAGAATCCTACTAGCGTTGGACTAGCGGGAAAAGAATGAAACCACAACTAGCGTTGGACTAGTGTGGTGACGGAGTAATAAAAATGATAAAGCATGTAAATAAATAAAATATATGAAAGTGAATAAACATATAAAGACATATTAGAGCACGTAGTAGCACATAACACATAAACATAATATCTAGATGCAAAAAATCCCAAGGAAAGCGATAAAAGAAATAAACACGTAAGCACGCAAAAACAAATAAACCCTAACTATTACACCAGGGGCTTAATTTACAATTTAATAAGGGAAAATTAAAAATGCCCTATCTATTACATTTTTTTATCTAATTACACAATTTTGCTAAAACAAGAGAAAATAATCTAACTATTACATTGACCAACTAAATACAAAATATTATACTTTTTTAAAATAAAAAAAATTTAAAATTAAAAAAATTAAAATACGTAAATACGCAACAAGCATATAAAATAAAAGATAAGCAAATAATAATAAAATAATGCATAAATCACATTAGAGCATATTGGAGCACATAAAGAGAAAAATAACAAAAAAGTCGGGATACCTCTTTGGAAGACCCGGTACCAAAACTTTAAAACGAACACACAAGTTAAAGGGACAATATAAAATAAATAAAGTCTAAAAATATGTAAATATTGACAAATGGGGATAAAATGTAAATTCTAGCAACTAAGGATACTAAAAGCAAATTTAAAACATTGTTCTGGAACTAAAATGTAAAAACTCTAGCAAATTGGGGGAGCAAGCCATAAATTTAAGCAAGCATGGGGCGCAACATGTAAATCAAAGCTAAGTAAAAGGGGAAAAAAATAAAATTTCAGCAATATATGGGGGTAATAATTGTAATTTACAGCAAGTTAAAAGAGCCAAAAATATAATTCCAACAATTTGAAGGATCTCAATATAAACAATTGGGGCCTAATTTGAAAGAAAGTAAAATTCAGTGGGTCAAACCTATAAAAGGATAAATACTTAACTACATGAAGTAAAATTCCCGAGGCACAATAATAATAAACAAGACCAAAAGACTAAACGTAAATGTGTGACAGGCCCACCTTGCCCAGAGGCGCACCAAAGGGCTTAGCGGACTGCCTGCCTAGCTCTCGCCAGGTCTCGGTGCATGCACTCACGTGAAAATCCGAGCGTACTTAACTTAAAATAAATAACATAAAATAAAATGGAACCAAGTAAAATAACTTTTAGTATTTAACTTAGAGATACAAGTCACATCAAAAGGTTACATGCCATAATTTACATAATTTTTCACAGTAGCCTACCACAGTTCGACTATTACAATAACTAAAACACCTATCATAATCAAAACCCAGTGGTCCAACTTTAATTATTCAGGTAACCTGAGTAAAGGAAGACAAATAAAATGGAATGAGCTATAATAGCCCAGTGAATGTCCGATTCATGCAATCATACCAAGAATTCATAATTTCGGGTCATTAAAATAATCAATAAATTAAATCAACCATATATGAACAATTAAATTAACATGTAGTCAATGGCGGATACAGGGCTCAACTACGGAAGCAAGCTTAACCGTAGGGGAGCAGGTACTGATCATGTAGCCACGATATTTGGATCGAGATAATAGCTTAGGTCTTTATCGAAGAACATATCAGTTTTATCAATCACAAGCCCTAACCGCCAATCACCTTATAACCTCCGTACAAGCTACCACATCCAGGGGAGAAAATCTCAACCCTGGAGGGCCCATAAGCAATCAAGAAAGTTCATTCCAGGAGTTGGCCTCTTAGAGGATTCACAACTCAAAAGGAAAGAACATCACTACCCTAAAACACCCAGCACCTTATGTCCTCCCACTTGCAGCCGGGCTGACTATCCGTGAAATAACGGTGAAGTTAGTCACGATAGTCTCACACACAAATAACATTTTAAATAATAAAAGCGTATAACACATTGTGGAATAGATGTGATAAAGTACACATCTTTCCTCAAATAACACATGTACTCACATAATAATTGCAAGTTAAGCATAATAATCACAAAATAAAATTATCACATTCCATGCATCATGCACACATAAAGACACTCACCTTGAAAGCCTAAGAAAATATCTCGTGAAATGGTCGAGTCTCACTATCGGGTCCTGCAATTTGAAAGAAATAATCTAATGAAAAACCCAATTTAAACCCTAATTAACCTAGTAAGAAAATTCAAGATATACCCATTAAATTCTAGTTTTTTTTTCTAAGGTTTAGGGTTTAGGGTTTAGGGTTTACATTCTAGGGTTTTTATTCTAGGGTTTTTCTAACAAAAATTGGGCATTATTTCCCCTAAATTTCGGCCCTTCCAATCTTGTTTTTCATCAAGATTTCAATCATCAAACCCATAATTCAACAAGTTCTACAACTTCTTAGTTCAATCCAAACTCAAATTCAATCAAAATCTCACTAAATTTCAAGGATTATGCTCCAAGAACTTTCACCCAAACAACATGTTCTCCATGAAATTTCAAGGTTACAATGCCATATACTAGTCTATTTAACTACAAGAACACTTTATCTAACAAGCATATATCAAGTTCTAACTAATTTCTTCAAGTAGTATTAACAAGAAACTTAGTCTTAAACTTGCATAAAAACTAATTAAAACATAAAATTAATAAGGTAAGTTCATGGTAAATACCTTAGATATGCTTAGAGCTTTACTTAGAAAAGATAGAAGCCCACTTCCTATGGTGGATTTGTGTTAACTTGAGAGATGAAAGTCCAAGAAGTTGAGAGCAAAAATGAGGGAAGAAGAAGAAAGACGATGGCCGGCCAAGGGGAGAGAAAAAGAGAAAGAAATAGTCTAAGAAAAATGAAAAAGAATTGAAGAAAAGGTGAAAAAATAATTAACCAATAATATCATAACAAGAGTAAAGTAAAGTGAGCTTTTAATGCAAGTGTAGCAACTTGGTTTAATTTAATTGGTTGAAATTATTAACTCTTAACACTTAATATAAACAATAAAGGGACATAAATTATTAAAGCACAACTAGAGTAAATTAGGGAGAGAGAGAGCCGGCCACATGAAGAAAGAAAGAAAAGAAAAATTTCGGCCCAAAGAAAAGAAAAGAAAAGAGAGAGAATTTCGGCCAAGAAAGAAAGAAAGAGAGAAAAAAATTTCAGCCAAGGGAAAAAGAAAATAAAGTAAGAAAATAAGTGAAACTTTTGAGAAAAAAAAAGAGAAAAATTCAAGTAGTCAAAAGACTAGAAAATAGTGAAATGAACTAGTCAAAACTTAAACACTAATATAAGTTAAATGGTCAAGAAAATTTATTCTAACTTTAGTACTTAAGTGTTCTTGCTTAGAATGAAAATCTTAACTAATTAACTTAATTAACTCAAGAAATCTCCCAACTAATAATTCTAGGATTAGCACTTAACCCTAAATAAGAAAAAAAATGCCTCTTATATGTGCATTTTCTAGGGTGTTACAAAATGTCTGTCCTTGTAGTAAAATACGTAAAATAAAAATCGAATTACACTAAAATTTAATTAATTAACCAAACAACTTGGTTGGCCTAATCAATTATCAATTTTAACTAAACTAATCCAAATTAGAAACAAACAAAACAATCAACCAACCGAATAATGAGGATGAGTTAAAACAAAATTTATTCCTAAATCACTTTCTATTAAAAATCATACTAAGGCTTTAAAACATTCTCCAAATTCCCACAGTCAGTCTTCTTGAAATGAGAAGGAAAGGAAAATCAAAATTTTAAACTAGACAAATTGGTCTCCAAATTTTCTTAAATAATTTTTTCTTAAAAAAAATCCCAAAAATCAAATACCTACCCCAAATCTCAGCTTCTCTCCCTGTCTCCCGTCTTTTCCCCTCTGTTTTTCCAACTCTCTCTTTCTCTCAATTCTGCCTTCTTCCTTTTTTTACTCTCCTCTTTCTTTTCTTTCCCGTTTCTTCCCTCTGCTCTCTATATTGCTTTCCCTCTCTGATTCTTTCATTCTTTTCGGTCACTCTCCCAATCTCTCTCTGGTTTTGTTTCCTTTTCTTTCTCTTGCTTCCCAACCCTCTATGTGGTGGCGAGGTTGTGATTTTCGGGGAATTTTAGCAGTGAGTTTACTCCAGCGGTGGGGTGAGAGGCTGGTGAGTAGGTTGCTGGTGGTTGATTGGGTGTTGATTGCTGGGTGGGTGGTGATTTCTTGTGCTTGTAGGTTGACGTGGGTAGTTGCAAGTGGCAAGGGAGGCTACGGTATGGTGTGTGCTTGATGAAGATGGCTTTGACCAGTTTGAGCGGTAATGGTTTAAGACCTATGATTGTCTTTGCAGGTGGTAGAGAAAATGGGGATTGATGATGAGTTGACCCTACTTGTTTGATTCGATTGTTACTGGTGACTTGAGGGATTAGACTGGCCGGGAGGGTGGGGCTTAGTTGGTTTTGGGATTTGAAGGAAATGGAGAAGATATAGGAGGGGGTTGATGGTACAGGATTGGAGGTGGATATTGCTAACGGTGGGAGGATTGTTTCATTTGTGGAGGGGGTAGACGTTTACAGAATCAGGGGCTGCAATGGGGCATTTGTGTGGTTGTAGGTGACCGATTGGTGTTTGGATGTTTGGTGTTGGAGTTTGCAGGCAACAATTGCTGCTAGATAGTGATTGTTCTTGATGGAGTATACTGAATTTTGGGTGGCCTTTTGATGGGAATTGGTTATGATTGTTGGTTTTTGGTTTGGGGATGTTGATTTTCTAATGGCTACGAATGGGTCGATGGTGGTGAGATTTTTGTCTGTGGTGATGAGTAAGTTGCAGGTGGGGTTGGTGAGCTAAATTGTGAGCTGAATTTGTTGACGTCTCTGTTTGGTAACTATTGAAGGTAGTGAGGGGTTAGGCCTGATTAGGGGAGGATTGGTGGTTTGTTATCGTTTGTGTAACACCCTAGAAATTCATGCCAAAACCATTTATTTTGTATCATGTTCATTAGAAAAAAAAAAAAAAAGAGAGGGCCGAAATTGGTGAGAAGAAATAAGGAATTGATTTTCTATTTTACTAGCATGTTGTACTTAGTTCTTTAAGAGTTGTACCTAGGAAATCTTGCAAGATTAATTATGGGATAACTAATGAAAATCACTTCTAATTACCTAGTGCCAAGTGGAGTCTTCCATGGAAAGAAAGTCAAGAATCACTTTGTCTTTGTCTTATTTTGATTAGGTCAATTTTTTTCCCAATTCTTTTTCATTTCTTTTCTTCTTTACTTACCCAATTTTTCTCTTCTTTTTTCTTCTTGCTGGCCGGCTGCTTCTCTCCCTTTTTCTCTCCATTTTCTTTCAATTTTCTTGGATCTTTTACTTCCATTTACTCATATTTCAACCATAGAAATTGAGTGAAACTTCCTCCTAAGCAACAATCTTGTCTATCTAGAGGTATTTCCCATGAATTTCTCTTTTAATTTCAAGTGAAGTATCATAGTTTTCTAGCTTTTAAGACATGTTTTTATGGTTAAGTATGATGGATTTTGGCCATGAAAAGTGAAGTTTTATTCCATGAATGTGAAGCTTATAGGCTTGTATGCTTGTAGATAGTGATTTAAACTTGAAATGACATGATTTAAGTTTGATTGGATTGAAGAACCTTGGAGTAGTTTAGGTGTTTTTGTGATAAATTTGAGTGAAATTAAAGTGAGTTTGATGTGAAATTGGTAGAACTACTTGAACAGTCATGCTGGACCAGTTTTAGTAAAACTTTCATAACTTGGTGTAGATAGCTTGGATTCGAATGATTCTTGTTGTTTTAGAAACTAGATTCATAGGGCTTTCAAACGGTATAAGGCTTGCATGGTGGTTCATTGTGTATTAACCGCAGAAAGCTTGCAAAGTTGGCTGAAAATTTGATTCTGCGTAAAACAGTTTTTATGATGAGCCAAATTGAGGGCTGATTTTGAACCTGTTCTAGTTGGAATTTGGATTGATGATCTTCACAAAAGTTGTAGCCCTATAAACGTACTTTCAAACCATGTAATCACAATTCCCTAGTTCTTAGTGGATTGACCCCAGTAATGGCACGAAGTTGGCTGAAAACCAACCCTGTGCAGATTTGGGTGATGATTCTTGGAGTAGGGATTTTGAATTTGAGTGGAATCTTGATTGAATTTGGGTTTAAATTGAATATAAAAGTTGTAGAACTTTTTGAATTGGGTTGGATTGTTGGATTTTCTTGCAGGGAAAATTTTTGGGTTAGTCCGATTATAGGGGAAATGCTGCCGAAATTTCGGTAAAACCTAGGAAATAAAAGTAATTAGGCTATGATTTAAGACTTTATAAGCTGTAATTTAGTGATTTAAGCGTGCAGAAATTTTTGTAGATTAGCTATTAGTGAGTTAAACCTTTCCGAGCGAAACCCTAAAAGTTAGAAAACCCTAATTTTGAAAACCCTAAACCCTAGGGTAAAACCCTAAGCTCCAAAACCCTAGAAATTAAACCCTAGAAAGACTTGGGGTATTTCTTGAATTTCCTTATGAAAGTTCTTAGATTTTATTCAGGATTTTTATACTATTATTTCTTTTGAATTTCAGGATCCGAAAGTGAGACCCGATCGTATTACGAAATATTTTCTTAGGCTTCAGGTGAGTGTTCTTATGTGTGTATGATGCATGAAATGCCATGTACTACTTGACATCATTATTTTGATGCATAAAATGATACGATATACTTGACATGATTATCTAGTGATATGTGTTACTTGAGGAAAGATGTGTACTTTATCGCATCTATTCCGCAATGTGTTATATGCTTTCACTATTATACGTGTTATTTGTGATTGAGACTTCCGTGACTAACTTCACCGTTACTTCACGGTTGGTCAACCCTATCATGAGTTGGAGGTTATAAGGTGCTGGGTGTTTTAGGGCGTGTTGTTCTTTCCCAAAATGAGTTGAATTCCTCTAAGAGGCCAACTCCGGATTGAACTATCTTGCTTGTTGGCCCTTCCAAGGTTGAAATTACTTCCTGGAGGTGGTAGCTTGTTTGGAGGTTATAAGGTGAATGGTGGCTAGGGTCTTGCTTGTTTATACTGGAATGTTCCTTGGCAAAGACCTGAGCTATTATCTCGGTCTGAACGTCTTGGTTACATGATCAGTGCTTGCTCCTTCTGCGGTTAAGCTTGCTTCCGTAGTTGAGCCTCGTATCCGCCATTGACTACTTGTTACTTAAATTGTTCACAAATTGTTTATTTACTCGTTAAATATTATATTGAACAAAATCACATTTTACTGGTATGGTTGCATGACTTGAGCACTCACTGGGCTATTATAGCTCATCCCGTTCATTTGTTTTCCTTAACCAGGTTTCCCAAAAATACTAAAGCTGGAAAAGCTGAGTTTGGACAGTGTACATGTTTTGTTTTGTATATTTTAATAGCCACTTGTTTAGGGCTATTCTTGCACATAGTGTGTAAATTTTAGTGTGTAAAACATTTTGTAATATTTGTACTTCAAATGAATTTTATGAATATATTTCTTTACGAATGTGTTTTATTTTGCATTAATTATGTGTATGTATTGAGCAAGTGCGTGATTTGAGTCCTGGCGAGAGCCAGGCAGGCAGGCAGTCCGCTAAGCCCTTTGGTGCGCCCTCTGGGTAAGGTGGGGCTGTCACAGTAGGTAAGTGAGTGGTGACGTTGGTGAAGGCAGGAGATGTAGAAGGTGGCGGCAGAATGAAGGAGAGAGAGAAACGGTGGTTGAGAAGTTGGACAGAGGAACGATTGAGCGAAGAAGCAGGACAAACAAGAAATTGAAATAAAAAAAAAACAATCCCAGAAACATCGATTGAAGAAAAACCCAAGGCAAAGAAAAACTTAATCAAAATTCTAAGTGATTAAAAAAAAATAATCAGATTTTTGCATAAAAGAAAAATAGCAACATGGATCAAAAATGAAAAAAAAATCTTACCTTTTTAAGCTTGATGAACAGTAAACACCTTAGGTTGAAGATGAATTTGATTGATTCTTGAATCTGATGACGAAACTGAAGATCAACTGTGGATGAATAGTGAAGAAACCATAGGAAATATGCGTGTATTTTGGTGTGTGAATATGTGTGTTTTAATTTAAAAATCACAAAAGCAAAAGTGTTTTAGGGTTTTTCATTTTTTTCATCCTTTTTTTTCTACTCATTAAAGAGGGTATTTATAGCCTATTTGTCTTGTTGGCCAAGAATGTTGTAAAATAACGGAAATGTCACCGGTATTAAAAAATACTAATTTTATTAAAAAAATATTTTTAACCCTAAAATTAAAAATTAATACAAGAAATATGACAGCGATCTCTAAATTTTCAAAAAGAATTCACAGTAGATTTCAAAAATAAAACTAGAGCTCAAAACTAATAGAAACACGCTCGGGGTGTAAAAATGACGATTTTGCCCCTGTATAAAGAAAATTAAACAAAAAATAGATATTAGCCTCAAAAGATTATCAAAAATTAAAAGTAAGCTTAAAACATTAGAAAATGCCTTTTTGATGCAAAATTTGACAAAAAATGAATTTAAGCTGCAAAATGACGATTTTTCCCTTGAAAAATAAAAATTTACAGAAAAATAACTATTGACCTCGAAAAATTATCAAAAATTACAAATAAACTTAAAACACTAGAAAATGCATTTTTGACTCAAAATTTGTGAAAAATGAATTTAATTTGTAAAATGACGATTTTGCTCTTGGGCAATGAAAATTCACAAAAAAATAGTTATTGTCCTCAAAAAATTATCAAAAATTACAAATAAGTTTAAAACACTAGAAAGTACATTTTTGACTCAAAATTTGTGAAAAATGAATTTAATTTGTAAAAATGACGATTTTACCCTTGGGCAATGAAAATTCACTGAAAAAATAGATATTATCTCTGAAAAATCAAGAAAATTAAAAGCACGTTTAAAGAATTAGGAAAATGAATTTGGAACTAAAGATGAGCTAAATGGTACTCACGAGGCGAAATTACCATTTTGCCCTTATGCTGGTAAAATATAAAGAAGACCAATTAAATCCAGAAAAATCATAAGAAATTAACAAATTCACATAAAAGTAAAAATATGAATTTAAAACCCCCAAAAACTGATAGAAAAATATTCACAGATAAAATTATTGTTTTGCCCCCTAGATTATTGAAAAATTAAAAATTAAAATTTGTCCCAAAACGTGCAAACATGCCCCCCAGTGTTTGAAAATAAATGGTGTGTCAAAATTTGGTGTCTACAGTTTGCCCCTCTTTATCGGGAATCTCGTAGAGATTTCAGACAAAGACGTGGACAACACCAAATTTTAACTCACCTAAAATGTAGAAACAGATAAGAATGTAAACTAAAATATCTAAACATGCATAGTATGAGAATATGCTGAGATGTAAACCAATGAACGGATGAATCATAAAAAACATGTGACCGAGCTCTCAAAGGGTTGCCTACATGTCCCGGTGAAGGGAATTAGGTCGAATGTAGTTCGGATCAAGTGAACTAAGGATGCGAAACACAATTGTAAAAATAAAAGTAACACAAGAATTCAAACTTTTCAAAACTTGTGAGCAAAACACAAAAAGAAGTGCAATATTTGAATCGCTAAACTAAAACAACCTAAATCGAGTCCAAGATGTTGGACCAAATAAATACAACTATTATGGGTTGCCAAAAATAAAATGCAGAGTCTGGGTTGCTAAACAAAAATGAACAGAAAGCGAGTCCAGACTGCTGGACAAAATAAATTCATAAACTAAATGCCGAGTCTGGGCTACCAAACTAAAATGAACAGAAAGCGAGTTCAAGCTACTAGACAAAATAAATTTATAAACTAAATGCGGAAAACGGTGCCCAAGCTGCTGAACAAAATAAATTCATAAACTAAATGCGGAAAACGGTGCCCAAGCTGCTGGACAAAATAAATTCATAAACTAAATGTAGAAAGCAGTGTCCAGGCTGCTGGACAAAATAAATTCATAAACTAAATGTAGAAAGCGATGCCCAGGCTGCTGAACAAAATGAATTCATAAATTAAATGCAGAAAGCGGTGCCCAGGCTTCTGGACAAAATAAATTCATGAAGTAAATGTAGAAAGCGATGCCCAAGCTGTTGGACAAAATAAAATCATAAAGTAAATGCAGAAAATAAATTCATGAAGTAAATGCAGAGTCTGGGATGCCAGATTAAAATGAACAGAAAGCGAGTCTAGACTGGTGGACAAAATAAACTCATAAACTAAATGCGGAAAGCGGTGCCCAGGCTGCTAGACAAAATAAATTTATAAACTAAATGCAGAAAGCGGTGTCTAGGCTGCTGGACAAAATAAATTCATAAACTAAATGCAGAAAGCGGTGCCCAGCCTATTGGACAAAATAAATGCATAAACTAAATGTAGAAAGCGGTGCCCAAGATGCTGGATAAAATAAATTCATAAACTAAATGCAGAAAGCGGTGCCCAGGCTGCTGGACAAAATAAATTCATAAAGTAAATGCAGAAAGCGGTGCCTAGGCTGTTGGACAAAATAAATGCAGAAACTAAATGTAGAAAGCGGTGCCCAAGCTGCTGGACAAAATAAATTCATAAATTAAATGCAGAAAGCGGTGCCCAGGCTGCTGGACAAAATAAATTCATAAACTAAATGCAGAAAGCGGTGCCCAGGCTGCTAAACAAAATAAATTCATAAAGTATATGTAAGACACAGAGAAAATGCTGAACAAAGCATTCAACTTAACTTAAAAACTGATTTTTCTCTCTTTTTTTTTCTTTTTTCATTCATTTTTTTTTCATTTTTTTTCAGTATCAACACTTGCATCAAGTATGAATCCTTATTTTCTCTCAGTGTTCAATCATTGTCAAAAATCAATCCTCAAAATTTACCTTGATAGTCAAACCAAGTTGAGATCTTTCCAATCAAAATTTAGCATGTAATAAGGCATCAAAATCCCTTTTGAAATTAATCTTTTCAAAAAAATTGCCCTAGTGTAAATCAGTATTTCTAAAATTATGCTTAAGGCATAAAGCATCAAGATCACTTTTGAAATCCCAAATTTTCTTAAAAAATTTGCCCCAGTATATGACAGTCAAATCCATTTGAAATCATTCCTTTCAAATTTTGGCTCCGTATAAAGCATAAAATCCATTTGAACTTGATGCGAACCACGGTCGCGAGATGCCCAAGACTCCTTGAAGATCCGTGGGAACCAATCCAATCTTCTTGACCCCTTCGTTACTTGTCGAAAAATTCAAGAACAACTTGAATTGGGCACTTTGAATGCCACCAAAGATCGTGGGTTCTCCTTATGGGATGCAACCTAGACTCCTACCCAACCCGTAGAATAGACCCCTAGTTGACGATCTCACAAGACGAAGAGCAAACCCTTTTGGAAGAACAATTCTAAACAAAGAAAAGGCTTGATCTTAACAAGTCGATTGTCAAGAACAAGAGTAGTTCTTGTTTCACCAAAGAACTAGGGTAACCCTAATTTGAGAGAAAACTCACATTTAATTCATTCAATCATGTTTTTCGTTCATTACACCAAAATACTTTATATAAGGTTTACAACTCACTATGCTATTAAAAACTCGTAAAAAACAAACAAACGCGTTCGCGATTTCTGATGAAAGCCGCGAGAAAGGCCGCGGCGCGGACTTGGGTGCGGCCTCGATCAGAGGCTTTATTTCACTTCACTTCATTCGGAGTAACATTCTGATGAAGGCCGCAGCGCGGACTTGGGCGCGGCCTTGGTCAGAATGCCTATCTCGCGTTGGTAGTTTCGAATCAACTCTCTGATGAAGGCCGTGGGGAAGGCCGTGGCACGGCCTTAAGTGCGGCCTCGGTCAGAAACTTCAATTCTCCTTCATTTGGCTTGGTTTGACTACCTTGCTCACTTCCTTTGGCGTCAATATCAATCCAAGCATACGTAATCATCCGAACCGGCATGTTCTTAGCCCAAGTAGCTTCTTCTTCCTGCAATTGCGTAAGAAGTCCTTGCATAGCTTGTTTCATCCTCTTGGCTCGAAATCTCGTCATTGGACCTCCTATGCCTTGTAAAGGATTGGCCTTGAATGTGTCCTCACCTTGGCTTCCACGATCCTCATCAGAACTCCATCCTTTTAAAAATTTTTGTCCCAATGTAAATCAGGTGAATTCCATTTGAAGTCAATCCCTAAAAAAAAAATTTGCCCTAGTGTAAATTTGAAGCCAGTCCTTTCCAAAATGTGTTCAATCCTAAAGCATCAAAATCGATTTTTGAAATCAAATTTTCTCAAAAAAATTTGGCCCAGTTTGCGTTTCTAACGAAGGCTTCAAATGATGATGATGTGATCACACTTGCAAAAGAGAAAACAACTACGATTGTAAAAAAAATGACACCACATAATGATCCCTTGATTCCACTAGCACATATAAACACAAATATTGCCATTATGAGTCTCTGATCAATCTCTTGTCTTTTTTTCTGCAAGTTTTCTAAATTCAAGAACCTCCGATTCGCGATTTAGATCAAATCCCCAAATAGTCTTGCAATTCATGCATGACTCAGACTTCTGATAAACTTAGGATTGCCTTTTGCTTTCATTTCAAATTTAAAGAAAGCAAACGTCGAATTTTTCAAAACATGAATTGGTTAGAAAATGCTTCACATGTAATAATGTAAAAGAAATTATGTACAGTAAACAACACGAAACACACAAAGACTAAATGAAATTCAATTAAATGAAACATTTTTTCAAAAAAAAAAAAAAATTGATTTTGAGATGATAGCTTAAAAGATGCCTTTTAATTTTCGGATGTCATTCCCATTTGAATTCTGACATTACCACAAACTGATCAATGCAGATGAAAAACCTCAATCAACTGTTGTCATCAACTTTCCAATGACTTCCATGTCGGCATACTGGTTTTCTCATCCGTGAGCCTTCAACTGTCACATTCTCCTAACCATAGGATCTTTCTGAATTGCTGACTTTAGGGGAAGATATGAAATGAACGACAGTGTCCAAAATTGAGGTTATCTCCCCTTTTCCATTAAAACAGACTAGTGTTCGAAGAATATTTGGTATCAGTAAGGCAATCTTTCCTTGTTGATTTGGGATAGATATATTAACATCATTTGCCAATGTGCTAGAATGCATCATTTTGACACTTGTCAATTCCCCCACACTTGAATCATTATTTGTTCTCAATCATTCAAAAATGTGAGCTCAACTAGTGATTCAAGCATTGAAATCACACATGTGCGTTCTAAAATGTATTTCTCCAAAACTGAGTAAATAACAATTATGTAATTTATTGTCTTATTTTTAATACTCATAATATCAAACAAAGGGGAAGGAATTATATCACAATTAAGCCAATTCAATTAAATTTCTTCGCCTTACCGAATGTCACAAGTAAATAAATCATATGATCAATCAAGGTGCATTCCATGTCTATGATCAATTCCATTTTTCACAAGAGAAAATTTTATTCTAATGGACTAATCACTCAAAATACGAGAGTGTCTTTTGACGCGAAAACCGACATTGGTTATGAAGGTTCCCGGTTACTCAACATCTCAATCTTAAACCAATAGCAGAAATTGTATTTGAGAAGTAAAATTACTTTTTTACGCAAGAATCGACATTTGTTAAATGAAGACCTCTAGTTACTCAACAATTTACTCACTCAAATTTACGATACATTACTCATAATTCAAGTACCGTTTGATGCGAAAGTCGACATTTTTGGATGAAGACTTCCGGTTACTAAGCACGAGAACCATTGGAGTAGAAAAAAGTTATGTCATACTTTTCTTTCTTTTCCTTTTTTCTTCTTTTCTCTTTTTTTTTTCTTTTTCTTCTTCATCTTTTTTTTTTGCAGTATAAAAATCCCTCATAATAGATGTCACATCACATATTACATGAATGCACTAATTGACCATAATCAATATTTAACGTGTGAAATCGAGTAAAGAAAAGAAACTTTCATCAAACATGCAAAATTTTGGATATAATTTCAACCACTTTACATGATATATTTTTTACAAGAACAAAACTCCAAATCACATAATAATCATTTCTTAGTACTTGGAGAAAGCATTTGCCAAAGTACATAATCTAAATTTCAACAAGTAGGGGAATTAGACAAAATCAGGATTGTGAGCAATAATTTACAAACATGTGACAGCACCTTATTTTAATCTTATAACAACTTATACAATACATTCCAAAGGTGAATAAGAAAGTGTGGGCATGAAACAATAAAACTCCCCTTGTGAATGGATTGAAGTGGTATCCCCTGCATGTTTGTTCTTTTATTATGCTTGAATCGCCCAAAAATACATCCAAATTGGCTTGACATTTTGCAAATCTTCGGATCAAAAGTGCATTATGACTTAACACACTGACCGATATCTTGGTGTCAATGTTTGTGATTTCTATCTCTTCCAAGTTAAGCTTGAATTTTTCTTTTGTACCCTTCGGAATCCTTAACACGAAATCTAGATTCCTTTTCGGTATCACTCTAACTCCTCATTAACAGCTTGTATTATTTTGGAATTCAGAGAGAGATCGAAGTGGCAATTATCAGCTTCAAATAAGATGACATCCGAAAACCATGGGCATTTATTTTCACCATGAAAAATACAAGAAAATATTTTCTTTTCATTCAATTTGAGCTTACACTCAGTCATCAAAAGAGAAACTTTACAACGACACAAACCTAACATTAGGTTTTGAGAAAAATGTAAATTATTTTGAGGTCTCACCAAAGAATCGTTTGCTCCACAGAACAAAAGATTTGAATAAGACTTTTTCAAAAGCTAAATGCAAGACATGAAGGGAAAATCAAATGTTATAAACAAAGTTGAGAAAGCAACTTATTTAACACTTCATCTGAGAAAAAATTTTGAACACAAGGCAATCTTAAATTTATAGAAAGAGTGCAATTATTGGCATCCAAATTATTTCTATTCTTGTTACATATAATAATGAACAACTGCCTAATTACGAAATACAATTTCATTCACCCCACTAGTCATCCTAGTCAAACTTATTTATCTAGCCCCTCAGCACTATCAATTCTAAAACCGGCTTTCCCACGATCTTTTAACTAACTCAAAAAGAGCACTCGTGCTTTTGATGTCCTTATGGATCTTGAGCATGTGATAGTTTATTTGGAATTGAACCATAATTTAAAAATATTCGAACGTAAGACCAAATATGTATCAGACGTCTTTCTTATTTTATCGCTTCCGTTAGAGGACCTGTAAAAATGAAGAAAATAAAAATTAGTATAAATAAAAACAAAAACCGATGCATGTCCTAGGGGAGCCCTTATTATGCCAAAGGTAGGCCTAGCATGAAATGCAATCCTTTAGGGTGAGACCCCCCTTTTTAATCATAGATGGGCTAGATTCGCCAGGAAGAGATGCCTCTATTCTGCTCGTATTACCTTACCTAGGGTCTCACCCGCCAGGAAATGCCGAAAATATAAACGTGCATATCTTTTAGGGTTAAATACCCAAGACAAAAGGACGGCTTTCCTATCATGGGATTCCCGAAATGGCATTCCCTCTAGGCTTTATGCATGATGCCAATTATTAAAGCCGATTAAAATATGCAAAAAATGCAAGATTTAAAAATGTTGTAGAATTTCTTTGAGAAAGATGGAATATGAATTGTACAAAAGATTATTGACTTCAAATTTATTTGATTGAAAAATCAAACCTCCAGGAGGTTACAGGACACAACATCGGAAGAAATCAAAGATCATGACTTTATATAGGAACATGCAAGTCAAAAACGTCAACTTATTAAAGTAGAATGAAATATATATTAGAATCAATTTTTGTGTAATGTGGGACGGGAGGGTGGGGGATATGGCAAAAATGATGTATTGATCGTTGAAAAAGGATAAATGCAAGCTGTGCAAAAAATTTAACCACTCGCGTGCATTTATTGACTTTGAGAAAATTTGGTTCAAATAAAACTAACAAATACAACAATGAGAAATAAACCTTGAAAAGAATCTAAAACTACAATTTTATTCAAGAATATTTAGGATTAAAAATCAAATTTTTAGATTTTTCTTTTTACAATGATCGATCCCTTGGGTATTTATAACAAAATGCAATTTATAAAAAATTTATGAAATTGCGTTTTCATCTTTCTCAAAGAAATTAATTATGAAAACAAAATTTAAACGTGTCAAAGGAGGGTTGGCTTCCTACGAGAGCATCATGCCAGGTGTGACAGCCCCACCTTACCCAGAGGCGCACCAAAGGGCTTAGCGGACTGCCTGCCTAGCTCTCGCCAGGACTCAAACACGCACTCGCGCAATATGTACAAACATACTTAATACAAAGTAAAACACATTTATATAATTTACTTGAAAGTACAAATATCAATAATATATTTTACACACTAAAATTCACATAGTATTTACAAGAATAGCCTAAACAAGTGGCTATCAAAATACATGAAACAGAACATGTACAATGTCCAAAATCAGCTTTTCCAGTTTTAGTATTTTGGAAAACCTGATTAAAGAAAACAAATAAACGAGATGAGCTATAATAGTCCAGTGAGTGCTCAAGTCATGCAACCATACCAGTGAAATATGATTTTATTCAAAAAAATATTTGACAAGTTAAATAAACAATATATGAACAATTTAATTAACAAGTAGTCAATGGCGGATACAGGGCTCAACTATGGGAGCAAGCTCAACCGCAGGAAAAGCAAGAATTGATCATGTACCCAAGACGTTGGGACCGAGATGATAGCTTAGATCCTCGCCAAGGATCGTGCCAGTATAAACACGCAAGTACCCTAACCACCATTCACCTTATAACCTCCGTACAGGCTACCACAACCAGAGAGTAATCTCAACCTTGGAAAGGCCAACACGCAAGAAAGTTCAATTCGGAGTTGGCCTCTTTGAGGAATTCAGCTCAATTGGGAAAGAACAACACGCCCTAAAACACCCAGCACCTTATGACCTCCCAATTACGACCGGGTTGACTAACCGTAAAGTAACGGTGAAGTTAGTCACGGAAGTCTCAACTACAAATAACACATTTAATAGTGAAAGGATGTAACACATTGCGGAATAGATGCGATAAAGTACACATCTTTCCTCAAGTAACACATTTCATTAAATAATAATGTCAAGTACAACATGGCATTTCATGCATCATGCACACATAAAACACTCACCTGAAGTGCCTAAGAAAAGATTTCGTAATATAGTCGGGAATCACTTCCGGATCCTGAAATTCAAAAGAAAATAGTTGTATAAAAACCTGACTAAAGCCTAAGTAATTTAATAAGAAAATTCAAAAAATACCTCAAGTCGTTCTAGGGTTTAATTTCTAGGGTTTTATCCTAAGGTTTAGGGTTTTCAAAATTAGGGTTTTCAAAATTTTTAGGGTTTTGTTCGGAAAGGTTCAATTCACTAATGGCTTATCTTCGGAAATTTCTGCACACTCAAATCACTAAATTACAGCTTATATAACTTTAAATCATAGCCTAATCACTTTTATTTCTTAGGTTTTACCGAAATTTCGACAGCACCTCCTCTTAAAATCGGACTAACCCAAAATTTTACCTGCAAGAAATCAACCAACCAATCCAATTTCCAACAAGTTCTATAGCTTCCATGTTTAAATCAAACTCAATTTCATTCAAAATTCCACTCAAATTCAAGATTTCAAGCCCAAGTTTCTTCAACCATTCATCACATAATACATATTATTTCAAGATTTAAATGCTATCTACTAGTCTATCTAGCCAAGAGAACACTTTATCTAACAAGTAAAACTTCATTTCAAACTTAAATCTTCAAGTACTAATAACAAGTATCTAGTATTAAACTTATACAAAAGGCTAATTAAAACTTGAAATTAATAGCAAAAGTTCATAGTAGGTACCTCAAACAAGCTTAGAACTTTGCGTAGAAAGAAGAGAAACTCACTTTCTATGGTGAAGTTGTCCAAAGTTTGGAGAGAAAGCTTCAAGAAGATGAAAACTAAAGAGAGAAGAAAGTGAAATAGGAGGGCCGGCAAAGAAGAGAAGAAAAGAGAAAGAAATAGGCCAAGAAAATAGAAAAGAAAAAAAGAGAAAAGTGGGAAAAAGAGTGACCAATTATAGCAAGACAAGAGTCATGTAGGGTTTATGCTTTTAATGTATTAGTTACTAACTTGGTAAATTTTGATTAGTGAAGATTTTATCACTTATCACCTAGTAGTTAGTAAACTTTATGGCACAAATTTTAAGGCAAAAGAGGGAAGAAAAGGGAGGAAAAATTTCGGCCAAGAAGAGAGAAAGGGAGAAGAAAATTCGGCCAAGAAAAAGAAAAGAAAGCAAGAGAATAAGTGAAATTTTTGAGTAAAATTGAGCTAAAATTCAATTGGTCAAAAGACTAGAAAATAGTAGAATAAGTTAGTCAAAATTAAACACTATTATAAACTAATGGTCCAATGAAATTAATCCAAATATGGTACTTAGGTGTCATACTTAATAATGAAAGAATCTTATTTACTTAACCTAATTAACTTAAGAAATCTTCCAACTAATAAATCAAAGATTAACACTAAACCCTAAATAAAAGAAATCCCCTTATAAAATGCATTTCGATTTTTTTTTCCTTTTCTTTTCTTTTGTCTTCTTTTTCTACTAATGGACATAACATGAATTAAATAGTTTTGGTATGAATTTCTAGGGTGTTACACCAGGGCTCTTTATTCTATGGTTGTGAATGCAATCAAAATAAGAAGGAAATTGTTAGCTTATTCAACAAATAACACATAACACATTGGCAAAACAAATAATATACAATAGATAACAGTAAATAGCAATGACAAGAATAAAGGAGGTTGGTTCCCTCCTCTCGTGCCTTAGTGTACCTGACAGGGAAAGGTTGACTCTACCCTAGGTTATTCTACATGACTGCATGAGGTTGGGCTCACTAATGCATCTAGACTCAATTAAGGCTTTGGTTCCCGAACCTTCAGACTGAGGGATCCAAAAAGCAACAAGTCTGTCAATTCCAATGATCCCAGGTCGATGGTTCGAGTGATCCCCTGGACACTGCTACGCGCACATCGGGCCACGGCCACATGTCCAAGCGAATCGGTTTTTAGAGCCCAAATCTCTAGACTTGTGGACTCAAGCCAAGAGTTTGGGTGATCTCCTAGACAATGCTCCGTGCACGTCGTGCCATGGTCACATGCCCAAGTGGATCAAGCCTACGATATGGCTTAAGGCTCCCGAACCTTTAGACTTAGGGACCCAAAAGTAACAAATCCATCAATTCCAAGGGCCCCAGTCGGTGGTTCGAGTGATCCCCTAGACACTGCTACATGCATGAATGCGATGGCCGCATGTCTAGGCAGATCAGTCTTAGTCCTAAAAGGATGGGTGGGTGGCAACCACTAAAAAGAGAAAAAGAGTAAAAAACATCGAATGCACGTATGAAGTGCTCCTTATGAGAGGAGGGAATAATAAAGCGTGGGCTCTAAGGGTGATCGATCCCCTCACCAAATGCAAGCGTGGTCGAATAAAGCAAAAGTAAATAAATCATACATACATCACATAAGTAGTCGAGAGACGGGAAGTGTGTGAGATGCAAAAGAAAAACCTAAAAACCTAGAAAAGAAAAATGCAATCCTAACATCCAAACGCGATGGAATAGAAGGGTTAAAGAAGGAAAAGATGATTAAACCTGGTGATAGGACTCACTAGTGATCCCCAGTGGAGTCACCAAAATCCTGTCGCGTCCTAAAAAAATCGTGAGTGAAGGTGTACTAGTGGGGTCGTTGACTGTCGGGTCTCGAAGAGACGGTCTGGTCTCAGTGACCCATTTCGAAAATAAAGGTTTTGGAAAAATTGTATGTACGTGATAAAAATTGAATTTTAGTGAAAAGATGTATTTTAGGAAAAATTTTATTTTAAAAGAAAACAAGGCCGGGACTAAAAGTGCGACAGTTTTGGACCAAATGATTCTTGAAAATGGGTTTTATTTTGAAATGGAGTCGCCACTTGGTACTGAGTTAGGGTGTACCAAGTCATCCAAAAAAATTGTTTAACAAAACTAAAAATAAAATTTTATAAAATTATTTAAAACCCTTTTCCGACTCCGGCTATGAAAAATGAAGAGAAAAAGATTCGGGAGTCACATTTGAAGAAAGGAAGGCAAAGGCTTGCGCCTAAGGCACCCTTTCAACCTAGCCGAGGCTAGTTGTGAGGTTTAGTCAAAATTTCCTAAATTAACCATAGATTCTATCGCATTTTGGATGTCTCTAAATGAATGCAAATCCTAAATCTAAATATGAATATCGGGAGGGTCGTCATGTTCCGTCGAGGCTTGGTCGGAATTATCGCATTAATTGCGAAACCCGAGGTGAGGCCCCGAGGGAGTCATGAGTTTTTATGCAAAATGTGATGCAAAAAGAAAAGAAAATAATAATATATAGTAAGTAAAGAAAGAAGGTGGGTATGCAACATGACGGGTACGGGAGACTAATAACTCGTGACTGAATGTTTCTACTCATGGAGAGGGGAACGGCCTGTACGCCACCGCTTCTCACGTGAGTAGAGGACTATTCTAGTCGAATCACACAAATGTCCTAATTTCTAAGTGAGATGCAACCTAAATGTCATGCATTTTAAAAATGTGTCAAAATGATAATGATAATAGTATTAATAATAGTAATAATAAAATCATATCAAATGAAAAGAAAACTAGACGTGTGTGAAATATGAAATGCACAGGGATGCACCTAATATTAAAATGTCCTAAGGATCTAGTATCGGACTAGCCCGTTCTAAAAAGAATCCCACTAGTGTTGGACTAGCGGGAAAAGAATGAAACCACAACTAGCGTTGCAATAGTACGCAAAAACCACAACACGTAAGCACGCAAAAATAAATAAACCCTAACTAGTACACCAGGGGCTTAATTTGCAATTTAACAGGGAAAAATTAAAAATGCCCTATCTATTACATTTTCTATCTAATTACACAATTTTGCTAAAATACGAGAAAATAATCTAACTATTATATTGACTAACTAAATACAAAATATTATACTTTTCTAAAATAATAAAAATTTAAAATTAAATAAATTAAAATACGTAAATACGCAACAAGCATATAAAATAAAAGATAAGCAAATAATAATAAAATAATGCATAAATCACATTGGAGCATATTAGAGCACATAAAGAGAAAAATAACAAAAAAGTCGGGATACCTCTTTGGAAGAGCCAGGTACCAAAGCTTTAAAACGAACACACAAGTTAAAGGGACTAATATAAAATAAATAAAGCCTAAAAATATGTAAATATTGACAAATGGGGATAAAATGTAAATTCTAGCAACTAAGGATACTAAAAGCAAATTTAAAACATTGTTCTGGAACTAAAATGTAAAAACTCTAGCAAATTGGGGGAGCAAGCCATAAATTTAAGCAAGCATGGGGCGCAACTTGTAAATCAAAGCTAAGTAAAAGGGGGAAAAAATAAAATTTCAGCAATATAAGGGGGTAATAATTGTAATTTACAGCAAGTTAAAAGAGCCAAAAATATAATTCCAACAATTTGAAGGATCTCAATATAAACAATTGGGGCCTAATTTGAAAGAAAGTAAAATTCAGTGGGTCAAACCTATAAAAGGATAAATACTTAACTACATGAAGTAAAATTCCCGGGGCACAATAATAATAAACAAGACCAAAAGACTAAACGTAAATGTCTGTCCTTGTAGTAAAATACGTAAAATATAAATCAAATTACACTAAAATTTAATTAATTAACCAAACAACTTGGTTGGCCTAATCAATTATCAATTTTAACTAAACTAATCCAAATTAGAAACAAACAAAACAATCAACCAACCGAATAATGAGGATGAGTTAAAACAAAATTTATTCCTAAATCACTTTCTATTAAAAATCATACTAAGGCTTTAAAACATTCTCCAAATTCCCACAGTCAGTCTTCTCAGAACATGAGAAGGAAAGGAAAATCAAAATTTTAAACCAGACAAATTGGTCCTCCAAATTTTCTTAAAAAAAAATCCCAAAAATCAGATAACCACCCCAAATCTCAGCTTCTCTCCCTTTCTCCCGTCTTCTTCCCCTCTGTTTCTCCAACTCTCTCTTTCTCTCAATTCTGCCTTCTCCCTTTTTTTTACTCTCCTCTTTCTTTTCTTTCTCGTTTCTTCCCTCTGCTCTCTATATCGGTTTCCCTCTCCGATTCTTTCATTCTTTCCGGTCACTCTCCCAATCTCTCTCTGGTTTTGTTTCCTTTTCTTTCTCTTGCTTCCCAGCCCTCTATGTGGTGGCGAGGCTGTGATTTTCGAGGAATTTTAGTAGTGAGTTTACTCCAGCAGTGGGGTGAGGGGCTAGGTGAGTGGGTTGCTGGTGGTTGATTGGGTGTTGACTGCTGGGTGGGTGGTGATTTCTTGTGCTTGTAGGTTGACAGTGGGTAGTTGCAGGTGACAAGGGAGGCTACGGTATGGTGTGTGCTTCATGAAGATGGCTTTGACCAGTTTGAGCGGTGATGGTTTAAGACCTATGATTGTCTTTGCAAGGTGGTAGAGAAAATGGGGATTGATGATTGAGTTGACCCTGCTTGTCTGATTCGATTGTTACTGGTGACTTGAGGGATTAGACTGGCAGGGGAGAGTGGGGCTTAGTTGGTTTTGGGATTTGAAGGAAATGGAGAAGATATAGGAAGGGGGTTGATGGTACAAGGTCTGGAGGTGGATATTGCTAACTGGTGGGAGAATTGTTTCATCAGGTGGAGGGGGTAGACATTTACAGAATCAGGGGCTTGCAATGGGGCATTTGTGTGGTTGTAGGTGACCGATTGGTGTTTGGATGGTTAGGTGTTGGAGTTTGCAGGCAACAATTGCTGCTAGATAGCGATTGTTCGTGATGGAGTATACTGAATTTTGGGTGGCCTTTTGATGGGAATTGGTTATGATTGCAGGTTTTTTAGTTTGGGGATGTTGATTTTCTGAATGGCTGTGAATGGGTCGATAGGTGGTGAGATTTTTGTCTGTGGTGATGAGTAAGTTGCAGGTGAGGCTGGTGAGCTAAATTGTGAGCTGAATTTGTTGACGTCTCTATTTGGTAGCTGTTGAAGGTAGTGAGAGGTTAGGCCTGATTGGGGGAGGATTGGTGGTTTGTTATCAGTTTGATTGTGATGGAGGCTGTGCGTAGTGGGTTAAAGGGACTGTAATGGTGATTTGTGGGTTGCTAGGTTGAATGGAAGATAAGGGACAACTGGTTGTAGTTTGTGTGTGCGTATGTGGTTGTGCAGATGAAGTTCTGGGATTGTATTGATGAAACTAATATCTGTGCTTGCAATCTTGTGGTTTCTGGGTTGAAAAATTGGGTAGCGCTGGAACTGTATTGTGGAAGAAGGTGGAGCTTGGATGGTTTATTGTTGAAGCTGATGGTCTAAACGGTGATATAAGGAGGGAGAGACAGGGCTGAGTTCAGAAGGTTAAAGGTGGGATTTTTGTGATGCTTTGGATGGTTTATTGGTTGCATAGAGGATGGGGTAGGAGGGAGACGTGGTTTACATCTAATCTGAGGTTTTGATTGAAGATGATGAAGCAACAGAATTCCCAAGACCAAAATACAGAAACCAATAGAAAAGGAAAAAACAAAAGAAAAACAGAAGCAAAACCCAGAAAAGATTCAACTAAAATCACAAACCAATTTAGATTTTATGTTCTTCCATTTATTCAATCAGATTTTAATAGAAATAGGGAAAAACATGAATTAAAAAACAAGAAATCTAATTAAGATGTCACCTTCTTGAACCAACCTGATGATGAACAGTGAACACGCCCTTGAATGACGATGAACTAGTAACTTGAAATTGAAGATGGAGGACTGTAGTGTGTGTGTTTATGAGTGAAGAGTGTGTGTTTTAATCTAAAAATCATAAAAAGCAAAAGTGTTTGTAGGGTTTCTAATTTTTTCTTCTTTTTTTTTTCTACTGATTAGAGAGAGTATTTATAGGCTACTTGTCTTGTTGGCCAAAAATGCTGTAAAATAACGAAAATGCCACCCGTATTAAAAATGCTAATTTTATTAAAAAAAATATTTTTTTACCCTAAAATTAAAAATTAATACAAGAAATACGACAGCGATTTCTAAATTTTCAAAAAAAATTCACAATAGATTTCAAAAATAAAAACTAGAGCTCAAAACTAACAGAAATGCGCTCGGGGTGTAAAATGACGATTTTGCCCCTGAACAATGAAAATACACAAAAAAATAGCTATTAACCCCGAAAAATTACCAAAAATTACAAACAACTTAAAACACTAGAAAATGCATTTTTGAATCAAAATTGACAAGAAATGAATTTAATCTGTAAAATGACGATTTTGTCAATTAGACAATGAAAATTTGCAAAATAATAGCTATTGTCTTCAAAAAATTATCAAAAATTACAAATAAGCTTAAAACACTAGAAAATGCATTTTTGATTCAAAATGTGTGAAAAATGAATTTAATTTGTAAAATAGCGATTTTGTCCTTGGGCAATGAAAATTTATAGAAAAAATAGTAATTGTCTCTGAAAATATCAAGAAAATTTAGAAACATGCTTAAAGAATTAGAAAAATGAATTTGGAACTTAAAATGAGCTAAATAGTACTCACGAGGCGAAATTACCATTTTGCCCTTATGCTAGTAAAATATAAAGAAGACCAATTAAATCCAGAAAAATAATAAGAAATTAACAAATTCACATAAAAGTAAAAATATGAATTTAAAACCCCCAAAAACTAATAGAAAAATATTCACAGATAAAATTACTATTTTGCCTCCCAGATTATTGAAAAATTAAAAATTAAAAAGTCCCAAAAAGTGCAAACATGCCCCCAGTGTTTGAAAATAAATGGTGTGTCAAAATTTGGTGTCTACATTACCTATATCACTATTTTTCTTTTCTTTTGCATCTCATCTTGCATTCTACACTCGTGACTCCTTTGAAGTTTCAACTCAAGTCTCGCAATTAATGCTATAATCCAGGCTAAGCCTCGACAGAATATTTCGACCCACCCAATACTCACATTTAGACTTAGAAAGTGCATTCATTTAGACGCATCTAAAAGCGATAAAATCGTGGGTTAAATTAGAAAAATTTGATTAAATCTCGCAACTAGTCTTGACTAGGTGGAAAGGGTGCCTTAGGCGCGAGTCTTTGCCTTCCTTTTCTTCAAATGTGGCTCCTGGATCTTTTTCTCTCCTTTTTTTGTAAACCAGAGTTGAAAAAGGGTTTTTAAAATAATTTTTTTTTAAAAATTTTGTTTATGTTTTGTTAAACAATTTTTCAGGTGACTTGGTACACCCTAATTCCATACCAAGTGGCGACTCCATTTTTAAAATAAAACCCATTTTCAAAATTAGTTGGCCAAAACTGTTGCACTTTTAGTCCTGACCTTATTTTCTTTTAAAATATCATTTTTTCTAAATCACACTTTTTCACTAAAAACTCGATTTTTTCTCACATACACACAGTGTGTTTTCAAAATCTTTCTTTTCAAAAAGGTTACCGGACCGAACTGCCTTTTCAAGATGCGACAGTTAACGACCCCACCGTCGATTTTGGGACGCGACACAACTACCAATGGCAAGGTAGTCGTTCAAGCCCTACTAAGTCGGGTAGGAGTGCCTAGTGGTCGGTGCCATAGAGAAAACTGATGAGCAAGTTCATTACGTGGGAAATGCACCAACACCCCAAAATAACCCCTACAACAACACCTATAACCCTGGATGGAGAAATCACCCCAACTTCTCATGGGGAAATTAGGGATAGCAAAGACAACCTCTACCAGGATTTCAATAATAGCCCTAGCCTCAGGAGAAAAAGCCAAGTCTAGAAGATCTGATGACTAAATTCATCTAGACATTGAAGACACGCTTCCAGAACACTGAGGCATCTTTAAGGAATCAACAAGCAAGCATTCATAATTTAGAAAACCAGATAGGTTAGATTGCTAAACTGGTTTCAGAAAGACCTTAAGGAGCTCTCTCGAGCAACACCAAGACCAATCTAAGGGAGCAAGCAAAAGTAGTCACATTAAGGAATGGAAGGAGTTGCAAGGTGAGGAGGCATAGGAAAAAGAGGAGGTTGCCACTGATGATAAATGGGTTGAAGAAGAAAGAGAGCAGGGCCAAAAACAAACGGGGCAGAGCAAGGAAGCAAAACCGAAGAAAAAGTTTGTGAAAGAATACAGGCCCCCTATTCCATATCCGAGTGGACTTCAGAAAGATCATAAGGATGAACAATTCGATAAGTTTTTAGAACTTTTCAAACAACTACATATTAACATACCGTTTGTTGATACTCTATCGAAGATGCCCAATTATGAGAAGTTCCTGAGAGACCTACTGACTAACAAAAGGAAACTAGAAGAGGTCTCAATTGTCACATTGAATGAAGAATGCTCTGCTATTCTACAAAACAAACCACCGCAAAAACTCAAAGACTCAGGGAGTTTTGCTATCCCTTGTAACATTTGTAGTTTATTTGTTGATAAGACCTTGGCTAATGTAGGGGCCAATATTAATTCAATGCCATATGATATATTTTTGAAACTAAGTCTAAGAGATCCCACCACCACTAGGATGAGTATACAGTTGGTAGACTGATCTATTAAATATTCTAAGGGTATCATAGAGGATGTTTTGGTGAAAATAGATAAATTCATCTTTCTTGTGGATTTTGTTATACTAGATATGAAAGATGACTTAGAAATTCCTTTAATTCTAGGACAACCCATCCTAGCTATTGCAACAGTTTTGATAGATGTTCATGTTGGGAAGTTGACTCTTACAGTAGAGGATGAAGAAATGGTCTTCAGGATACCTGAAGCTATGAGACATTCTCTAAATAGGGATGATACATGTTTTTATACAGATATTACTGACATAGAGACATTGTCTATTTTGTAGGAGAGTGCTACAGATAATACATTAGAATCGTGTATCACCCATAGGGAAGGTTCATTATCTGACTTAGTGATCAAAGAGCAGGTGGCTCATTTAGAAGCCAAGAGCCTATGAGGAGGATTAAGCCATTTGAGGAGTTAGATAGAACAAGTAGGGGTGGTCTTAAGCCTTCAATTGAGGACCCCCCGAGCTAGAGTTGAAGAGATTGTCCGATCATTTAGAGTACGCATTTTTAGTGGAAAACTCAAAACTTCCAATAATCATCGCAGCAAGACTGGAAGAAGAAAAGACAGAAAAGCTACTTCATGTATTGAAGGATCATAAGGAGGAAATAGCATGAAAAATATCAAATATCAAGGGTATTAACTCCTCCTTTTGCACTCATAAGATACTATTGGAAGATGATTTCAAGCCAGTAGTGCAACCCTAAAAGAGGTTAAACCCCAACATCAAGGATTCGGTAAAGGCTGAGGCAATTAAACTACTTGATGCAGGAGTAATTTATCCTATATCTAATAGCTCTTGGGTAAGCCCTGTGCAAATAATAGTAAAAAAAAAGGAGGCATGACGGTGGTGCCGAACGAGAATAATGAACTCATTCCGATGAGGAACATCACTGGGTGGAGAATCTACATAGACTACAGGAAGTTGAACAATGCTACGTGCAAGAATCACTTCCCATTGCCTTTCATAGACTAGATGTTAGAGTGACTCTCTAGGACAAGTACTATTGCTTTTTGGATGGACTATTGGGTTACTTTCAAATCCCGATAGCCTCTGAAGATCAAGAAAATATGACCTTTACCGGCCCATATGGCACTCTTGCATATTGGAGGTTACCCTTTGGACTTTGCAATGCACCTTCAACTTTTCAAAGATGCATAGTGGCCATATTTGACGACCTAGTCGAGGACATTATGGAGGTATTTATGTACGATTTTTTCATTTTTGGTGATTCCTTTGGCTTGTATCTTTTTAATTTGGATAGGGTACTTAGAAAGAGTGTGGAAACCAATCTAGTGCTAAATTGGAAAAAATGCCATTTCATGATTCAGGAAGGTATAGTATTAGGTCACAAAATTTCAAAAAAAGATATTAAAATAGATAGAGCAAAAGTAGAGACCATAGAGAAACTGCCTCCACCTACTTCAGTTAAGGCAATTAGGAGCTTTCTTGGACATGTTATTTTTTATAAAAGGTTTATAGAAGAATTCTCCAAGATAGCTAGGCCATTAACGAAATTGCTAGAAAAAGATATTGTTTTTTATTTTGAAAATGATTGCCTAAATGCCTTTTGCATTTTTAAAGCGAAATTGACTCACTCCCCAATTAAGGTAGCACCAATTGGTCTTTGCCTTTTGAACTAATGTGCGATGCTAGTGATTTTGTAGTGGGAATAGTACTTGGACAACGAAAGGATAGGCATTTTCGCCCTATCTACTATGCAAGCAAAACTCTGACAGATGCCCTTGAAAATTATACAACAACGGAGAAAGAGTTACTTGCGAGTTAATGCATTTGATAAATTTAGATCTTATCTCATTATGTCCAAAGTTATTGTATACATTGATCACTCTGCACTTAGGTATCTTTTGAGTAAAAATGATACTAAACCCAAACTAATCAGATAGGTGTTATTGCTACATGAGTTTGACATTATGATGCGAATACAGGATCTAGCCAATTACCCAAGTTTGGAGGATGAAGAATCCCAACGAGATGGCGAAGATGGAAGGCGCCACAACCAAGGTGGATACTCGATTGATAAGCCAAAGTAAGAGGCGCCACAATTACGGTGATTTTTTAATTGATAAGCCAAGAACACTTAGAGCAAACTCTAAAGTATTCAAAGAAAGCTTACAAGAAGCCAAGAGGAGAAAACCCTCAAAAGATGAAGTTTCATTTAAAATAATATCAAAGACTAATTAGTCTTACAAGAAATAAATTATTTATAGGCCTTACAATAGCTAGAAAGATGATCCCTACATCCCTACTTACAATCTACATTAATACAATAAAAGATGAGGCCCAAAATGAAACAAATAGCCAAAAATGTATGACATTCTGTTCTAGTCTGTGGGGTAGGCCGTGCCACGGCCTTACCCTCGGCCTTGGTCAGAAACATCACCCCCACATTGGTGAAAAAACCAAATCTGCGACTGACCCGCAGATCCAGCTCCATGGATCAAATTCTTTGCCAAATTTCTCATTGAAAACGGCTGAATCAGCTCTTGTACAAAACAACAAAGTTGTATCACTTTGAGTTAGCTTTCCAATGGCATAAGAATCATATGATTTAATGGTCTGGAGGAAAATATATAATTGAAATACTAAATACTGACTAGAGAGCCTTGTAGTGCAGACACACTTTAATAATTCGAGCTTTTGGCTATAAAATCATAAGAACTAGACTTTCATGTCTTCATATAAGTTGTAGAGCATTATATTAGCTTCAAAATATACTAAGAATCATCTCCCTCCATGTCTTGTAACTTGAGTTATTATCAAAATATCAAAGCATGTCATGTTGTCAAACTCTTTCCTGTCCATTTTGTCATCTTCCTTTGATAGTAGACCTTGTATTCCTTGCTCAAAGGCTCAAGAATGGTGTGAATGTTTGAATTTACTATAAATCTCATCATCAATAAGCTTGGGAGGTGTTGGTGTGGCTTGGGAGGTGTTATTCCCCTCCTCTTGAAAAGGACTTGTCCTCAAATCTTCATCAATAAGCTTGTGGGGCATTTGTGCCACTAGGTTCACATCATTCCCTTCCTCTTGAAAATGATTTGTCTCCAAAATCCTACATCAAAAAAGAGAAAATTAGTGACAATGAAAGCAAACTCCAAGGGAATATGCTTACCTAATGATTTTGGCTTATATGCCTCAATAACGTGCCTTGTATCCCATTCAAAATTCCTTTGAAAAGGGATCGTTTCATTGAATACGCAAATCCGTCCCTTGAAAAACTCTAGATATAACTCTTTATTTGCCTCACTAAATCCAAACACATCAAAATACTTGTTGCGTCCTAAAAATCGTAAGTAAAGTGGTACTAGTGGGGTCGTTGACTGTTGCGTCCCGAAAAAGACGGTCCGGTCTGAGATTCCTTTTGAAAAGATAGATTTTGGAAAAATGGTGCATGTGTGATAAAAAATCGTATTTTTAGTGAAAAAAAGAGTTCTTTAGTAGAAAATGGTATTTAAAAGAAAATAAGGCTGGGACTTAAAAATGCGACAGTTTTGGCCAACTAATTTTGAAAAAGGGTTTTATATTAAAGAAAATAGAGTCGCCACTTGGTACTGAGTTAGGGTGTACCAAGTCATCCAAAAAAAATCGTTTAAACAAAACAAAAGTAAAATTTTAGAAAATTTATTTAAAACCCTTTTCTGACTTTGGTCAATGAAAAACGAGAGAAAAAAGTCTGGGAGTCACATTTGAAGAAAGGGAAGGCAAAGGCTTGCACCTAAGGCACCCTTTTAACCTGGCCGAGGCTAGTAGCGAGGTTTAATCAAAATTTCCTGAATTAACCCTAGATTCTATCACGTTTGGATGTGTCTATATGAATGCAAATCCTAAGTCTAAATGTGAGTACCGGGAGGGCCGAAATGTTCCGTCGAGGCTTGGTCGGGATTATCACATTAATTGCGAAATCCGAGTCGAGGTCTCTAGGGAGTCACGAGTGTGAATGCAAAATGAAATGCAAAAAGAAAAGAAAATAATAATATAGATAATAAGTGAAGAAAGAAAAGTGGGTATGCAACATGACGAGTACGATGGACTAATAACTCGTGACTGAATGTTTCTACTCACGGAGGGGGCAATGGCCTGTACGCCATCGCTTCCCACATGAGTAGATGACTATTTCTAGTCGAATCACACAAATGTCCTAATTTCTAAGTGAGATGTAACCTAGATGTCATTCATTTTAAAAATGTGTTAAAATAAATAATAATAATAGTGACAATAATAATAAATAATGATAATAGTAATGATAAAATCATGCCAAGTGAAAAGAAAACTAAAAGTGTGTGAAATGTGAAATGCACACGAAATGCACCTAATACTAAAATGTCCTTAATGGTCTAGCATTGGCTAGCCCGTTCTAAAAATCCCACTAGCATTGGACTAGCGGGAAAAGAATGAAGCCACGACTAGCGTTGGGCTAGTGTGGTGACGGAATACTATAAATCATGAATTAAATATTAAAGCATGAATTAAAAACAAATTAAACATATAAAAACATAGTAAGGTCAAGTAAGAGCACTTAACACGTAATCATGATATCCAGATGCAAAAATCCTAAGAAAATGGTAAAAACATAAAGCACATAAGCACATAAAAACAAATAAGCCCTAACTATTACACGGGGGTTTAATTTATAATTAAAAAGAAAAAATTAAAAATGCCCTATCTATTACACTTTCTATCTAAATACACAATTTTTGCTAAAATATAAAAAATAATCTAACTATTACATTGACTAGCTAAATACAAAATATTACATTTTTATCAAAATAATAATAAAGAAATAATAAGATTTAAAATGAAATCACATGAAAGAAATAAGTACATAAAGAACATACCAAATAGGAAATATGTGAATAAAACGCATAAAAATCACGTAGGCACATTGGAGCACATAAAAAAGCAATTAAAAAGTAACGAAAATATCCTCTTCTCGAAGATCCAGGTACTAAAATACTATCAAAATGAACAAAAGCGTTAACGGTACCACTATTTAACAAAGTAAGTCATAAAACTGTAAAATTCTAACGAATTAGGATAAAAGGTAAACTCTCTTAAACTAAGGGGCAAAATTGTAATTTAAAGTATTGCTCTAAGGCTAAAGTGCAAAATTCTAGCAAATTGGTGAGCAAAGAAAGAAAAAATAAAATAAAATTTCAGCTAGTATTGGGGCTTAAATTGACAAATTTCAGCAACTATTAAGTTTAATTGCAATTAATTGAGCCTAATTGACAAAGAATAAAATTTAGGGGGGTCAACTATAAAATCAAAGACTCAATTGCATAAAAATAAAGAGGCTCCATGGCAAAATAGCAATAATCGAATTTTGAATGGCCAATACATAAATGTAAAACCAAAATGAAATCAAAATGGTTAACGAAAGAACGTGCCAAACTAAAAAATATTAAACTAAAAGGTTGAATTGCATTAAAATAGAAACCATTTAAAAAAGAAACAAAAGCTGAGGATTAAATTTCCCCATCCCACTACCGGTGATTGGACCGAGAACAAGTCAAACGGGTTATCTTTTCCAGACGTTTTCTTCAACTAAGACCCACTCCATTAAAATTTCTTCTTCAATCAAAGTTCCCTTTGTTCTCTGATGTGTTCTTCCTTTTCTTTGTTTTGTCTTCTTTTCTTTTTGTTTCTTTTTTTCTTTTCTCCTTTTTTTTCTTTCTTTCTCTCACCGGTTTCAATTATCTATACCAGTTTCTCTTTTTTTTCTATGCCTGTTTCTTCTTTCTCTGTGTGCCTTTTCTCTTTTCCTATCTTTCTCATTCTTGTCTCTCATTCTCCATCTCTAGTCTCTCTCTTATCTTTTCTTTTAAATTTTCTCTTTTCCTATTTGATTCTCTTTCTTTGTTTCTCTGTTTTTCTCTCCAAATCAGTTTGTTCTCTCTGTAGGTTTTGGGAATGGCCTCTGATTGAATTTGGGGCTGATTGTGCGTGGGTAGGGGTAGTTTAAAGCCAGGTGTGGTGGGTTGTTGGGTCAATTTGGTGATGATTTATTGCTCGTGTGATGTGTTTGTGCTTGTGTGTCTGTGTGTTCTATGTGTGTACGAATCTGTGTGTGATTGTGTGCAACTGATTGTGCGCATGTGAGTGATTGTGTGTTGCTTGGGTTAATTGAAGGTGCAATGTTGTGTGAAGAATTGTGTGGAAATTGTGTAATTGAATGGTGTGGGCTTGGCAATAGATTCAGATGATGGTGCGATGGGGATTGTAGGTATTGGATGGTGGTTGTGAGAGTATTAGGCGATTGAGTGGTAATTCGTGATGGATTTGGTGGCAAAGGTTTTGGATTTTGGTGTTTTCTGGTGAAGTGGGGAAGGGCTAATGAAGGGAGGTCAAATGAGGTTGTGGAGGTTGGGAAGGAGATGCAGGGATGATAATTGGTGGTGGTGATGGAATTGTTGGGTTCTGTTTTGTTGGTTGTTTTTGTTCTTTGCAGGTGATTAAGCGGGGCTGTGATGGAGGAATTGTCAATGGTGGTTGTCTAGTTCTGCTGGACAGGTGGTGACGGGTAGAGATTTGTGTTTTGTGGTTGGAGGAAGGTAGCAGTAGGGAGGTCGTTGGAGAGCTGATGACTATGGTTGAGGTATTTTCTGGTTGTTGGTGGGTGGCTCAGGCAAGAAGACTAGTGGGTGTTGGTTCTTGATTATTGGGGGGCTAGCTGTTGAATTTGAGAAACAGGGGAAGTGACTTCAGTGGTGGTGAATGGGTATTGTATTTGGGCTGTGATTTGAGATTTTTTTTTTGTTGTGGTAATTGAAGGCAATGGCTTTGGGTCTTATGGTTGAAGATTATGGTCAGGAGGAGGAATTACGATGGTTTTGGTGGTTGTCCGGGAGGTAAAGGGGTGGAGGAGATTAGAGACAGGGAAGAGGGTGATGGTTTCTGGGTGATTGAAGAAGGAGGAGGGAGATGGTGGTGAGAGATACCAGATGAACAAAACCCAGAACTATATGAAGAGAACAAACCCAGAACTATATGAAGAACAAAAACCCAGCAATCAGATAAAAGAAATCCCAAAAAAGCACAAACCCAGAAAACAAGAACCACAGAAAGAAAAGCAAAGAAAAAATTTCAGCAGTCAACTAAAAAAATTCTAAACAATCACGATTAATCAAATTTGACAGAAAAATGGGTCAAAAATCAAAAAGAAAATTAAGTAATAGATTACTATTTTGAAACTTGCAGACCAGCAGAAGATGAACAGTAGGTTCAATTGGGAAGATGATGAATAGTAACGACCTTGAGGTTGTTGAAGTGAACAGTAAAAGTGAAATTGAGAACGGCTATCTAGTGTGTTTTTTATGGTGTTTTGGTGTGTGTTTGATTCTTAAAGCACAAAAACCAAAGTGTTTGTAGGGTTTTCTATTTTTTTTCTTCTTTTGTTTTGCTGATTAAAAGGGGTATTTATAGGCCACTTGTCTTGTTGGCCAAGAATGTTATAAAATAACGAAAACGCCACCGGTATTAAAAATGCTAATTTTATTAAAAAATATATTTTTTAACCCCAAAATTAAAAATTAATACAAAGAATCTGACAGCAATCTCTAAATTTTCAAAAAGAATTCATAGTAGATTTCAAAAAATAAAAACTAGAGCTCAAAACTGATAAAAACGCGCTCAGGGGTGTAAAATGACGATTTTGCCCCTAGGATAACGAAAATACACAAAAAATAGATATTAGTCTCAAAAAATTATCAAAAATTACAAAGTAAGCTTAAAACATTAACAAATGCCTTTTGACTCAAAATTTGACAAAAAATGAATTTAAGCTGTAAAATGACGAATTTTGCCCTTGGAAAATGAAAATTTACAGAAAAATAGCTATTACCTCAAAAAATTATCAAAAATTAAAAATAAGCTTAAAACACTAGAAAATGCATTTATGACTCAAAAATTGATGAAAAATGAATTTAATTTGTAAAATGACGATTTTGCCCTTGGATAATAAAATTTACAGAAAAATAGCTATTGTTTCTGAAAAAATCAAGAAAATTTAGAAACATGACTTAAAGAATTATAAAAATGAATTTGAACTAAAAATGAACTAAAATGGTGTTCGCGAGGCGAAATTACCATTTTGCCCTTGTGCTGGTAAAATATATAAAAAATACCAATTAAATCTAGAAAAATCATAAAAAATAAAAAATATGTATGAAAGTAAAAATGTGAATTTAAAACCCCCAAAACTAATGAAAAAGTATTTACAGATAAAATTACTATTTTGCCCCCTAGATTATTGAAAAATTAAAATTTGTCCTAAAAAAGTGCAAACATGCCCTTCCAATGTTTGAAAATAAATGGTGTGTCAAAATTTGGTGTCTACAATACTCAAGACAAATGTCATCATAATTAAGCAAATAGGACAAAAGTGCATTAATCCACTTGACGTTCAAAGCATAGAAAACTTTTACATGCACATGATCCTTAAAGACTTTAGCCAAGTATAAGCAACAACTTGTCGAAATACTATTCATAAGAGAATTTAGACATTGGATCTCATGAGAACTCATAATATCACACAATTTACTTATTCTACTAGCATGATACTCGTAATGTGACTCTTTAGTGGAATGGAGAATAAGATAATTGGACATGCAATCTAAAAAACTAGATGCAAACACCCTTTCAAAACAAGAAAAGATAAAGTGGCTATCACTACCATATGAAAAATCATCACAAAAGTCATAGCTTAAAACATTGGACTCTTGAACACTCATGTTAACTTTGAGAAACTCAAGAAACTTAATGCCACTATTAAACTTATTCAAACTACTCATAATGACAAAACACCTAGAAATATGCAAACCATGACTAAGCCAATAAACAAATATGGAATCAATATTAGAAAAACAAAGTAAGCCATACCTCCAACTAAGTATACCATCAAGTTTAGGGATAGAATGGCCATATTCTATAAGGGTTCTATGCATAGCACGTCTATCCACCCATGTTTGCCAAACCTGCCAAAATAACTCAAAAAAACAAAGTTGAGAATTCTCCTTAATGGCTCGACATTTCCCCAATCCATGTCCTTGAGACTCTTTATGCCGTTTAGGTAGCGCTTGGTACTCCACACCTTTTAAGGGAAATGGTTCATAAGGCAAGCCATTGTGAGAGAAAATATCAATTCCCCGCATGAAAGAGATAACAACACTACGAGAGCAAAGTTTAAGAGAGTTAGCAGAACACAAGACTTCTTTGTAAGAATGAACAAATAGAGGTTGGTAAGTATAAAGTCCTTCCTCCAAATCTTTGGCTTTTGTACACACTAGTTTTCTCTCTTGTTCTCCCTCTAAGGCCGAATTATCTATTACCTTTTTCCTCTCATTTTTCTCGACCTTTGTGTCCGTCACCTACTTGCTCTCTTCTTTTTCTGTCATTCTCTTGTTCTTTCTCTTTCTTCTCTTGCACACTCTCATTCTTTTGTCCACTCTTTTGTTTTGCTTGTGAGCTCATTATCCTCACTTGATCTTCATATGCCTCACGAGGTGTTAATGGTGCTAACACAATCTTGTGATTACTCCACATGAAAGAAGTATCTATCCTTGTGTTCATCATATGTGGCCTTCCTTTTACACCACCATGGATGACCCAAAACTATATGACAAGTTTTCATTGGCACCACATCACAAAGAATCTTGTCATGATATTTGCCTATGGAAAACTCCACTTCCACTTGATTGGTAACCCTCCAATCCTTATTATCAAGGAATAATGGCAAATTGTAGGGCCGTGGATGCCTCAAGGTGGGCAATCCTAACTTCTCAACAAGTAAAGTACTAGCCACATTAATGTAACTTCTTTTGTCAATGATTACACCACATACCTTGCTATTAACATGGCATCTAGTTTGGAAGATGCTTTTCCATTGCACTCCATCTCCTTCCTCCTTAGGATGCATGCCAAGAGCTCGCTTAAGAACGTTCAACTCATTATGTGCGGGTTGTTCTACCACATCTTCTTCGCTAACTTGTGAGGATTGAATCTCTATATCACTTGATGAAACACTCTTCACTTCCTCATTGCCCATCTCAACTTCACTACTATTCTCCAATGGTTCCCCTTCACTTGATGAGATGCTCTCCACGTCACCATTGTCATTCATGACCATTGCCTTTTTGTTTGGACATTGAGAGGCAATGTGTCCAAATCCCAAGCACTTGAAACACTTGAGGTGGTGACTCATTGATGGAGTCACATGTTGATCCTTCTTTTGAGACTCCAGTACGACCACTTTACCCTTAGCCTTTGGGGACTTTTTAGGCCTTTGATTAGCACGCTCTTTTCTTCTAATCAAAAGCTTGATTGTTCCTCCATTTGATAGGACTTGAAGAGTTTGAATTTTCTCGTTTGCCTCTCCAACTTTGAACTCGATCATTCCTCAAATTGGTTGAACTTGATGAAGTTGCACTAGCTCAATCATCTCTCCATTCATGAACTCGTTCTTTTCTCCAATTTGTAGAACTTGAGGGATTGGGACTAGCCTTTGGATTCCTCCAATCATAGACTTGATTACTCCTCCACTTGATTGGACTTAAGGAATTTGAACTATCACTAGATGTCCCCTCCTTGGGTTGCCTCTCTATCAAATCTCTACTTTTCATCTCCTTGAGGTAGCGGATTGGCACATGACGCTTCCTCATAGTAGACTTTAATGCTTCCCAAGTGCAAATAGGTGGCTCCTCATATACTCTCACATCTCTAGTCAATTGAGCCCACCAATACTTGGCATAGTTAATAAATCCACTAACGGCTAGTTTTACCTTTTGCTCCTTAGAGTATGAATGGCAATCAAAGATCCTTCTCAATTTTCCTCTCCCATCCAAGGTATGCCTAGGATCTACCTTGCCTTGGAAGGTAGGAATTCTCATCATGGCCTCTTTGATGGCATCGTCTCTTCGCCCCTTGTCAAGCTTCCCTCGCCTTGATCTCCTTTCAAATGGTGATGGCTCCTTCGTCTCCTTCTTCCTATACATGTTTTTCATAAGAAATGTACCTGCAAGAAAACGATTAGTAATAAACTTTTTTTTTCCTCACCCACTCTCCCTTACCACGATGAACTCTCACTCTCATGTGTATCACTCAATTCACTCTAATGCACTCACCACTCCTCAATGGCCTTTGATTGCTTCCCTTGAAGAAATTAAGAATTTCCTCCAAAAGTATTCAATAACTTACCAATTGAGAATCACCTAAGTGTGGCAAGAGGTTGGAATAGAATACAAAGAAGCTAGACTCAATTTGGAAGTTCAAATAGAAGCAAAAGAATAGAAAAAGTACAAGCTGGAATTTTATCAAACACAAAGAAGGCATTAAGAAAACACAAGAATTTGACTCAAGAAAGGATTAAATAAGACCCTAACCCCCAATATGATGATATTTGAATGAATTTTGCTTGGACAAAGAATTATAATCCACTTTTTTCTTCCTCAAGAATCAACAACCAAAGATTTTCCTTTTACTTTTCCACTTTAATGTTTCTTCTTCTTCTTCTTCTTTTCATTTTTTCTTTTTTTTGTCACAACAGAAATCAACACAAAGACCAACCAAACACAAAAAAACTAGACCAAATTCAGTTGGATGAACAGTAACCGAATGAACAGTATTTCGGCATGAACAGTAGCTACAGTAATGGGAAACAATGACGATCTTTTTTTTTTTTAAACCTTCACTTTTCTTTTGAAACTTTCTTTTCTGCACTTTTTTTTTTTTTACTTTTCTTCAACCATTTCTTTCATCCCAAACAACCAACAATAAAAAAACCCACAAGAAGATAGGACCTTTTAAATCCAAATAGCAAGATATTGCAAGATTGATGAAACTAATTAAAAGACACTTGCTTTAGGTCCTTTTGATATCCAAGAACCAAAATATATCACAAAAGTGAAACTTTAGGTCAAATGGTTGAAGCTTTAAGATGAAAATCCTAAACTAGTCAAAAACTAGGGTTTTGAAGACCCATGAAGAAAACTCAATAAAACCCACAAAAGATGGACTAAGGCTGCAACTTTTTGATGTTTTGGACTCGAAGAAACAAAACCCAACACAAAAGAAAGGGTAAGACTCAATCTTTTTGAATTTTTGGACTAAAGAAAACAAAAGACAACAAGAATAAGATGAAAAACCTAGCAGGAATTTTCTAAGGCTCAAAGAAATATGAAAACAACAAGAAATAAAATGAATATAACCTGGGTAAAGGCACTAGCTCTAATACCAATTGATGCGAACACGGGATCTAACCAATTATCCAAGCTTGGAGGATGAAGAAACCCAACGAGATGGCAAAGATGGAAGGCGCCACAACCAAGGTGGATACTCGATTGATAAGCCAAAGTAGGAGGCACCACAATTAAGGTGACTACTTAATTGATAAGTCAAGAACACTTAGAGCAAATCCTAAAGCATTCAAAGAAAACTTACAAGAAGCCAAGAGGAGAAAACCCTCAAAAGATGAAGTTTCATTTAAAATAATATCAACGACTAATTAGTCTTACAAGAAATAAAGTATTTATAGGCCTTGCAATAGCTAGAAAGATGATCCCTACATCCCTACTTACAACCTACATTAATACAATAAAAGATGAGGCCCAAAATGAAAAAAATAGCCAAAAATGCATGACATTCTGTTCTAGGCCGTGGGGTAAGCCGTGCCAAGGCCTTACCCATGGCCTTGGTCAGAAACATCACCCCCACATTGGTGAAAAAACCAAATCCATGACTGACCCGCGGATCCAGCTCCGTGGATCAAATTCTTTGCCAAATATCTCCTTGAAAACGGCCGAATCAGCTCTTGTGCAAAACAACAAAGTTGTAGCCCTTTAAGTTAGCTTTCCAATGGAAGAAGAATCATATGATTTAGAAGTCTGGAGGCAAAGATATGATTGAAATACTTAATACTGACCAGAGAGCCTTGCAGTGCAGGCACACTTTAATAATTCAAGCTTTTGGCTATGAAATCATAAGAACTGGACTTTTGTTTCTTCATATAAGTTGTAGAGAATTCTATTAGCTTTGAAATACACAAAGAATCATCTCCCTCCATGTCTTGTAGCTTGAGTTATCATCAAAATACCAAAGCATGTCATGCTGTCAAACTCTTTCTTGTCCATTTCATCATCTTCCTTTGATAGTAGACCTTGTATTCCTTGCTCAAAGGCTCAAGAATAGTGTGAATGTTTGAATTTGCTATAAATCTCATCATCAATAAGCTTGGGAGGTGTTGCTATGGCTTGGGTTGCATCACATTGAGATTAAGGACAAGAAGGGAGCAGAGAATCTGGCAACAGATCGTCTTTCTTGCCTCGAGAATGACCAAGTGAGAGACCCACATGAGGGAGAAACCAATGATGAATTCCCTGATGAGAGGCTTTACGCATTTGCCTCTTCTTATTTTTGTACTCCATGGTTTGCTAACATAGCTAATTACCTAGCTTCACGGGTTCTCCCCAAGAAGATGACTCATTAGAAGAAGAAGAAGAAGATATTCTTCTCTGAGTTGAGACATTACTTATGTAATGACCTGTATTTGTTTTGGATATGTGTAGATCATATTATACGGAGGTGTGTGGATTACCCTGAGGCAGAGGACATCTTACAGCATTGTCACAAGGGATCTGCTGGTGGTCATTACCAAGTTGATAGGACGGCAAGAAAGATTCTCGAGACAGGTTTCTACTGGCCTACACTGTTTAAAGATGCAAGAAGGTATGTTGAGAAGTGTGATGAGTGCCAAAGAACAGGTCACAAGGATGAAATGCCCCAATATGTTATTCTTGAATGTGAAATCTTTGATTTATGGGGGATAGATTTTATGGAGCCTTTTCTAGTATCTTTTGGAAATAGATACATTTGAGTGGTAGTTGACTACGTCTCTAAGTGGGTGAAGACTCAAGCCTGACCTATAAATGATGTTAAGGTAATGGTGAAATTTCTAAGAAAATTGTTCACACGATTTGGCACACCTAGGGAAATAATCAGTGATAACTCACTTTTGTAACCAACAATTTGAGAAAGTGCTTAGTAGATTTGGTGTAACTCAGAAAGTAGCTACCTCGTATCACCCTCATTGTAGTGGTTAAGTTGAAGTAACAAATAGAGAGTTAAAAAAGATATTGGAAAAGATAGTTGAGCATGCTAGAAAGGACTGGTCTATTAAGTTAGATGATGCATTGTGGGCCTACAGGACAGCTTACAAGACTCCTATAGGAACTACTCCTTATAGATTGGTTTATGAAAAATCTTGTTACTTATGTGTGGAGTTAGAACATAAAGCTTATTGGGCTATTAAGAGCCTTAACTTTGATCTTAATTGTGTAAGTGAGAAAAGGAAACTTCAGTTGAATGAATTTGACGAATGGCGTCATGAAGCTTATGAGAAAAAAAGAATTTATAAGGAGAAGATGAAGGTAATGCATGACTGGAACATCAAGCATCCGAAGGAGTTTAAGCCTGGAGATCAAGTCCTACTTTAATTCTAGGATTTGCCACTTTGCAGGTAAACTTCAGTCTAGGTGGTTTGGACCATTTATTGTTAACCAAGTTTTCCCTTATGGTACTGTAGAGATCACACACAAGGAAAAGGGAATGTTCAAGGTTAATGGGAATCGACTAAAGTTCTACCTTGGAGGGGACTTCAATGATCAAGTGAGGGAGCACATTACCTCTATGAAGCCAGCTCATAAGCATTTAGAAAATGTCGAGCTAACGATGTTAAACAAAGCGCTGGTTGGGAGGCAACCTAACATTTGAGTATTATTTCTTTTAATAATTGAAAATCTTTTGTTTTATTCAGGTTAGTTTGATAGTTCTTTAATTTGATGTTTGTTGACTATTTTACAGGCTCAATGATTAAAGAAGTGCTTAATTGATTGGATGAGCATAAGGAGCATCACATAAAAGGAGGTTTAGTTTTATCTTATGCCTTATTCATTTTTTTTCTTATGCTTATTACTAGATTTCCTTGGTATGTGTGCAAGCATAGTGACATTAATCGTTAGATTTGAGCTTGAAGTTTGATTTTGGAAGAAAAAGTATGAATTTTACACATTCTGAACAAGGCCATGACTAAGGCCGCGACACAGCCTTAGCCACGACCAAAGTCAAAATGTTTTAAGCATAGTTTGCATATTCTGACAAGGTAGTGACTAAGGCCACGCCACGGCCTTAGCTATGGCCAAGGTCAAAAACCTTTTAAAATTGTACGCTCAATCTGACAAAGGCTGCAGGCAAGGCAGAGCAACCTACTCCGCAGCCTCAATTAGATTGGGCATAAAATGGGTTTCTTCGCCTGATCTTTCATAATTTCTTTTATTCTCTCTACTCTTTGGCAAGGACCCTTATCTCCCACTTCCAAATTCTTTTCCTAACACTTTAATCTGCACTTTAATCCTCAAAAACATCATCTCCAACTCAATTACATTCAATCTACCAAGAGATTTTGGTGAAAAAAGAGAGATTTTTCAAGGGTCTCAATCACTTAACCTGATATGAATACAAGATCAAGGTTGAGACTAGCTTAAGATTCAAGGGATGGAAGAGTCTTGACCCTTCTAACCCTCACAAACTTGAACAATCTTAATACTATCTCAACCCAAGTTTGCATGAATTAGCGAACCAAGACTATCAGTAGAAGGCGCCACAATCAAGTGCGGTTCTTGATTGATGAGCCAAACTTTGAAATCCCTAGGTTAAACCTTAAGAATTTCAAGTGAGAAGGCTTGAAAAGCCAAAAGAGAGAAACTCTCAATTTTTGATGAAAATTCTTCTAAAATTCTATGAATAGTTATCGCGTTCAAAAAATTGTGAGTAAAAGGGTACTGTACGAGTGGGGTCGTTGACTATCGCGTCCCAAAAAAAGGGTCCGGTCTCGGTGACCCTTTCAAAAATAAAGGTTTTTGAAAAAACCGTGCGTGTGTGAGAAAAATCAAATTTTAGTAAAAAAGTATATTTTAAGAAAAATGGTATTTTAAAAGAAAATAAGGTCGGGACTAAAAGTGCGACAGATTTGGCCAAATAATTTTTGAAAAAGGGTTTTATTTAAAAAAAAAACAGAGTTGCCACTTGGTACTGAGTTAAGGTGTACCAAGTCACCCGAAAAATTGTTTAACAAAACGAAACAAAAATAAAAATTTTAGAAAAATATTTTAAAACTCTTTTTCGACTCCGGTCTACGAAAAACGAGAGAAAAAGATCCAGGAGTCACATTTGAAGAAAGAGAAGGTAAAGCCTTGCGCCTAAGGCACCCTTTCTACCTAGCCGAGCTAGTTACGAGGTTTAATCAAAATTTCCTAAATTAACTCTAGATTCTATCGCGTTCGGATGTATCTAAATGAATGCAAATCCTAAGTCTAAACGTGAGTATCGAGGGGGTCGAAATGTCCCGTCGAGGCTGGGCCGAGATTATCGCATTAATTGCGAAACCCGAGTCGAGACCTCGAGGGAGTCACGAGTATGAATGCAAAATGTGATGCAAAAGAAAAGAAAATAATATATAGTAATAAGTGAAGAAAGAAAGTGGGTATGCAACATGACGGGTACGAGGATTAATAACTCATGACTAAATGTTTCTACTCACGGAGGGGGGAATGGCCTGTACGCCACCGCTTCCCACGTGAGAAGATGACTATTTCTAGTCGGATCACACAAATGTCCTAAAGTCTAAGTGAAATGCAACCTAGATGTCATGCATTTTAAAAATGTGTCAAAATAATAATAATAATAATAATAATAATAATAATAATAATAATAATAATAATAATAATAAATCATGCCAAATGGAAAGAAAAACTAGAAGTGTGTGAAATGTGAAATGCATACAAATGCACCTAACACTAAAATGTCCTAAGGGTCTAGCGTTGGACTAGCTCATTCTAAAAAGTCCCACTAGCATTGGACTAGCGGGAAAGAAAGAAGCCACAACTAGCGTTAGACTAGTGTGGTGACGAAATACTATAAATCATGAATGAAACATTAAAGCATAAATTAAAAGCAAATTAAACATATAAAAACATATAAGATCACATAGGAGCACATAACACATAAGCATAATATTCTAGATGCAAAAATCCTAACGAAAGCGGTAAAAGAAATAAACATATAAGCACGCAAAAGAAAATAAACCCTGACTATTACGTAGGGGGGCTTCATTTACAATTTAAAGGGAAAAAATTAAAAATGCCCTATCTATTATACTCTCTATCTAGATACAAAATTTTACTAGAATATGAGAAAAATAATCTAACTATTACATTGACTAACTAAATACAAAATATTACATTGTTCGAAATAATAATAAAAATTCAAAATTAAATAAATTAAATACGTGAACAAGCAAAAAATATGTAAATTAAGAAATAAACAACTAATAATGCATAAAATCACATTGGAGTATATTGGAGCACATAAAGAAAAATAACTACCTCTTTGAAGATCCGGTACCAAAGCTTAAAAACGAACGCACAGGTTAAAGGGATAACTATTTAATAAAATAAAGAGTAATGTATGAAATACTAACACGTTAGAAGAATGTAAATTATAGCAAGTTAGAGGGGGAAAATAAAAGTAGAGTAAATTGGGGTCGAAATGATAAATTTAAACTAATTGGGACAAAATTGAAAATCTACAGAAGTCTAGGGGGTAAAGATGCAAATAAAAACAAATTGTGAGTGAAACAATAAATTCAAGTAATGAGTGAATTTACAAATTATGAATCTAATTGAAACAAATTAAAAATCTAGGGGCCAATATAAAAGGGGGGGGGGACTAAATTGCATAAAAATGAAATCTTAAAGGGGTCATCAATAAGGCCAAAGAAAACGGACACTTAAACCTAAATAAATTAATTTGTGATAAAACAAACTTAAAATGCCCAAAATGAATTAAGACTAGACTAATTAATCCAAATTAACCAAGCTAATTACTAAATCACAACCAAATTGAATCAAAAAACAAAAACTACTTAAAGATTAGCTAAACCAAAAAAAAAAACTAAACACATAAAAAGAAAAACAAAACACTAAGATTTCCTCAAAAATCGGCTGAAAACGAAAACAATTAACCCTCAAAATTCCCACAATTCATTTTTGTTCATTTTTTTTCTCTTCTCACCAGACTTATTTTCTCCTCCCCTGTCTCGCATTCTCTTCTCTTCTCTTCTGAACTCTTTTCTTCTATCTTCTTTCTTTCTCCCTCACTCGAATCTCTGCTATCTCTCACTCTCTCTTTCTTTACCAGTTGCTCTGTTCTATCATTCGCCTTCTCTATTCTATTTCTCTCCCTAGTTGCTCTATCTGATTGCTGACCTTCATTTGTTTCTCTTCTCTACCTTTTCTCTCTCTTTTCTCACCTGCCCTTCTCTCTGGCTTTCCCGTCCCTATTCTTTTCCTCTCTTTCTTTAACCTCGCTTTCTTTTCTGCAGCTCTCAGCCAATTCTCTCTCCTTCTCTCATTTTCCTTTTTGTTTTTCTTCTGTCGGCTTTTAGAGAAAATCCCCCTTTAAATCTAGTTCTCCAACTCCCTGACCTGAATTATTTTCTCTTCCATCTTCATTAATCTCTAAATTTCCTCCAATAGAAAAAAAAAATTAAATGGTATCTAAAGTAATTAAAAGGGAAAAATGCAAATATTATCTCCTTTTACCATAATTGAGGGCTATTAAGTGGGGGGCAGTGGAGCTATGGGCTTGATTTTGAACCGATTAAAGAGGTGGGAGGCTGAATTGGAACTGATAGGCGACGGATTGGAAGTGAATGATGAGCTGTGTTTTGTGATGATTTTTTTTTGTTGCCTTGATTATAGCTTGATTTATTGGTAATTGGCATGGTTGATGGTGCTTTGTTATTGCCTTTCTACAGGTAATTGAGACTGATTGCTGGGCATTTATGTGGATGTGCGTGTGTATATGTATGTGGCTATGCGTATGTATGTGTCGGATTGTGTTCTTTATGTCTGTGTGTGCAATTGTGTCTGTACGAGGGTGGTTGGACATCTGTGATGTTCTCTTGTGATGATGGTACAGTGGTAGAGCTGGCATAGAGGCGGCGGCAGTTTGGGCTTTGTATAGCAGTGGTAACAGGTTGGTTGTGAGGTGGTTGTAAGAGGCTCGTTATTGGGGCTATTGTTGGTTGTATTGGTCGGCGTTTGTTTGGGCTTGGGGTGGTGCCGATGGAAGGTTCTGGTGGTTGGGCAGGGATTTTGACGGAAGTGGGTTGATGGTTGATAGTCAACTGGGGGTTTGGGTAGTAGCAGGAGAGGTGAGGTTTTTGACTCTCATTGGTGGCTTGAGCCAATTTTGTATGTTTTGGGTTATTGCAGCTTGAATGATTGGCGGCGATGTGGTTGGACTGAGGAAATGGTGATGGAAAATTGCTACGGTTGGGATTGTTTATAGGGGAGGTTTTTGCAGGTGAATTGGAGGGCAGGGGGAGATGGAGGAGAATTGGGATTTGATTTGTTTTTGTTTTTGTTTTTGTTTTTGTTTTTCTTGTTGGAAGAAGGGACGATTAGATGATCTTGGGTAAGGGTAGGAAGAGACGTTGAAGAAGATGGAGAAAAACCAGAAAAAATCAAAACCCAGAAAAATCCAAAGAAAACAGCAAGAACACTGAGATAAAAAAAATCTAAAACTTCAACCAAAACATTCAATCAGATTTTTTGTATTAAAATGGAAAGAAATAAAATGAATTAAGAACAAAGAGCAAAACAAAGTAAGGTGTTACCTTTGGAGCTTTATCTTCTAACGGTGATAAACAGTAAATTCTGATTGATGATGATGAACAGTGGAAAGAAATTGAGAACGACGGCTGTGTGTGTGTTTTTAGGTGTCAAGTGTGTGTGTTTGATCCTTCATGCACAAAATCCAAAGTGTTTGTAGGGTTTTGTATTTTTTTCCTCTTTTTTTCTGCTGATTAAGAAGGGTATTTATAGGCCACTTGTCTTGTTGGCCAAGAATGCTATAAAATAACGAAAATGCCACTGGTATTAAAAATGCTAATTTTATTAAAAAATATTTTTTAAACTCTAAAAATTGAAAATTAATACAAAGAACTAACAACAATATCTAAAATTTCTAAAAATAATTCAAAGTAGATTTCAAAAACAAACAAAATAGAGCTAAAAAATGATAAAAACGCGCTCGGGGTGTAAAATGACGATTTTGCCCCTGGATAATGAAAATTTGCAGAAAAATAGTTATTGACCTTGAAAAATTACCAAAAAATTAAAAATAAGCTTAAAACACTAGAAAATGCATTTTTGACTCAAAATTGGTGAAAAATGAATTTAAACTGTAAAATGACGATTTTGCCCTTGGACAATGAAAATTCACAAAACAATAGTTATTATCCTAAAAAAAAATTATCAAAAATTAAAAATAAGTTTAAAACGCTGGAAAATGCATTTTTGACTCAAAATTGGTGAAAAATGAATTTAAACTATAAAATGACGATTTTGCTCTCGGACAATGAAAATTCATAGAAAAATAGTTATTGTCTCTGAAAAAATAAAGAAAATTCAGAAACATACTTAAAGAATTAGAAAAATGAATTTGGAACTAAAAATGAGCTAAAATAGTATTCGCGAGGCGAAATTACCATTTTGCCCTTGTGCTTGTAAAAATATAAAGAATACCAATTAAATCCAGAAAAATCATAAGAAATTAACAAATTCACATAAAAGTAAAAATATGAATTTAAAACCCCCAAAAGTTGATAGAAAAATATTTACAGATAAAATTACTATTTTGCCCCCCAGATTATTAAAAATCAAAATTTGGCTCAAAAAGTGTAGACATGCCCCTCCAATGTTTGAAAATAAACGATGTATCAAAATTTGGTGTCTACAATAGTAGTACAAAGGATAAGTATTTATACCCTATAATTACATTGAAACCCTACTTCAACAAATGACCAAAAAGTACAAGAATTAGGCATAAAAATTCTGGTCAAAACATCTTCACTGCCTTTGAGTGTGCTTGATCCATGGATGAACAGTGCTTGCAGATCTTTGCGCTCGCGGATCGTCTGATGTAAAGTCACAATCTAAAGTTGAGTGGAAATTCAATTTGGTGGAGACTAAGAAGCATCAAAGTCTTGAGGTTCTCCTTCATCACAACATCTCCATTTTGCTCCTTCTTTGGTGTTGGTCATTTGTCACATTTAGTCTCCTTTGAAGATGGCAATTTTTCTTCTTCACAAGCCCCTCTCTTTTGAACAACGAGTTCTTCCACTTTAGATTTTGCAATTGCATCGTGCTTTACATGTGAATCAAAATTTGAACTCCTTAATAATCTTTCATTTCTCCTTGAAGTTGTGTATTCATCCAAGGAAGTTCTTCTACGCGTGCTTTGCTTATGGTTGGGAGCATATTGCCTTCTTAACCACTCCTTTAATTCTTCCCAAGCGTTAATGAATGGTTCCCTACTTCTTTTCCTAAAAAGACATTCCCAATACCACCACTCAGAAGCATCGTCAGTCAATTTATTTATTGCTAATTGTACCTTTTGCTCTTTCGTGTATGGAAAGCAATGAAATTTCTTCTCTATCTTTTCCTCCCATTTTAAATAATCCTTTGGATTGTAGCCTCCATAAAATGCCAGAACTTTTGCATTGATTTCCTCTTTAGGATCTATTTCACAATCTTTGTCACGTCGAGTACGCCTCTGATTGGATCTACTGCATGAAGTCTCAATCCGACCCAAACGCTTGTTTAATGATTGGAGGTCTATGCCAAGTGATTGAAAATTGGCATTCCATGTTGTCAATGCTTTCAAGGGATCAAATGATTGAGATTCTCCTTTGCTTTCCATTTGTATAATTCTTGCAAAATGATTAGTAATAGAATTCCTAAAAATTCCTTACCACTCAACCTCACATGCATCCACTTGCACTCATGTATCACTCAATTGCACTTTATTGGTCTCTCCAATCTCAATGGCTTCTAAAAACCCTCCTTGAAGAAGTTTTGAGTTCTTCCTCTAAGGTTGTTTCAATTCAACTTATCAAGTGAACCAATCAAGTTTTTGGTACCGATGGACTAATGTAGAACTTTAGAATACAAGGAATTTTTGGAATAAACAAAGTGGAAATGGAATTAGGCACAAGGGGTACTAGAAATGGCTCAATAAAATTGACACTCAGTTTTGGACAATGTGGAAGATTTGAAATTTGAACACAATTCAAGGATAGTTTTCAATATTAACCAAGACAAATAAAATGAAATGTATGAAAGTGATTGATTTCTTGAATATAAATCTCAATTTGTTTCAATTTTCTTGAGCAAAGATTCTCCACTTCAAGAAACACAATCAATTCTTCATTTTTTTTTCACTATATAAGCCTTGAAATTTTTTTTTTAACCTTGCACGATTTTTTATTTTTAGACTCCAACAAATTCAAGAATCAAGATTTCTCTAGAATTCTCTTGATCTTCTTCAACATCAACATCAAACCACCAACAACAAAAATCATTTCATATTGTAGGCCAACTTTTTGATCTTTGTTGATTTTTCTTTCACACTAACACCACAAGATTCAAGATTTAGCTTCAAGAAATCAAGATCACAACTAGGGTTTTGAAAATGATAAAGAAAATAGAAGTCTTGTTCTAGTTGTTCAAGCAAAACAAGAACAAACAACAAGAACTTGATATTTAGACTAAAGAACAACATAAAGATGGTCAGATCTACAATAACAAGAGTAGAACCTTGTAGATCTACAACAACAACACCACAAGAACAACAAAAACACAAGATCTAAAATAGTTTGACACAAAGAACAACAAGAAAAATACTAACACAAACTCTAGGGTAGGAAGACAACAAGGACAACAAGGATAAAACAAGAACTAAATAAGAAAAAGATTATAGGACACAAAACAACTAAAAACAACAAAAACATGAACAACAAGTGGGACGGCTAGGATGACTTAAGAACAACACAAGATCTACAAATACGAGCTTATAATCTTGTAAATCTACACAATAACACAAGATGAGATAAAAAAAAAACAAGAACAATAACACTAGACACAATATATAACAAATAACAAATCTTAAACTAGTCTACCTCAACCTTTTACTTTGATACCATATGATATGAACCCAAGATCAAGGTTAAGACTAGCTTAAGATTCAAGGGATGGAAGAGTCTTGACCCCTCTAACCCTCACAAACTTGAACAATTTTGATACTATCTCAACCCAAGTTTGCACGAATTAGCGAACCAAACTATCAGTAGAAGGCGCCAGAATCAAGTGCCGTTCTTGATTGATGAGCCAAACTCTGAAATGCCCAGGTTAAACCGTAAGAATTTCAAGTGAGAAGGCTTGAAAAGTCAAAAGAGAGAAACTCTCAATTTACGATGAAAATTCTTCTAAAATTTTATGAATAGTAGTACAAAAGATAAGTATTTATACCCTATAATTACATTGAAACCCTACTTCAACAAATGACTAAAAAGTACAAGAATTAGGCATAAAAATTCTGGTCAAAACATCTTCGCCGCCTTTGACTGTGCTTGATCCGTGGATGAATAGTGCCACGGATATGATGAATAGTGCCTGTGGATCTCTACGCTCCCAGATCGTCCAATGATCCCAGAAGTTGATCCATGGGTCATGATCTCCGGATGTAAGTTGATGATCCGCAGATCTTGACCCATAGATCAGATTTCAAGCCCTAATACTCAATGATGACATTCAATTTAGTTCTTGTGCAAAACATAAAAGTTGTAGCCCTTTGAGCTAGCTTTCCAATGGCACAAGAACCAGGTCACTACAAGTAAAGTTATGCTCAAAATACTAAGAACTAGTTAGACAGGCTTCACTGTGAAGACATACTTCAATAATCTAAATGTTTGGATATGAAGATGCATGAATTGGACTTTATGGTCCTCAGAATAATTGTAGAGAATCTTCGCAGCTTCAAAACGCTTCAATAATCATCTCAACACAATTTTGTTATCTCAAGATATCATCAAATTATCAAAGCATGTCATTGCTGCTAAAACCTTTTCTTCTCCATTTCTTCATTGTTTTGGATTGTTCCAAGTTTAATTTGCTTCATTTGACCTAAGACTTGAAACAACTCTTTGAGCTCTATGATTTGAGCTTTCTTGGATGAATTATTTGAATCTTTCTTTTGGTTTTCATGAGCTCCATTGGCTCCAATGTTGAGTCGATCACAAGTCATCACTTGAGATAAAGTTTTGTTCCTCATGATTTGGCCTTTTGTCAATGAATCGAATGAGGTCCAAACTTGATCACATTGAGCTCCTTGAGAGGTTTTGATGTCCGCATCATAACCCCTCCAAGGTATTTTCTCCAATCAAGAATTTTTCACCTAAGTTTTGAAGGTAACTCTTTTTACTTTATTTTTTCTGATTAACATGTTTTATGTTCAATTATGTCCAATTTAGTGAATTTTCTTGGACTAAGAATAGTTGAGCTATTTTACTCACATTTGAATGCAAGTGATTTTTGTCCAGATTATGAGTTTATTGGCTTGTTTTGGATGTCAATTTTATGCTTTGAAACTAGATAGAGTATGGGTTACTTGAATTAGGGGTCAATTTTTGGAATTGATAATTATTCCCTTACATGATTTTTGTGATTTATTTGCTCAATATGGGGTATGATTGTTGGATTCCATGATGTTAATTAGAGTCTATTATGGATGATTAGTTCGTAGATGATATTTTGGGCAATGTGGTTGTTAATTGAAGAGTTTTCAATTTTAGTGCCCTTATTTCATAAAAAATGGTAATTTGAATGTTAAAGGAGATAATGAATGGAATACTGGTTGAACTATCTTCTTGAGGTCTTAACTAGTCTTATAATGGGTTTTTGGAAGGCTAAATGGGATTTTGAAGCTAAATTAGCAACAATAACCCGTGATTACACATTCCTTCTAAGGAATTAATGATGTGGCCAGTTATTCTTTATATTTTCAAAGGCTATTTGTTTTCTTATCTTCTATCATATTACCATTACGAAATTTGAGGTTTGGGGCCATATGCTACATATGAAAGAGTTATTTGGCATACCTATTAGCATCGTTGATAACTCTGTCTATCTTGAACAGGAAAAATGCCAAGGACAAAGATGGCAGAAGGTCTTTCAAGGTCAATTTGGCCAAAGAGGCCAAGAGGGAAAGAATCCTCATCCCAACCACCCCGTCAACCTCCATACGATGAATCAAGGTTTACCTCATTGGAGAATCAACAATGGTACTTGGAACACAAGCATAAGGAATTCAAAATTGAGAAGGATGTGGCTGACAACTATCTCCACATCTCGGCAACATTTGCAAAGCTGGGTTGGATGGCTTACCGAGATTGCCTACCTACTATTATCCTGACTTGATTAAAGAGTTTTATGCCAACATAGAGGAAAAGGAAAAATATGGTGGTTCGTATATGATGACGACGGTATAGGGTCAAAGGATATTCCTGTCACGTAGAGATCATGCCAGGTTGTTAAGTTGGCCAGACGAGGGAAATGAAGTAGTGTACAAGGAAAAATTCCAATGGACGGGATGTTGGATCCCAACCAAAGCTAGTGGCAGGTTTAATATCAAGGAGCAGTTCGCTCGTAGAGGAAGCAGAAGCTACTTCAAGGCTACTGATTGGCCATTCCTTATCATGCCATTGTCTTTATCCTGGCCCACAATGCATTGCCAAAGAAAAGTAGGAAAAATGAATGCTGCTATAGTGACATTTATTTTTTTGGATAAAATGGTCCACGGCAGAGAGGCATGTGAAATGGAACATGACACCCCATTGTGTTGTTATTTGATTAGCCACTTGGGGCATGTAGCTAATCCGAAAGGTGTCAAATCATGCTTCAGGTTTTCTTGACTCTTCTCCCTTGTTTTTGAAGCTTATGGAGTCCCACTGGAGGGCCAAAAGAAGAAGAGTACTGACCAAAGAGACACAGTGATTGTCGCATGCTTGCATAATATTGTGGAGCGGAGTAAGATGCATGTAGTTGATGCCATTGAATGTGGTGATGATCCATTGGCATAGGAAGAAGAGATGCAAAACATGAAGCAAGAAGGGCCCTTTGCACACACATTAGGAGCAATCGGTACATGGCACATTTCAATGCATCCTAGGGGAGGGTACTGGACTGGCAATGGAAAGGAGTCCTTAGAAGGTCGGATGACTTCGGTAGAAGGACGGATGAGCTCCCTTGAAGAAGAGTTGGGCACATGGAGACCTACCAACCAAATCAATAGCATCTTCTTCCTTTATTGATTTTCTTATTTGACTCTTTCTATTTCTATCGATTCGGGCCTGTATAAAATTTTTCTTTTTAGTTTGTTCACTTTGGTACCCACTGAATTTCATGTTAATGTGATGTTTATATTTCATTGTGATGTGCTGCAGCTATTCCTTGACTAAGTACTTCAAGTAGTAGCATTCTTATTTTGGAACAAAAAGCAACACGTATAAAGATGGGAGTACTTGTTTTGATTTTCTTCTTTCTCTTTATTTTATTTACTTCTCACACATTGGGGACAATATGTGACTTAAGTGTGGGGGGAAAGATAGCGAGTACTTGTTAATTTTGTTGGTTGCTTTGAGTATGTTGGTTGGATGTTTGGATAGTTGTTTGTGGTAGAAACATTTTTCCTTTGGCAGGGAGTTGTCCCTAGTATGAGAAAGACTTTATCCAAAATTTTTGTGTTAGAGTGTCTAATCATTCAACTCATGGAAATTATGTTGTCTAGGTAGTTAGTGTCAATTTCCCTTGCTTGAGTGTGAAAATGGCATGCATCTTTGAAAATATTCTCATTTGGTTAAATAAGGGATGGAAATTCGAATATGAAATTAAGAGTTTTTACTTTCGAGAAAATAGGCTAGGTAAAGCAAAGGGAATTAGGTGGAGATTTTGTAGGTTTGATTATGTTCCTCCCTTTTTTCTTATTATTAATAAAAAAGAGAAAGAGAGGAAGAATAAATCATTAGCACCTTGCTCCAATGATTCATATGCCTAGCGACCGAGAATCTTTATCTAAAATGTTGATTTTTGTGTCAAACAGCATTTGAATTATGAGTATGCATATAGCAAGGCTTGATTGAAGATAAGTTGCTCAAAAGGGGCAAGTCATTTTTCAAAGCTAAAGATCTATGAAAAAAAAAAGAATAAGAGGGAAGAACGAGTTGAACTGATCAAATTGAAAGGTAATTCATTTTTCTTTGCTTAACATGATAAGTGTCCTAGGTAATTATGAATAATTTCATACTAGTTTTCCGTCATTGGTAAAAAAGGTATTTTTAAGATGCGTGCATATTTTTCCTTCTGGCTGAGTCCTTGTTTGAGGGCTAAATGGTTTATTGCTTGAGGACAAGCAATGGCTTAAGTGTGGAGGCATTTGATATATGCCAAAGTGACATAGTTTTCTTTAGTTTTTAGGTTAAGTTTTATAGGATTTTTCAGTCATTTTATTGTTTATTTGCTAAGTTTTCTTTACTCAAAGTCCATGAGTGCAATTATTACTCATATGGTTGTTTTTGGAGAATTTGATAGGATTTTCACCTGTATTTGCGTAAATTGAGGTCAACTTGTGATTATTGAGCGTGATACTCTATCAAATATAAGGTTGACTCCCCAAGTGAATTGTTGAATGAGCTAAGTGGTGTTTCGAAGGTGAAAATAGACATTCTGAACAAGGCCGCAAGAAAGGCCATCCCACGGCCAAGGTCAGAATAGTTTTTCCAAGAAGACATAGAGGAGTAAATGATAAGTAATAAATTTACCTATTTTCATAAAGTATTTTATAAATGATTTTAGTATGTTTTTGATATTTTGATATTAAAATGGCTCAATTTTATTATTTTTCATCAAATAAAGGATTGCTCTTAAATTAGGGTTTTTATCAAAAAATTAGGGTTTTGCGGCAGAAACATTATTTTGAGCAAATTAATGCCCAAGTTTATTTGATCTTGTAGGGAAATGAATATTGAACACAATTTGGATCAATTGAAGCTCAAGGAATATGAAATTCAAAGTTGATTCAAGTTGTACTATTTTTGTCATTTTAAGCTTAGAATTTCTTACAACTATTTTCTTTATCAAATTCTACCAATATGGTTTACTTGTGAAAAAATGTCTCAAGGGCATTATAGAAATAACCAAAATTTAAAAGGGAAAAATTGAAAATAGAGAGCGATCCGCGGGTTGCCACCCACGGATCCCACCTGTAGATCGTCACCAACTTGCTGATTTTAGCTGGTTCCAATTTGTAGCTTGTTCACACAAGTTTTGTAGATAATTCCAACGTCCAACTGCACTTAACACAAAGCTCAAGAAAGACTTTTGAGGCAAAAGGAATCAACTTTCATCATATCATCTTCAACTTGGACAACGACTTCAACTAGGGTTTTTCCTATAAATACATGCCTATGTAATTCATTGAAGACATGCTTAGTTTTATACTTGAAAAAGCTAGAAATAAAGCTTGGTAGGAGGAGCACTCCTTCTAAATACTTAGAGTAGATTTTCTATCTTAGTTTTGTAGTAGGCAAAGTCATATTCTTGTAACAAGACTTTGGAGGAACTACTTTGTATTCAACATGTTTGATAAAATGCAAGGACAAGTTTTGGAGCCAAGTTCATCCACCAAATGAGCAACTCTAACCTTATTCTTTCTAGTTTCATTTATACATGCTTGTTTACATTCATTTATGTGCTTAATGTTACCTTTCCCATGTTGAACTAAGTTGATTCCTACTGGGTTTAGGATGAATCTCTAATATGTTTGAATTGGTTTATGGTCTATTTATTCTTGTTTATTTATTTGCTTGGTCTTAACACTTATTGTTGATTAGCTACCAACTTCAAGTCATCTAGTTGTTATTTGACAAAGAGATTTGCACTTAACAATGGAAAGAGTAAATGGAACTTATGTTAAATCTCACGAAAGTAATGATTCACATAGGTGGATTAAGGTTTGAAGCCACAATTTATGAGTTTAATGAACTAATGCATACTAGATTTTACCACGAGAGTAGGAAAGCTCATGTATTAGTAGTCTTTCATTTGTAGAGATATCTAGTTTGGAGTAAAAATGGAATTGAATCCTACACATGGATAAAAATCATCATGGCCATAAGCAAAACTTTCATATTTGGTGGATTCTTAAGCCATAAGTCTAGTTTCTTCACATTTTGTTAACTTGAATTTGATTTTCCTACAATTTTACTACCTCTAAAGTTTGATTGTCTAGATAATAAAGCAGTTAGTAGTTTTGGTAGTTGCTAAATCTTGTTTTCTCGTAGGATCAACCCTAATACTCGTCACAACTACAATTGACCCGTGCACTTGGGGAACGAATATTAGGTTATAAATTTTATTACTTGTTTGTATGATTTTAAGTTAATTTATTACTATATTTTGATATAACCTATACCACAATCAATAAACCTTCCGACTAATGCCACAGGCAAGGCCATGCCACAGCCTGCCCTGCGGCCTAGGTCAGAAGATTCATTTGATGAAGCACAAAAGCGAAAAGTTTCTGATGTAGGCTGTGGGTAAGGCTACTGATAAGTAATAAGTTTAACAATATTATTATATATATTATTATATGTTTTAGATGTCATTTTAATATAATTATAGTATTTTTGGTTGCAAATGACTCATTTTCCAACAATTCATAAGAATTAGGATTTTTACCGGAATTAGGTTTTTTGAGATGGAATTTTTATTTGAGCAAATTAATGCACAATTCTTATGTCTAATTGCAGGTTCATCATACTAAAACTTATTTTGAATCAATTGGAGTAAAAGAAGATCAAACTCAAGGATGATTCAAAGAGTTAAAGTCGAATGAATGACTTGAAGGAAAAATTGTGCAAAAATAATGAAAAAATCCAATTCTTCATCAAAATGCTTGGAAATATGTGGAAAATGCTTGTACACATCAGGTCCAACTCAGTAAAAATCAGAAATCAAGTGGAGGCCACAAGGATGCGATCCGTGGATGGGATACGCGGATGAACATCCACGTATCGCCATCCGTGTATCGCAATATGGCTGGACTTTTTAGGGCATCAACTTGCATCCTCTTCCAACTAGTTTTTGCAGGCATTTTCAGATGAAGATAGGGTTCTACAAGTGGGAGAATATATTGGAAGTATAAATGAAGACTTTTGTGCCCATTTGGAATCCCCAAGCAATCTTCATCATTTCTTTGCATTAATGATTCATACAAGTTGGAAAATGACTTGAGGAACATTGTCTATAAATAGAAGTCATTTGTAAAGCATAAAAAAAGAAGTTTTACCAGTAGAAAGTAGTTATAGTCTTTAATACTTAGCTTGGTAGAGAATTAGTAGAATTCTCTAAATCCTTCAATAGACTGATGAGGAACATTGTAAGAGACTTTTGTAGTGCAATCTTTTGAAGGTGAATAAAGAAGAGGACTAATTCTCATATTGGTTGAGCAATTCTCAAACTCTATCTTTTTTACGTTCAACAGTTGCCATGAATACTATCTTTGAAGTTGAACTCTTAGTTGTTTCACTAACTATGTTGAACTAAAGACTTCATCTAGATCATAGATGAAGCTAATGAATTAACAAACATGATTTAACTTATTGCACTTACTAAGCTTGCATTTGTTTGTTTACTTGTTCAAGTTTTAATACTTGTTTTTGCATGGCCAACTTAAACAAGTCATTTAGTTGTTACTTGACATTGAGAGATGCATGTAACAATGCAAAATGAACAAGTAATGCTTAAGTCTTTCATATGAGAATAATGGATGCTTAAGTGAATCACTACAATTCATGTTACCATAAGATTTTATCATGAGAATAGTTAGAATCTTGTCATGTCATAGAGAGATCTAGTTATGACACATATGGAATTGGATTCTAAACAGAGCAAGATAACACTTAGTAGGTCATTCATGTTTGGTTCAATAGTGGATTCTATGTTCTAGACTTCTTAGCTTGAATTCTACAAAAGTTCTCAATCATAAATCTACTCTATTGAAGGGATCCCATATCACTCTTATTTTCATTTGTGTTTAGATAATAAAAGTTAATGAGAAAAAAGCTTTAGTAATTGCACATATTTGATTCCTCGTGGGATTCAACACCTAATACTCTAAATACTACTACCGACCCGTGCACTTGCGGAATAAGTTGGGAGAATAGGTTTTTATTACTTGATTTGATTTGTGTGTTTTTGTTCATAATTGTTATATCTAATCTACACTACGTCAAGTTTTTGGCGCCGTTGCTGGGGAATCAAGGCAATACTAGAGCCAAAGCTAACTTTATTAATCTAAACTTTGTACATATTTACTTGTGAATAATTATTTTTCTTTTCTTTTGTAGGTGTATGCATAGGAGTTTAAGAATTATGCTTCCATTTGATCCGAAAATAGAAAGAACTGCAAGGAAGGCAAGAAGAACAAGCTAAGGTGGAGGAGATTGGTGACACCTCAAGTACATCTCAACCTCAAGAACAAATCGAGGCAACCATGGAGGAGGTAAATCAAAATCCTAATTCTCAAACTCGTTCTTTAAGAGATTTTGCTATGCCGGATCCAACCGGTTCTCACACAAGCATAATAAGACCACCGGTGAATGCAAATAACTTTGAACTTAAGCCAGGATTAATTCAAATGGTTCAACAAAATCAGTTTGGAGGCAATGCTAATGAAAATTCACATTCACACTTGGCTAATTTCATGAAAATATGTGATACAATTAAACTAAATGGTGTTCCTGAAGATGCCATAAGGTTAAGATTATTTCCATTCTCTTTAAGAGACAAAGCCAAGCAATGGCTTCAAACTTATCCACCAAATACCTTTGCAACTTGGACGGACCTTTCCAAAGCATTCTTAAACAAATATTTCCTACCGGAAAAGACCGCAAGACTAAGGATGGACATTACCAATTTTAACCAATGTGAAGGAAAGTCTCTTTATGAGGCTTGGGACCGATATAAGGTACCTAATAAAAAAATGTCCACACCATGGACTTCCTGATTGGTTAATAATTCAAACCTTCTATAATGGAATTAATTATCAAACCAAAATCAATATAGATGCAGTCGCAGGGGGAGCCCTCATGGCAAAGTCGATGGAAGAAGCCAAGAGTTGATTGAAGAGATGGCAGCAAACCACTATCAATGGGCAAATGAAAGAGGTAATCCTAGAAGAACTCAAGGTATGTATGAAATTTATACTTTAGATATGCTTAGAGCTCAAATGCAAAATATGATGAATGTTTTCAATAAGCATGTCTCTAGTACTCAAAATTCATCTAGTGTTGCATATTGTCATTTGTGTGGTGATTCTCATGGTCCATCTTTATGTGCACAAGTTCAATATGTCAATATCTATAAGCCTTCCTCTTCTAATAATCCTTTTTCAAATACGTACAATCCCGGGTGGAGAAAACATCCAAATCTTGGGTGGAGGGAGCCAAAAATGATAACTCAACTCGGAATTTCACAAAATAAACCAGCTTGGGAGGTGGCTAATGAGAAGGTGACGGAAAGGGTGGAGCAATTTGAAAATAGAATGTTAGGAATGGCAAGATCTTTAAAAAATCAAATTGCTCAAATAGCCGAACAATTAAATCTTAGGAAACAAGGGGAGTTACCAAGTAGAACCGAAATTAATCCTAAGGAACAAGTCCAAGTTATTGCATTAAGAAGTGGAAGAATGCTAAAAGAATCAATCATTGAAGAATGTGGAAGTGAAAAGGATGAAAAAGAGGAAAAAGGGAAAGAAATAGTAAGTGATAAAGAAGATGGTGTTGAAAATATGAAAACTCAATCACAAATTATTCCTCTTCCACAACAAATTCCATTTCCACAAAAGGCTTAAAAATGAACAACAAGAAAAGGAATTTGAGAAGATCGCACAAATGCTACAGCAATTACATGTTAACATTCCTTTTGTAAATGCATTTTGCAGGTTCCCAAGTACAACAAATTTTTGAAGGATCTTTTGACGAGGAGGAAGAGTCTTGATGAATTTGCAACCGTAGCACTCACAGAAGAATGTAGTGCAAGGATCCAAAATAAATTGCCACCAAAGCTTAAGGATCTAGGGAGTTTTTCCATCCCATGCACTATTGGTGATTTTTTTTAATGGCAAAACCCCGTACACAGGGAGGGATGCCACCCCGTAATTTGATTAATATTAAGAGTTACAAAAACAAGTGAGAGAGGGATATAAGCCTTACCTCTCGTTATACATAGCTAGTCAAAATAAAAGAAAATATAAAGCAAGAAATTAGGAGTACAAACTCCTTTTACAATAATACAATGATAAAATACGATTGCAACTAATGGTACTTAAAATGAAATGAGGGGAAGCTTAATTGATCCTAATCTAACTACACCACGAGCCTCTTTGGGAAGATCTTGAAACTGAAGGAAATTTTGATCATTAGAGGATTGGCAACCCTCCTTAGATAATATGTCAGCTGGCATATTAGTTTCACGAAAAACAATGTGATACACAAACTTTGTGTTCTCTATACCTCTCCAATTCGTCAAGCATTTGCATCAAAGACCACGGGCAAGCAACAATCCCATTTATAATATTCACCAATGCATGAGAATTAGATTCCATAGAAAATCTATTCACTCCTTTGCTACAACACACCGAACTCCATGCATAAATTCTTTGAATTCAGCTTCCAAACTAGTACCCCACCCTAATGCACATTTAAAACCAAACACTACCTTACCACTTCTATCCCGTAGTAAGCCTCCTCCTCCGACAAGGACCTGGATTACCTAATGAACAGCCATCTGTATTGAGTTTAAGGCAATCCACTAGAGCCAATCAAGTAACCATTGAAATTTCCACCTTCCTTTTCAATTTGTCTGCATGCATGTAGAAATCATTCCAACTGCGAGTATCAATACATAATTTAAATTTTTGTTCCCGTGCCAACTTGATGTCCCCAAAAACACTATGTGCAACTTGTTCCCAGGATCTCTGCTTTCTACAAAGACAAATTCATTTCGAGCCTTCCATAGAATAAGCACAGGAGTAATATTATGTAAGAAAGCAGTAAAGTTATTTTTGGAAGGCAAAAACCACCAATCCATAAGCCTCAATCTTAGCAACTGCCGCTCAACATGGATCCACACTGAGGAACCGAAAAAAATCCACACATTATGTGATATCTCCCCTTGCCCAAAAATATGCTCAAACATTTCGACTTCATGGCACTGACAACACCAACATCTTGAAGGTCCATGGATGCCAAATTTTGCAACAACATCTGCACATGAAATCTTCTCATGCAGCATTCGTAACATGAACATCGATATTTTTAGAGGTAGGAACGAATCCTAAATTCTCTTATAGAAAAAACCAGCAGCTCTCCCCTCCCTTATACAATTGTAAGCCTGATTTTGTAGAGAAAATCCCTGAAGCATTCAACTTCCAAATCAATTTGTCTTGTCCTTCAGTGTTAGGGGGAGGCTTGGCCATAATTTCTTGAAGTATCAACTGGGGAATTATATGGGAAAGAGCTTCTACATCCCACCTTTCTCCCTTCACAAAGTCTCGTACCACCCTATCTTCATGAATATCCCTGTATTGAGATAGAGCACCCGACCCTAGCCAATCATCATGCCAGAAACTCATCCCTCCATGTTTTTCTAGCCAACAGATACTAGATTCAGCAATATCTCTAGCTCCTAGCATTCTCTTCAAAAGGCTTGAATCTGTTTGCCTGGCTGCTTACTTGCATAGGATGAACTTTCTTACAGTATTTTGCTCTCATGAAAGTTAACCACAATGATTTCTGTTCCCTGAATCTCTACCACAATTTTATAGAAAAAGCATCATAGATATCCGCTAAGGAACGAAGGCCTAGTTCCTTCCTTCCTCTTTCGCGTAACACAGTTGTTTCCATCTAAACCAATGATGCTTTTCACCTTCCTTAGATAATCCCCAAAAAAATCTAGCAAAGACTGATTCCAGATTTTTAAGCACAGCCCTAGGAAGACATGAAGCAGATAAAATGTGCAATGGAATGGAAGAGAGAATATGTTTTACCAAGACTAGCTTTCCTTCCTATAGATAGAACCGGTTCTGCCATCTCAGGATCTTTGCCAGCAATGACCTGGCTAAGGCTAGTCAAAGTATTTTCTTTTAGACCTCCCAATAAACAATGGAAACCCCAGATAATGCATAGGGAAATCTTGTAAGAAAATCCAATCAACTCCTTTATGCTCTGGATTCTGGACCTAGAAGTGTTTGGATGACATAGAAAACCACTCTTTTGAATGTTAACCCGTTGCCCTGAACATCGTTCATAGGTCCCCAAGGTTTCCATAACCACCTTCAATGTTCTTTTGAGGCTCCAAAAAAAATGATAATATCATCTGCAAAAGAAAGATGTGTTATCTTAGGGCATGATTGTGGGATACTGAAAGCAGAGAAACTTCTATGTTTTGGGAGACGATTCAAAGCTCTAGATAACCCCTCTGCTGCCAGAAGAAATAGAGCCGATGATAAGGATCACCCTAACGTAGCCCTCTTGTGGATTTAAAAAAACCTTGTGGAACACCATTTATGATAATGGAAAACCAGCAGTTGGAGATTAACTGCCAGATCATGTCAATCCACCTCTCCCCTGAATCCAAAAGCTCTCATTACCCGAAGTAGGTAACTCCATGATACACGATCGTACGCTTTTGCCATGTCCAGTTTGAGCACCACATTACCTACCCTATTCTTCTTTTTCATGCCACTCAGTAGTTCCTGATGCCAACAAAAAGTTCTTCAGACATCAGTCTTCCTTTCACAAAGCCACTCTGTTGTAGGAGAGATTAACTGAGAGAGGAAGCCTAGCAAGCCTATCAGCCAACACTCTTGATACAATTTTGTTAAGAAAATTGCACAAGCTTATTGGACAAAACTGAGCAAACTCTTAGGGTGACTGACTTTCGGTATCAATACCAGTAAGGTCGATGACACACATCTTGGAATCTCATCACTACAGAAAAAACTGGTAATAGCTCTATAGACATCATTAGCAATAATCTCCCAAGCACATTTGAAGAAGAGGCCAGTGAAGCCATCAGGACCTAGGAGCACTCTCTCCATCCATAGCAAGCACCACATTTCGCACTTCCTCCATGGTTGGAAACCGTTCCAAAATTTCAGCATCATCATTCGTTAACAAAGTTGGAATTTGAGACAATGAGTAATTATTTTCAGACATCTTCATTGAGCAAAAAGGTTGCCAAAATAGCTGCATGCCTCATCAACAATCCCATTCTCAGTCTTCGAATCCATTCACCCGAAGCTCCTTTAATTCTATGAATCGTAGATCTGCGATCTTCGTTCAGCAACAATAGGCATGAAAAAATTTAGTATTCTTGTCTCCTTTAGTCCACCATTTAACTGAAGCTTTTATGCTCCAATAGCTTTCCTGTACGCACAATGCCTCATTTAGCGCTGTTTGAGACTGATGCAAACTTTCTCTAGCTTGATCCGAACCCTCCTCATCAAACCATTTTTCATCCTCTGCCACTTTGATCTCTAAGGACCTGACCTTGTCAAAGATGTTCCCAAAAGTTTGCTTGGACCATAATGTCAAAGCATTTTTTCACTAGACTTTCATTTTCTCTGCCAGAGTCTTCATTGGAGAGCCCCTATATCTATGTGCCAATTTTCTTTTACTACCTCCATGAACTTCGGATGAGAAGTCCAGAAATGCAGGAATCTGAAATGCCTTTTGTTTATTTTCTGATCTTACACTGTCTAGAGAACAGGAGCAGGAGCGTGATCAGAAGGGCTTCTAGAAAGGTGCTGCACGTTCACCTCAACTTTATTGTCCAGAAAAGGAGTGATTAAGCAGAATTCTATCCAACCTCTTCCAAATCCTTGCCCGACCTGTGTCTGTTGTTACACCATGTACTATGACGAGCCTAGTGAATCCTGCATCACACACTTGAACATCTTGCGTAAAAGTAAGGAAATCCAATGCTTCATTTACCTGAAATGCACTGCCCTCCCTTTTTCTCTTCCGCTGTTAACTACTATATTAAAATCCCCCCCAATCAACCATGGAATATTTACATCATTCTCTTGTTTTAAACACTCCCATAATTCTTTCCTCTTCTCATTATCGCAACTAGCATGCACAAATGATAAGCTTGCAAGGAGAATAAAACAAAGGGCATTGAGTATGTAAAGAGATATGCTGATCACTCTCAGCACTAATGGAACAAGAAAACGTCTGCTTGAAAAAAAACCCATATGGACCCCGTACCATTAAATAACCCACCATCCATTCCTAGCTTCATTTTGATCTCTTTAAACCTTTCTACACCAATTTTTGGTTCACATATAGCCACTAATTGCAAGTTAAAGACCTTAATAAGTTTCTTTAATCTTCTTATATTGGAAGCTTTAGCAACCCCTCTAATGTTCCAGAATAGCATATTATTCATTGGAAATAGAAAAAGAAGCTTTAGAATTTTTTTTTATCTTAGAACTCTATCAGAAATCACAATACCTCCCTTCTGCTTTTGCTTTCTGTTCAGACTTTGCATAGATCCTGCTGTTGGTGGTCTTCCATGGGCATCTGTGAGAGTTCCAAATTACAGAATTCCAGTCGCTTGTCCACCTGCTGCATGGCTGTTTCACTGCCTTGCAACTTGCATCCTCTCGGACGACAGATTACCTGCAGTTACTTCTGCTTCTAAGATTTGCTCCGAAAAATTCAATTCCTGTTGGCCTTCCCCTTCACTTCGCTCCTCCAGTTAGAAAGCTCCTCACCCTCATTAGGTTTTTGAAAGGTTACAGCCATATTTCCAGGATTAATCTATTTGGCAATAGTGCTAGTAACAACCTCCCCAGCTTGCAACAGTTCTGGAGCCTCAAAGTGTCTTTCCAAGCCACTACCAGATCTGACTTTATGAGCCTCAGGGGTTGACAAAACCTCCAAACTATCCTTAGTTCTTGTTTCCTTGCCATCAGGATGCTTTCTACCATCAACCTCTGCTTCCACCAAGGTATCCTTTTCTTCTAGATTCATTTGATTAGTAATAGGATCCTCCCTCACGTTAGTCTTACCACTATTATTTTGCAGCATAGAGGATTTAGGAATAATGTGCATTTGTTGGACTTTTGGAACATATTGCTTTGTCTCTTTTCCACAAGTTTCTGCTATAGCAATCTCCCTCCCTTTTGGAAACAACAGCTTACATTCTGATTGAGCATGTCCTTGTTTGTGACAATGATTGTAGTAAAGTGGTAACTCTTCATATCTGATGCGATGCCAAAAGCCCTCTGAACCACAAGCAATCTAGATACATTGTGGAAGATCTTTCATCAGATCAACATCAATGCAAACTCGCGCAACATTAGGTCTGGATAGATTGGCTGTTCCAGCATCTAGTTTGATGGGATCACCAATAGCATTAGCGATCTTAAAGAGACCAGCTTTGTCAAATAGATGGATGAGTAGACCTTCAAACGATACCCAAACTGGTGCACGAGAAGGTTCCATATCCAGACAAAAGTTTGGGCTCCATTTAAAGACCCGCATCTGAAATTCTTGGATAGACCAAAGCCCAAGCAACCAGCAATGCAAGAAATCCTCTTCCTTTTGGAATCTGATGAGAACATGTCTAGGGTCTAGCAAACCCAAGGCAAACGTGCCTGAGAAACCAATTGCAGTGAATAATTTGCGCATAACTTCCATACTTGGTCTGCAGTGGGAAAACTTCCCAACCAAGGCAAACATGAAAGCAACGACAGTTTATCGACTTTTTCTTGAGAAAAGGAGACCGAAGGTTCAACCCTGTAAAGCGTGAGTGGCTTGATCTTCAGAGGGGAGGGTGATTTGTTCATGACATCTTCTGCAAACGAGCGATTAATTGAAGAAGCCGATTGTCCTTTCAACCAAAGGTTGAAGGGCAGCCATGGAAACCCTAAATTCAAAAAGAAAATGAGAGGAAAGCTAGAAGAGAGAGAGAGAGAGAGAGTAGGTTTTTTTTATTTGATCAACATAAATATATTCATACTATTGGTGATGTTAATTTTTGCCAATGCTTTATGTAATTTGGGTGCTAGTGTATCATTAATCCCCATGTCAATAGTTAGAAGGCTAGGCTTTAAAGAAGTTCAAAGTACAAACATTACATTACAACTAGCTGATAGGTCCATTAGGCATCCACTTGGGGTTCTTGAAAATGTCTTAATGAAAGTGGAAAAGTTTATCATCCCGATTGATTTTGTTGTTATAGATATGGAGGATGATATAAATATGCCTATCATAGTTGGTAGACCTTTTCTTGCTACCGCCGGTGCAATCATCGATGTGAAAAATGGCACATTAAAGTTAAAAGTAGGGGATGAAGAGACATCCCTCTTCTACTTTTAACGTGTATTTAATTGATGATTTAAATGATAATATGCCTAATGTTTCATTTTTAGGACTTGGAAGTACAAGAAGAAGCACAATGAGAAGGAAGGACCAATTATACTTCATAGACATATCTACACCCAAAAGAGTAGAGAATTCTTTAGGTTATGGTCCTCAAAAGTGAAGACTACACCTACAAAGTCTAGCTTTAGACTTTAAATGAAGTGCTTGTTGGGAGGCAACCCAACGTTTTCAATATTTTTGTGCACTTTTAGTTTGTATTATTATAGATTAAGTAGTTTAAAGTTTGTTTGTTTTGTTTGTTTTGTAGGTATGCAAATTAGAACTTGATGATCTAGTTTGATTCAAGATGATACAATCATGAGTTTGACTTTAAAATGCCTTCTTCTTAAGCATTTCATACTTATAAGAATGCTTAACATATGTATTATTTGCTATATGAGGTGTTTTAGAAGCTGGATTTGATTAAAGTTACTATATGAGCAAAAAGGTCATTTGGTGATTCAATGAAATTATATGTTGTTTGGCCTTGGTTTTATCCTTCAAGTGCTCAAAGAAACATGTGTGCATTATTGGGTTGGACTGTACATTCAAATTTTGCATTTTATGCAACTTGAAGATTCATGCTCAATCCATGCAAAGCATTGTGAATTTAATGCAAGATTTGATGGATTTATGTTTGCACATGTGTATTTTCATAATTCAAACTTGTTCCTAATGTGAAAGGGTTCAAACACATGTTAAATTTAAAGTTGAAAGTGCTGCAGAAAGTGGCATTAACCAATAGAATAGTAACCTGCAAAATTGGAAAATCACTGCCTGTTGCAGGAAGTGATACACGACACAGAGATACGTAGACGTCATCCGTGTATCGCTGCCGCATATCAACTTCTGGGAGCTCAGTGCAATACGTTGTGTAGAGATACGCGGATTGGTTAAGAGATACGCGGGTAATCATCTGCGTATCACTGTTCAAAGTGGCTTTTCATGTTCGTTTTCATTGGTTTCAATTGGTTCACTTGCAACATGTGTTTCATGATTTGTATACATGTTTTGGACACTAAAGTAAGCACTTTAATATGTTCCAATCTTGCATGTTCATAGTTTAAGTTTAATTTGTAATTATGAATACATGGCATAATGGTTTATTTTTTATATGAAGCAACTTTGACCAAGTTTCTTTAGCATTTTACTTCATCAATACATAATACATGTGCTCATATTACTTGTATTTAAAAGTTTCACCCCCTTGGACCCACATTGCATTAACTACGTGTGGGGAAAATTCAAAGCTTTTAAGTATGCTATGTTCATTTTGTCTTTCACTAGCTATTCATTTATCATCTAACATAGCAATTGAGTATTTTTAAGCTTTAGTCAAGGAGAATGAGCAAGAATAGACAACAACAAACAAACATGATGAAGCATTGCAAAGGAGAGACTTGCCAAAGGCCAAGGAATTCAAGGACACAAACAATATCAACCTTTAATTCTCAAACCAAGCAAGGGGAGTTTTCTTGTTTCATATTTCATTCTTAACTTTTTCTTTACACATTGAGTACAATGTTTCATACTAAGTGTGGGGGGAAGGTGTAAGAATATGTTTGGTTGGGATTTGGAGTATAGTGTCAAGATATTGTTTTAGTAAAATATGGCCAAAAATTTTTGAAAATCTGCTTCTTTAACATGTTTTCATGCCATATACTTGTTAAATTTCTTTACTTGTCGAAGTAATTTATGCAACTTTGTTTGAATATTTTCTACAAGAATATGAGAAATAGTCATTATATGATTAGGAGTTTTGTTTTTAAGAAAGCATATCTTGACAAATGGTTGTAATTATATCTTGATTTGGCATGTTTGATTTTAAATTTCTTTTCTTTAATTAATTTTGCATTCCTATGTGGTAGATATGGATAAGAAGTATACTTATTTTAATAAATGAACAATAAGATTATGAAGTTCAATGATCAATGTTTACTTATTACTACTCCAATGATTCAAAATGCTTAGTAACCGGGAATCTTCATCACAAAATGTCGATTTTCGCGTCAAAAGGTAATTGAATTAAGAGTATGCATAGCAAGTTTGATTGAAGGTGAATTGTTGAGTAATAAGGGGTCTTCATCACAAAATGTCGATCCTTTCATCAAAAGACAATTTCGCTTCTCAAACTAATGATTAAAATATGGTAAAAAAAGGTTAAAGTGTTGAGTAACCAGGGGTTTTCATTTAAAAATGTGAACTTTCGTATTAAAAGACACTTGCAAATTATAAAGTTTAACATGTCCCTATTGTGTGTAATTAAGTTGTATATAATTGTCCATATTGAATACTTAGAATGTGAAATTTTGTAAAGAATTGAAATTTTGTTGAACAAAGTTTAATCTTGAAATAATTACTTCCCTTTTACTCGGTATGATGAGTATTAGAAACTTAACAAGGAAATGCATAATGCCTATTTACCCTATCTTGTGAAATTATATTCAACAATGAGGCATGTGTTATTTCAAATTCTTGAATCATTATTTGATCTCTTGATTTTCCAATTGCTTAAGGACAAATAATGATTTAAGTGTGGGGGAGTGATAAGTGCTAAAGTGAACTAGTTTTTTTTAGGTTAGGTTTTTAGAGTTTTCCATGAGTTTTTCTCTATTTCTTAGCTATTTCTTCTCTTTTATGATTTTAATGCCAAATTGTGTAAATGTATGATTTAAAAGTGTTTTTACACCATTTTGTAGGGTTTTGATAGCTTCAACTCGATTTCAATTGATTGGAGTGCAATGAAGAAATAGGCGAAGAAGAATTGGAATGGAAACAGTTTGGCAGCTTGGACATATTTCAGTGTTTTGATCATATCTAGAGCTAGAGACATTGGATTGGGATGAATCTTGAAGTATTTTGAAGCTAAGACAATTTTCTACAATTCATACGAGACATCAAAGTCCAGTTCTCACGTTTCAATGGTCAAAATCCCAAGTTACTGAAGCACATTTGCACTGCGAGGCTGTTCCGACCAGTTCTTAGTATTTTGAGTACATCTCTGGCCACAGACCTCTAAATGACATTATTTTTGATGTTTTGGAAAGCTATCTCAAGGGGTTACAACTTTTGTGTTTTAAGAAAAGCTAATTCGGCTTTCTTGGAGGTCAAATCTGACGTAGACAAACCGCGTGACAACCCGCGCGCGATTTGTGCTGCGGTTTCCATTCAGAAATTAAGTGAACAAACCGCGCGACAACCCGCGTGCGGTTTATGCCGCAGTTTCTTCACAGAATCTGCAGCGTATTTAGCAGCTAAACTGGCCATTTGACGAGGAGAAGAACCCTAACTCGGAGGAAAAACACACACACGCCGCACACACCTCAAAAACACATATTTTGCACATCTAGAGTGATGTAGGGAGGAGAAAGCAAGAGTAGAGGGACAACTCAAGGGCTTCAATGGTGAAAGCAAGAAGATTTTATCAAGATGCAAGGGAAGGATTCAAGAGGGCTGCATGAGAATGAGCTTTCTCTTTCTTTCTTGTCTTTTGTTAATTTTATTCTTGTAATTATGAATTGAGTTGTTTATGATTTAGATGGGATGAACCCTAGATTCTTATGTCTATGATTTTATTCTTGATTTAATGAAAGACCCACTTTGTTCTTAGATTTATTCATGAGTTTATTTGTGTTTTGGATTGGGATTTGCATGCATCCTTCAATTCAAGTATTGATTTTGTATGGGTATATCGAGAGATTGCAAATATGATTAGATCATTTCATGAATAGAGACAACTTGAATGAATTGCTAGAGATAGGATTACATGAGTTCTTCCTAAGTTGAGTTTTAGGATTAAAGCTCAACCACAAATGGAGTCCATTGATTAGAAATTGCATCTTTTAGGGGTTTTAATTGAGAAGAGATTCCAATTAATCAACCGAGAAGGTAGGAATTGTTTCACTTGAGAAAGGATATAATTCACATAAGGGACTCCGGGGTCTAAGAAATTGGGTTAATCATTAATCAAGTTAGAGTCTTGGCATGTTGGTTTAGGGGAATTCTTCATCTAAATTCACCTCTACTTTTGTCCATTCTCTCTACTGAATTCTATATTGTCATTTAGTTAGATAATTAGTTTTAGCTAATTTGTATTTTCAGTTAATTCGTCATTCACTTTGTGAGGTTAGATAATAGAAAGAAGGTTAATACTAGTACTCACATAGTCCCTGTGGGATACGACACTCGGTACTCCTGTACACTGTACTACTGGAAACGATAGGTGCACTTGCCTAAGTATCCGTAGTGTAGCGAAACGGATATCTGGGAGTTTGATAAGTAATAAATTTACCAATATTATTATATATATTATTATATGTTTAAGATGTTATTTTAATATAATTATAGTATTTTTGGTTGCAAATGACTCATTTTTCAACAATTCATAAGAATTAGGATTTTTACCAGAATTAGGGTTTTGAGGCGAAATTTTTATTTGAGCAAATTAATGCACAATTCTTGTGTCTAATTGTAGGTTCCTCATACTAAAACTTATTTTGGATCAATTTGAGTAAAGGAAGATCAAACTCAAGTATGATTCAAAGAGTTAAAGTTGAATGAATGACTTGAAGGAAAAATTTTGCAAAAATAATGGAAAAAACCAAATCTTCATCAAAATGCTTGAAAATACGTGGAAAATGCTTGTACACATCAGGTCCAACTCAGCAAAAATCAGAAATCAAGTGGGGGCCACAAGGATGTGATCTGCGGATGGGATATGCGGATGAACATCCGCGTATCGCCATCCACGTATCGCAATACGGCTGAACTTTTTAGGGCATCAACTTGCATCCTCTTCCAGCTAGTTTTTGCAGGCATTTTCAGATGAAGATAGGATTCTGCAAGTGGGAGAATATATTGGAAGCATAAATGAAGACTTTTGTACCCATTTGGAATCCCCAAGCAAATCTTCATCATTTCCATGCATTAATGATTCATGCAAGTTGGAAAATGACTTGAGGAACATTTGTCTATAAATAGAAGTCATTTGTAAAGCATTAAAAAAAAGTTTTAGTAGTAGAAAGTAGTTAATAGTCTTTAATTATACTTAGCTTGGTAGAGAATTAGTAGAATTCTCTTAATCCTTCAATAGAGTGGTGAGGAACATTGTAAGAGACTTTTGTAGTGCAATCTTTTGAAGGTGAATAAAGAAGAGGACTAATTCTCATATTGATTGAGCAATTCTCAAACTCTATCTCTTTTACATTTCAATAGTTGCCATGAATTCTATCTTTGAAGTTGAACTCTTTAGTTGTTTCACTAACCATGTTGAACTAAAGGCTTCATCTAGATCATAGATGAAGCTAATGAATCAACAAACATGATTTAACTTATTGCACTTACTAAGCTTGCATTTGTTTGTTTACTTGTTCAAGTTTTAATACTTGTTTTTGCTATGGCCAACTTAAACAAGTCATTTAGTTGCTACTTGATATTGAGAGATGCATGTAATAATGGAAAATGAACAAGTAATGCTTAAGTCTTTCATATGAGAATAATGGATGCTTAAGTGAATCACTACAATTCATGTTGTCATAAGATTTCATCATGAGAATAGTTGGAATCTTGTCATTTCATAGAGAGATCTAGTTATGACACATATGGAATTGGATTCTAAACAAAGCAAGATAACACTTAGTAGGTCATTCATGCTTGGTTCTATAGTGGATTCTATGTTCTAGACTTCTTAGCTTGAATTCTACAAAAGTTCTCAATCATATAATCTACTCTATTGAAGGGATCCCATATCACTCTTATTTTCATTTCTGTTTAGATAATAAAAGTTAGTGAAAAAAAGCTTTAGTAATTGCACATATTGATTCCTCATGGGATTCGACACCTAATACTCCAAATACTACAACCGACCCGTGCACTTGCGGAATAAGTTGGGAGATTAGGTTTTTATTACTTGATTTGTGTGTTTTTGTTCATAATTGTTATACCTAATCTACACCAAGTGAGTTGCTCCACGGCCTACCCCGTGGCTAGCTACTGCATATATGATCTAATGTGTTTTATGAAATTTGTGTGTTTTTTAAAAGGAGGAATCAGTTGCTAACTGCAGAGACAAAGATGAGAGGAGTTTTAGGCTTCGGAGAAGAGAACGAGAAGAAGAAAAACAACCCGAGAGAGAGGCTTTCTGGACTCCAATCTCAAAAGAACCAAGAAGCAATACACGTAAGGGCTTTAGGTGGAAGAATTGCAGCAATAAAGAAGGGGAATCTCCACATCAACACTTGAAGATTCAAGATCGCCATGAGAATGGGTTTTATTGTTCTTTCTTTGTTGATAGTGGGATTTTCTTATTCTAGTATGAACTAATTCACTTGGAACCTAGATGGGGTGAACCCTAGTCTTTTTGTTGTGGAATTTATTCAATTTGGTTAATGAAAGTTACCCTTTTTGCTTATTAGATTGGATTGTGTACACTCTTTTCTAATCCGCGATTTCAATTAAAGGTAATTGAGAAATTACTTGGTTGATTAGAATCACTAATAAGTAATAAATTTACAAATATTATTATATATACTGTTACATGTTTTAGGCATCATTTTAGTATAATTATAGCAATTTTGGTTGCAAATGACTTATTTTTCAACAATTTATAGAATTAGGGTTTTCTCCTGGAATTAGGATTTTTGAGGCGAAATTATTATGTTAAACATTTAATGTACAATTCTTGTGTATATCTGTAGGTTCATCAAGCTTAAACTCATTTTGGATCAATTGGAGTCAAGGAAAATCAAATTCAAAAGTGATTTAAAGGGTTAAGCTTTGATGAACAACTTGGAGAGAAATTGGAAAGTTAATTGTACAAAAATATGTGGGAGATCTAAAAATATGTGGAAATGCATGGATAATGTCTGCACACATGGATTCTGGATGAGCAAAATTAGAAATCAAGTGGGGGCCACAAAGGTGTGATCTACGGGTTGCCACTCACGGATCCCACTCGCAGATCGACGTTAGCCAGCAACTTCTATGGCTTCAACTTGGATCTTCAACCAGCTGTTTTTGTAGACCTTTTTAGATGGAGATAAGGTTTTGCAAGTTGGAGATTTCATTGAAAACATAAATGAAGACTTTTGTGCAAATTTGGAATCTCCAAGGAAATCTTCATCATTTCTATGCATGAAATGCATTTGCAAGTTGGAAAATGACTTGAAGAACATTTGTTTATAAATAGAAGTCATTTGTAATGCATTAAAAACAAGTTTTTGTAGTAGAAAGTAGTGGTTAGCTTAGTTTTACATTAAACTTGGTAGATAATTAATAGAATTCTCTTCATCCTTCAATAGAATAGTGAGGGTCATTGTAAGAGAATTTTGTAGTGCAACTTTTGAAGGTGAATAAGAAGAGAAGCTTATTTCAATTTGGTTGAGCAATTCCTAAACTCTATCTCTTTTACTTTCATTTGTTACCATGAATTCATGCTTTGAAGTTGAACTTATAATTGTTTCACTAACCATGTTGAACTAAAAACTTCCTCTAGAATATAGGTGAAGCTAATAAATCAACAAACATGATTTAATTCATTTGCACTTGCTTTTTTTTTTTCAATTGGCTAACCCTGTACACAGGGGGGGACACCACTCTCAAATTTTATTAATGTCGCGCCCCAAAAAAATCGTGAGCAAAGGGTGCTAGTTGGGTCGTTGACTGTCGCGTCCCAAAAAGGATGGTCCGGTCTGAGATCCCTTTGAAAAGATAGGTTTTGGAAAAAAAATTTGCGTGTTTGGTAAAAATCGAGTTTTAGTAGAAAAGCGTATTTTAAGAAAAATGGTATTTTAAAAGAAAACAAGGCCGGGACTAAAAATGCGATAGGTTTGGCCAAATAATTTTTGAAAAAGGGTTTTATTTTAGAAAATGGAGTCGCCACTTGGTATTGAGTTAGGGTATACCAAGTCACCCGAAAAAATTGTTTAAACAAAACAAAAAGTAAAATTTTTTAAAAATAATTTAAAACCCTTTTTTGACTCCGGTCTACAAAAAACGAGAGAAAAAGGTCTGGGAGTCACATTTGAAGAAAGGGAAGGCAAAGGCTTACGCCTAAGGCACCCTTTCAACCTAGCCGAGGCTAGTTGCGAGGTTTAATCAAAATTTCCTAAATTAACCCTAGATTCTATCGCGTTCGGATGTATCTAAATGAATGCAAATCCTGAGTCTAAATGTGAGTATTGAAAGGGTCAAAATATTCTGTCGAGGCTTGGTCGGAATTATTGCATTAATTGCGAAACCCGAGTCGAGACCTCGAGGGAGTTATGAGTTTATGCAAAATGTGATGCAAAAAGAGAGAAAATAATAATATATAGTAAGTGAAGAAAGAAGGTGAGTATGCAATATGACGGGTACGGGGGACTAATAACTCGTGACTGAATGTTTCTACTCACGAAGGGGGGAACGGCCTGTACGCCACCGCTTCCCACGTGAGTAGACGACTATTTCTAGTCAGATCACACAAATGTCCTAAAGTCTAAGTGAGATGCAACCTAGACATCATGCATTTTTAAAATGTGTCAAAATAATAATAAGGATAATAATAATAATAATAGTAATAATAAAATCATGACAAAAGAAAACTAAAAGTGTGTGAAATGAGATGTGAAATGCACCCGAATGTACCTAACACTAAAATATCCTAAGGGTCTAGCGTTGGACTAGCCCGTTCTAAAAAGTCCCACTAGCATTGGACTAGCGGGAAGAAAGAAACCACAACTAGCGTTGGACTAGTGTGGTGACAGAATACTATAAATCATAAATTAAACATTAAAGCATGAATTAAAAGCAAATTAAACATATAAAAACATATAAGATCACATAGGAGCACATAACACATAAGCATAACATTCTAGATGCAAAAATCCTAAGAAAAGCAGTAAAAGAAATAAACATGTAAACACACAAAAGCAAAGAACCCTAACTATTACACCGGGGGGGCTTGATTTACAATTTAAAAGGGCAAAAATAAAAAAAATGCCCTATTTATTACACTTGCTATCTAAATACAAAAGTTTTGCTAAAATATGAGAAAAATAATCTAACTATTACATTGACTGGCTAAATACAAAATATTATATTTTACAAAAATAATAAAAATTCAAAATTAAATAACTTAAATGTAAAATACGCAAAAAGTATGTAAAATAAGAAACAAACAAATAATAATAAGAATAATGCATAAAAATCACATTGGAGCATATTGGAGCACATAAAGAAGAAAATAACAAGGAGTCAGGATACCTCTTTGGAGACCCAGTACCAATGCTTAAAAATGAATACACACGTTAAGGAACCACTATAGAGATAAATAAAGCATAAGACATAAAAAATACTAATAAATTGAGGAAAGAGAATGATAATTCTATCATATTAAAGGGCCTAAAAACAAAAATTGCAGGCTTAAAGGATTAAAAGGACAAAAATGGAAAATTTAACTAATTTAAGGGCAAAATTGGAAAGATTACACAAAGTCTAGGGACAAAATATGAATTAATGCAAATTGGGGGGAAAATAGTAAATTCTAACAACTAAGGGGGACTAAGAATAAAATTTTATAAAGCTTAAAGGGTAAAAATAAAAAATAAAATAAAATAAAATAAATCCACGTAAATGGGGGGCAAAAATATAAACTTCAGCAAGGAAAAAAAATGCAAGTGTAGAGGACTTAATTGAAAAGAAACTAAACATTTAGGGACTAATTGACAAATGACGTGCATAAATTAAAAGTGTTCCATGACATAGTGACAATAATCAAATGACTAGGGGCCAAGACATAAATAAACATTCTATAATCCAATGACTAGAAAAATGTCCAGAAAAAAAGAAAAAAAATTTACGGTTTAGACAAAAAACAAAACACTAAAATCTAAAACAGAAAATCAGAAAAAAACAAACACTAAGATTCAAGATATAAAATTTTTCTTTCTTTCTTTCTTTTTTTTTAGAGTCGTCTTCTTCATTGTTTTCTTCTCTCTTTCATTCTTCCCACTCTCTCTCACCTACTGTGACTCTTTCTGCCGTCTCTCTCGCTCTCTCTCTTCTAACTTCTTCTTCTTCTCTTCTTCCTTTCTTTTCTATTTCTCCAATCTTTTCTCTCCAGTTTCTTTCTTTTTCTATTCTGTCAACGCCTCACTCTCTCCTCTCTCCCTACCTGTTCACTCTCTTCTCTCTTCCTATTTGTCTATCTTCTCTCTCGTTGATTCTCTCTCTCTCTCTCACTTTCTCCCCTTGTTTTCTTTTCTACCAAAAGTTTCCAAAATCCAAATTACCCAATCAAAACATCAATCACTCATAACCAAAGATAATGAATCACAAAATCAAGAGTTGTGATGACATTTACTTGCCCAATGGAAGGAAAATCAGAGACTATAAACATGAATCAAGAACTGATACCTGTTTTGGGGCGGAGGCCTTGACTATGGCTTCCCTCAATTTGGCTGAGGGAAAAGTTGTGAAGTGACGCCTCCAGTTACAGTCCTTGGTGACGAGGAGGGAGTGGCTTTGCTGGCATGTTTTTTCTGGGCTTTGTAGGTTGCAAAAACTGATGGTGGTAGTGGAAATTGGTGGTGACTGAATGGGGGAGAAGACTGTGACTGCGGGTGGAAGCAACAGCTGGTGGTTGTGGTTAATTTGTTGGTAGTGATTGTGTATGTTTGTGATGTGTGTGTGTGAAATGTGCTTGATGTTGTGATTATGGTTGTAGGCAATTGATTTGTGTTTGATATTTTGTCTGATTTTGTGCAAGTCTTGGTGGGTGATTGGGACTAATTTGTCCGGAATTGGCTGCGGTTGGATTTTAGGATGGCAGTTTTGAAGTGTTTTTGCCTGATTAAAATTGGGCATACGATTTGGAGCTTATGGCAGTGGTGTGAGAAGCAGAGTTGAAGGGCTAATGGTTGGCTTCTGTGATTATGGTGGTGATGCGATTGGGGTGATAGAAATTGGCCGATTAATGGCTCTTGAATGATGCAATTTGTGGTGACTGATAGGGGTTTACGGTGGTGTGATTACAGGGGCTACTTGGTGGTGACTTTGGCGCCATTTTGGGCTGTAAAAACGAGAGACAATGGACTGTGGTGCTTGTGGGTGATGAGTTGTTGCAGTTGTAGTGGAGGTTGGTTACTGGAGTTGTTCTTGAAGCCTAGACGGTGGGTGGAGAGGGGGTTGCAGGGGGTTTAATTGGGGTTGTGATGACTGAATTCAGTGTGTTTTTGTGTGTCTGTGTGTGATTGAGATATGTGTGTGTGTCTGTATGTGTAAAGTTCTGGCTATGTGTGTTTGAGTGTGTTGCAAAGTGTGTGCTTGAATGTGAATCTGTGTGTTTGAATGCATGTGAAGTGTGTGCATGTGAATCTACTGTGAAGTGTGTGTATGTGAATATACCGTGTGCAGATTGTGTTTGTGTGAATTTGGGTTTATGTGTGCAGTGTGTGTATTGTGTGTGAAAATCTGTGTGTGTTTTTAGTACCTACGGTTATGAACATGGATATGTGAGTGTGTGTTTATTGACTGTGCTGGAAATGGTATGACAATGTGTTTGGGCTGTGTTGAGTGAGTGGATTTGCTGTGTGTGTTTGTTGTGTGTATGGAGGCGTGAGTTTCAGTGTTAGTGAATGTGTGTAGTGTGTGTTTGGGAACGCAGGTGTCTGTGTGTGAGTTACTGTGTGTATGTGTGCAAGTGTGTGAGAGAGAGTGAGTAGTGTGCAGGTGTGTGAGAGAGAGTGTTAGTGTGTGTAGTGTGTGAGAGAGAGTGAGTATGTGTGTTCTTGGTGTTCTAGGTGTGTAGTTGAAGATGTACTAGTGTGTGTTCTTAGTGTTTTAGGTGAGAACTTGAAGATGTGTGTAAAAAAAAGTGTGTGTTCTTGGTGTTCTTGGTGAAATGAAAAACTAAAAAACTAAAAAAACTAAAAACTTTCCCTAGGTTTTTTATTTTCTCCTCTCTTTTTTAAAATCTCCAAGTGGGGTATTTATAGTGCACAAGTCTTAACCTCTAAGAAATGATTAAAAGACCAAAATGCCCTTGACTACAAAAATTACAACCTTACCTTAAAAAAAATAAAAAATAAAAATCTATGTTTTCTTACAAAAATAGAAAGAATTAAGAAAAATATAAATAATAAATTCGCGAATAGAAATTTACCCCGAAAAAAAAGTTATAAAAACTCATAAACATGCTTAAAAACTTAAAAATGAATTTGGGACCCAAAAATTGGTGAAAAATGAGTTTGGAATGTGAAATAACAATTTTGCCCTTGGACAAAGAAAATTCATAGAAAAATAGCTATTGACTTCAAAAAATTATCAAAAATTACAAATAAGCTTAAAACACTAAAAAATGCATCTTTGACTCAAAATTTGTGAAAAATAAATTTAATTTGTAAAATGACGATTTTGCCCTTGGGCAATGAAAATTCGCTAAAAAAATAATCATCGTCTCTGAAAAAATCAAGAAAATTTAGAAACATGCCTAAAGAATTAGAAAAATGTGTTTGAAACTAAAAATGAACTAAAATGGTATTTGCGAGGTGAAATTACCATTTTGCCCTTTTGTTGGTAAGAATATAAAGAATACCAATTAAATCCTGAAAAATCATAAGACATTAACAAATTCACATAAAATTAAAAATATGAATTTAAAACCCCCAAAAACTGATAGAAAAATATTTACAGATAAAATTACTATTTTACCCCCCAAATTATTGAAAAATTAAAATTTAGCACAAAAGTGCAAACATGCCCCTCCAATGTTTGAAAATAAATGGTGTGTCAAAATTTGGTGTCTACAATTAATACTAACATAAATGAACAAGAGGGGGACTAGACCTTACCTCAATTATTACAAATATGAAGAAACTAAAGAAATTAGAAGACAAAGAAAATCCAATGATTGGAAGTACTACTTCCTTTACAATAATATAGACCAAAAAGAACTAAAATTTTGACTTTTTAAATCTAAAGCTTGGGAAGCCCAATTGATCAACTCTAAGAGCTCCTCGAACCTCTTTTGGAAGAACTTGAAAGGATGGGAAAATGCTGGTGGACTGCAATCGTGCTCCCACATTTGCCAACATATCAGCTGGAACATTTGCTTGTCATAGACAATGAGTAATTTCCTTCTATTGAGATTTGACCTTTGTAATTTTCTGGTATAGCGTTATCACCTTCCACGGGCAATCAGCCTTGCCCTTAATAATGTTAACTAAAACAGAAGAATCAGACTCCACATCAAAATTATCATAACCTCTTGAAGCACAAATTTGGATCCCAAGTAGCATAGCTTGAAATTCTGCCTTCAAGCTTATACCAAATCCAAAATTAGTAGCAAAAGCCAATATCATTCTCCCTTGCTGATTTCTCAGTATTCCCCCTCCTCCACATTCATTTGGGTTACCTTTTGAATAACCATCTGTATTCAATTTGAGACATTGAGCAGGTGGTTTCCATTTAATGCGCTCCACATGGACAACCTGCTTTATTTGAGAGACATACCAATAGTGCGGATGCGTTTTTAATTTCGTGTTTTATTTTATGATTAAGTTGTAATCTTTATGGTAGTTATCTAATTGTGATAGGTTACAACTAGTGATAGGTTTTTAGTAAGTTTTTTAGAATATTCTTCATGAGCCTATAAAAGGGCATTCGTTGTATTATTTTAAGAACAAGTTATGTTGAATCAATAAAATTGTAAGTTTTCTTTCTATGAGAGTTTTCTTAGTTCTTGGAATAGAACTAATTCCTAGTCTTATAGGAGTGATTCCATGGCGACCAAAACTTATGCCTAGAGTTTCTTCCACTTGATTTGATTCATTCTTTTGGGTTTGTCAATTAGAAGTCTACTCCATGGGTTGGTTAGGGGTCTATTCCATAGGTTGGTTAGGTGTCTATTCCATAGGTTGGTTAGGTGTCTATTCCACGGGTTAATTAGGGGTCTAACTTGCAACGCAAAAGGAGAATTTCAACGATCTTGGTTGAATCTTCGAAGCGACCCATTTGAGTTGTTCTTCGGGTCTTCGACAAGTTATGAAGGGGTCAAGAAGATCAATTGGTTACCACAACTCAAGTTGCCCTTGGAGTCTTCGACAAGTTACGAAGGGGTCAAGAAGATTGGGTTGTTTTTGTGTGGATTTCTCTTTTAAGACAGTCCTTTGGGGAAGATGTTCCTGTGATATACGAGAGGGTGGTGATCCTCGATCATATCACTACTTTGGGTAGATATTTCTATGGATTTTATTTTAAGTCTACCAAGGTCACAATGTGGTAAAGATAGCATCTTTGTTATTGTTGATAGATTTAGTAAGATGGCACACTTTATTGCATGTTCTAAGACAAATGATACCACTTACATATCTGATTTATTCTTCAAACAAGTTGTTAGATTGCATGGTTTGTCACGTTCTATTGTTAGTGATAAAAATGTTAAGTTTTTGAGTCATTTTTGGCACACTTTGTCGAGTAAACTTGGCACTAAGTTGTTGTTTTCTACTATTGCACATCCACAAACTGATAGTCAAACTGAGGTTGTTAATAGAACACTCTCTACAATCTTGCGTGCAATTATTCAAAGAAACTTGAAGAATTGGGAAAGTTGCTTGCCACATATTAAGTTTGCATACAATAGGACTGTTCATTTTGCTACTTCATATTTACCATTTGAATGTGTTTATGGATTTAATCTCTTGACTCCTTTGGATATTTTGCCTTTGTCTACTACTAAGGTTTTTGATTTGGAAGGCAAAAAGAAAGCTAAATTTATTAGGGATCTCCATGCAAAGCTGCGCGCTAATATTGAGAAAAAGAATGAACACTTTGCTAAGGTTGCAAACAAAGGGCGTGTGAGAGTTTTCTTTGAGCCTAGAGATTGGGTTTGGGTGCACATGAGAAAAGAAAGGTTTCCACAACAAAGGAAATCTAAGTTTCACCCAAGAGGAGATCGTCTTTTTCAAGTCCTGGAGAGGATTGGAAACAATACCTACAAATTGGACTTACCAAGTAGTATGCGAACATTAGTGCTACTTTTAATGTTTCTAACTTATCTTTGTTTGATGTGAGTGATTCGAGGACGAATCCTTTCAAGTAAGGCGGGAATGATGAGTCCCAAACAAAGCTCATTGAAGATGGACGTGTCAAGGTTGTTGGACCGGACTTGAAGGTTTCAAAAGATGTTCTTAACGGCTTGGATGGTCCAATGACTAGATCAAGGACTAGAAGAATGAATGATATATTGCATGGATTGATTTTGGACTCATATGAAGTGGCTTTGCATTTGGGCTTGAAGAATCATTCTTCACGTTTAGTTCATGTGATTCGGACTGAACAAACATTGGATGGTGGCTCAATGGACCACACATATAAAGATGGTTGAAGAATTGAAATCCAATTGAAGTCCCAATGGGCCTAGCAACACACGGCCAGTCCAACAAGTCTTCTTTAGGTGTATTTTTCTTAGGTTTTTGAGATGTAATAGACTTACTTAGTTTAGTTAGTTTATGATTTGTTTTGGTAGTTTTATTTGTTTGGAAATAGTTATAAAAGTTAAGTCTATTTTTACATCTCTAGAATGTTCCATGTATGCCTATAAATAGGCTTCATTAATTCAAAATTGGAGATTAGAATTTCCAGCATATTTCGTGTGATTCTTGAAAGAATTTTCTTGGTTCTTTGTTGATTAAGAACTATTCTTGGTCTTATCAAACTTGCTTGTGGCGACCACCAACTTAGCTTAGAGTTTTTCTTGTGTTTTTTATCAAGTCATAGTTTGATTTAGGTTAGACGATTGAACCCACTCAACTTGGTCTATTCTAAGTCTTGCTAGGCGTCCATCAACTTCTCAAGGGAGATTCAAGGCAAAACAAATCCACTTCAAGGATTCCTTGGTTCACCAATCAAACGAGGTCTTGAGTTCAACAAGTTGCATACCTAAAATCCAAGACTTTCTTGGTAACACAACTGTGCGCACGTTACTCTCCTATAATAAGGAGTGGTGAATCTTATATTGATTACTTGCTATCCTTCCTTGCTTCATATTATACCCAATCTCTAACATATGGGCTACTCTTTTACTGGCACTGAGCAATAGAGTCAAAGTATAGCAATTCACACTCAAGATACAATGGTAGTCTCAAGACTAGGGATCATTTATGCCATTGCTATTAAGAGTACAATTCATTGACACTATAAATGGTGACTCCTGCCAAATCAATCCAGTGAACTTGTTCTCTAACAAACATCTGCATACCAAATTAGGTGTCACGTAGCATAGTTGACGAGATTAACTACTACTTATCATAAGTAGAGGCAAAGTATGTGCTAGCCTTTCCGTATTAATAATGTTCAATGCTACGACTAGGGATGTTTAAGAATATAACTTATGTGTATTAAGAGTCTCATCATTGTTACTCTTACAATCTCTTATCACAGTTAATATTTTATGGATTTTATCAAATAAGCAATTAATATAAATAACAAGTATTAAATGATAAAGAAGATGCCACATAAATTAGTATAACATGAAATAAGTGTAATATATAAATCCCAAAAACTAACTTAGTTTTAGGGCATACACTAACAGCTTTGTTGACTAATTTCTATACATTAGTTTAGACTATTACTTAGTGTCTTTCTTGCAATAATTTTCATTGTATTCAAAACTTCTCCCTCCTACCATCCTTGTTCAAAAGCATAAAACTAAGCTATATATTCTTCATGGGAATCATAATTGCACACACAACTACATATTATTAAGAGTGAAGGTTTCAATTTTGTGTGCCAATGGCGGCACTGTCATGTATGAAGTATGGAAGGATAATGAGTAATTTATATAGAATTTATCACTTCTAACAGTTGAAAAGCGTATCCCGATTAATCGCTTGTTGGAAATATCAACTCAAGAAATCTTTTACAAGAGTGAAAGTATAAATTGAAAGTGTTTCAAGTTCATGCTTTGAAGGAGTTATAGTTTAGGAACAAGAAAAGATTAATTAGCCACTTTGATATAATGATGCATTGCTGGACACTACACATAATCTATGAGTATGAATTAATTAGTTAGTTGATTTAATAATAAATTAAAATATTCAATTTATCTAGCTATTGATTAATTAATTAATTAATAAGTTATAATTTGTATTATTGCTAACATACATTAAACCTAATGAGTTACATGCATAAAGAATAAGAATATCTATGGGTTAAATTATTTATTAATATAAATTAGATACCAATGGAGTTAATTTATGAGGTAAATTAATTGTAGGATTTATATGTAATTGCTCTCAGTCTTAGAAGTTTAGGGTTTCAGTTTCCATGTGGAATCGAACATGCTTGATCTAATCATGCTAGATAACTTCCACTTTTCTAGTAGATTCTAACTTCCTAATTTTTACAAGGCTACAATTAGTTAACAACAAATATCCCAAGCTTTGGCTCTTGATGCATAAGACATATGACACAATTAAAAGATTAATTACACAACAATTGTGTGAGATATTTTAGTGAGAGTTTCAGACTTCTAGAGAGAGAAAGAAACACGATTTTCAAGAAGAAAATTTGCCTTCTCTCTTACCTTCTCTCTCTACACTATACTAGGACTAAGGAGTTAGGGTTTTGATCTGTTTCCTCCATCATTAGCTCGTGTGTCCAATCTCAAGAAAGCTAGCACTCAGAAAGCTAAAGCTAAACAAACCTTGGAGGTTTTTGGTGATCTTATTCATGTGGATCACTGTTAAAGTATCGACACTATAATATAAAAAGCTTGAAAGAGACAGAGGACTATGTAACCTAATTATTAAGAGAATTTACACCTAATAAAGTAAAAGCATGACAAATGTAAGAGGTCAATTTGAACCCATGGATTGGCCAATTCTGATTTGGCAAAACCCTTTTCTTATCACAAGTCTTATTACATATGAATTTGGCTTTATTAAGAGGTAGTCACCAGTTTTGATAGTTAACCACTTAACTTTGACTCAATCAAATCCTAATCTGTGACACCAATCATGACTGTTAACACGTAACTTATAGTAATCCTAATTACTAATCAGATGACCGAATATGACTTTTACCTCTACTGAAGTAATGGCCTATTTAAGTAATTGCTAAATTTACAAAATAACGTTGATATTCTACCTTCAACAATACAAATTAAATAACACAAAAGACATAATACACTACCATGGACACTTTCTTTGGACCAAAAGCTTCCCTTTGAAGACATAGGTGTTGGTTTTGTACTAAAGCCAATTAATTCTAAGATTATAATTTATATTTATTGCCTAGTGATTAAGAACCTAAAGGGTCACACACAATAGAACTAATTCTTGGATTAAATTGATTTAAATAATTATGTGATAATTATGGGATTAATTTGTGAGATAATTAATCCTAAGGACTTATTAATAAATAGAGAAATTATAGTAGTGGAATAATTTCCTTTTGAAGGAAATTAAAACCTACTAAATATCTTATTTGGTAAGATATCTTAATAGGTAAGGGTTACCTATTACCAAATTCTTGTTGGACAAGATAACTTAATTATTGCTCTATAAATAAGTCTTAAACACCAAAATTTGACACGGCGACATACAATTTAACGTTAGAAAATTAGAGAGAGAAAAAATAGTTTTTCTTTATACAATTTTCTTCACGTAAGGGACGTGTCAAGTGGATCTAGCATATTCACTTGGTGTTGATCAATCCTGATGAGGATCCCAAGAAGGTGTTCGTGTGGATACCTTAGAGGCCAGACACGTGTGCGGCTTGTGGTTGATATCGCGTATCTTTGACCAAGTTAATTCATTTAATGACGTCATTAAAAGGTACGTTCTTGTTTTTTGTATAGATAATCAATGATCTTGATTGGAAATCAATTTTATATTCCGCTGTGTCAATTGTTTATTGGCATGTTGATTTCCTTACAATGGTATCAGAGCATTGTGTTTGATTATCTGTACATTATTTGTTGTCATGAATATTTGATTTGTATGTATGTATGGTTTAATTGATAATGAAAATGAGAAGTTTTATTTTGAAAATTTGTTTCAAAATAATTGAATCAATTTAAACGAAATTTGGTTGAAATTTTATTTTCTTTAAATTTTGTTTAGTTTTGATGGATGGGAAATTTTATTGAAAAAATTTGTTTTCTTAAATTCTTGTTTAGACAAAATAAATTTATTAAAATTCTTGAAAATTGTTTTCTGGAATTTTATTTTGTTATTCATAATTAATTTTTAAAAAAAAGGTAGTTCGCCGGGAATTGTTTCCGGCAGAACACCAAACAAAATTTGGGTCACTGTCGGAAACTAATTCGGCAGCACAAGGCCGGCCTCCGCGCAGCCAGATCAGATCAGATCTGGCCTTGGCCGCAGCGTGGCCTAGCCGATGCTACCAGAAGATTCTGGTTGCATGGCCCGGCGAATCGATATGGCGACCAGAATGGTTCTGGTCGTCATACAACTCGGCGTAGCCATTGGGACACCAGAATCGTTTTGGTAGCCGAAGACATTGACCGGCCAGATTCGGTACAAAACCGTCGCTGAAGAGAGAGTTTCTCGCCGAGGGTTGGAAAGGTTTTCAACCGGAGCAAAGCCCGGCGTTCCTCAAGACCTGAAAAATCTAGTCATCAGCCGAAGCTAAGCAATGGCTACACGATCCCAGCGACTAGCGATCGGAATTGTTCTGGTCACAGTAGCATCTTGCCGGAAGCTGGTTTGGCAGGCGGTGATGTCACCGAAAGAGAGAGGAAGATTACTGGCAGGAGACGGTGGCGGCGCAAGCCTTCTGGGGAAAGAAGCCCTAGGCCAAACGACGTCGTTTGACGACTTCCCACCAAAAAAAAAAAAAGGTCAAAGGTCTCTGGTCAACTAGCGTGGTTTGACCACTCCTAAGTAGAAACGACGCCGTTTCGAAACCAGAATATTAAAAAAAAAAAATTTCGGTGGTCCACTGGCGCGTTTGACCGCCAGAAAAGGAAAGGTTTTCCTTTTTGCGAATTGGCCCCTCAATTTCTTCCTTCCTTTGTTTCTTTGGCCCAATAATTTTTGTTTGATTGTTTTTAACCCCGAAACTTCTCAAATTATTCAATTAAATCAATTCTAATGTGATTATAATTAATATACATATAGATTCATGGCTGAAATATATTCTTTAATGTGATTATTTGAATTGTATATGTGATTTATATTTAATAAAATAATGAGATTTATTTTATTTGAGTAACATATTATACGTGAATTTTATATTTGACAAAATTATGTGATTTTATTTATTGCATATTGTATGCTTTATTTGATCAAATATTTATTTTCATATATGATATATGTGCATGATGGGACTATAATTTATCCCTCAATAAAAATAAAAATAGATCACTTCCATTATTATAGTATAAATAATTCTTGTTAGGATAACTTGTTGAGTTAACTCAAGGTTATTCTACTAGTGAATATTTGTTACTATGAGATATGATCTCTGAATAATGGTTTTGATTTAAATAAAATAAATATATCATAACTATTATTATAATTTAAATAATTCTTGTTAGGAATAACTTGTTGAGCTAACTCAAGGTTATTCTACCTAGAATATGTTTATGATGAGATATGATCTCTAAATAATAGTTTTGATTAAAAATATTAAATCATGAATAGTTGCCTTCCATTATTATAGTTTAAACAGTTCTTGTTCGGATAACTTGTTGAGCTAACTCAAGGTTGTTCTACCTAGAATGTGTTTATACTATGAGATATGATCTCTGAATAATGGGTCTGATTTAACAAAGGTTCATGGCTTGTTGAGCTAACTCAAGGTCATGTGTCTTTGAGGCAATTAGTTAGGAGACATATGTGATATGTGTATCAAAAGTTGATACCTAACTATCTAGGAGTTACAAAAGTTGTAATTGGTAATTGTTACCTACCTATTGAAATTATTTTTGATTTGTTGAGCTAACTCAAGATTAAAATAATTAAAATGGGATCCTAGCCCACTAAGAATTTTATGAAAATTCTTGAATTAATTGTGAGGGATATTGATTTGGATAAAATAGTGGGAGCAAAACCAAAATTTTATGTCCATATATAATTTTTATTTTGGTTTTGTTTATTGCATAAATATAAAGTCATATTCTATCTTTATTTTCTAGTTGTAGAATGTATAATCATGTGAACACATAACCCACCTTTTAGGACTCCATTTTAATTGAAATTCTTGGACTAGGATAAAGCTTGAGAATAGTTCTTAAGTATACAAATATTAAATTGTCCTTGATACCCTGATTCTATTTGTATAGGAATCAAGGGGCACTTTATTACTTGTCAAGGAGAAACCCAAGGCTAGTCTTAAGAAGGCCTAATAGCCTTGACAAAGTATAAATGTGTGATCAAATAAACAAGTCTATAGGCATGTGTTTCCCATAAAGAAACAACTAGTATTAAAAGGAAATTGTATGGCTCTTATCTCAAGACTTAAAAGTCAATAAGGTTTGGTGAAACTTTGACTTTAACATGTTTATGATTGAGATAAAGTAATTTACTAATCAAGATTCTTGGGTATTAGATACTAGATTTGAATCTCATATTTACACAAATATGCAAGATCTTGAGAATAGTAGATTTTTGGCAAAGGAAAGAGTTAAACTACATGTGGAGAATGGAGCAAAAGTTGCTACATTAACCGTAAGAACTAATACACTCTCTTTGCCAACTGGACTTATTCTAGAATTAAAGGATTGCTAATATATTCTAGTGCTTACAAAGAACATAATATCTATATTTGCATTAGATGTTGATAGATTACTGTTATTCAAAAGAATAAATGTTGTTCTTTTTGAGTAATGGCGTTCTAAATAGTACTAGTTTATTAAACAATGGCTTAAATATTCTAGGTTTTGATAAGTCCATTTTCAACATAGACATTAAGAGACAAAAATTGATATTTTGAAGCAATTTTATCTTTGGTATTTTAAACTTGGTCATATAAATAAGAAGCGTATATCCAAGTTACATAAAGATGTATATTTGGACTCATTCAATTATGAATTTTATGAGACATGTGAATCTTATTTACTTGTTTAAATGACCAAGACATCTTTTATAGAAAAGATAAATGTGCTAGTGATCTTTTTGGATTTATGCATATTGTTGTTTGTAACCCAATATAGATCCATGCTAAAGGTAATTTTCTCATACTTCATCAATTTCTCGAATAGCCATTTTAGATATGGTTATGTATATCTTACGAGATATAAATTCAAGACCTTTGAAAAGTTCAAGGCCTTTAGGCCTGAAGTAGAGAAATAACTTGACAAAAGTATTCAAACACTGAAATGTGATTGAGGTGGAGAATACTTGAGTCACGAGTTTTAAAATATCTAAAAGATGAGAATTGTACTCTATTGGATATGGTACATTTCGTGATGAGCCATGTTACACTTCCAATCTAGTTTTAGAAATATGCCTTAAAATTGTCTCCCATACACTCAAATGAGTTCCAACTACAATTGATTGATACCGCCTCATATAAGATATGGTATGGTAAGAAACTAATTCTTAGTCACATGAGAATTTGAAAATGTTTTGCTTATGTGAAGCATCACATTAGACAAGTTTGAAACTAAGTTTTATAAATGTTTATTTGTGGGGTATTCTAAAGAACATTTAGAATGCTACTTCTACAATTGCCTTGAGCAAAATTGTTTGTCTCAAGACATGCTATTTTTCTAGAAAAATTGTTTATTTTGAAAGAGGCAGTGGGAGTAAAATAGAATTTAAAGAAATTTAAGAACCGCAAATTAACAAAAATAATAGTTGGAACCTGAGCTTAAGCCATATATTGATAAGGTACAAACGGAAGCTCAAGTTACACAAGATTTTCGTAGCTTAGTAAAGTACATCATTCTCTTTAGAGATATAGATTTCTCATAAATGACAGTAATAATGTGCTAGTCATAATTGATGACGGTTTTACTTGCTACGAAAAGGTTATGTTATGTGTAAACTCTTTGAAGTGGCGTAAAGTCATAAAATCCAAAATGGATTCCATGTCCGACAACAAGGTATGGACCTTGGTCGAACCACCCAAAGGGGTAAAACTCATACGGTGCAAGAGGATCTTTAAAAGAAAGATTGACATGGATAGTAATATGATTACTTACAAATCAAGGAGTTAGAACATTCGTTTTGGTAGGATGATCAAAAAAGGTTTGATTTTTCTCAAAAACGAAGACGAGCCTTGTGTATACGAGAAAGTGAGTGGGAGCACTGATTTTTCTTAAGACTTTATGTGCATGACATATTGGTATTGAGAAATCATATATATCTATGCTTTAAAATAGTAAAAGGTGTGACTGTCCAAGAATTTGTGCATGAAACATTAGGAGAGAGACAACCTAATTTTGAAAATTAGATCTATAGAGATAGATCTATGAGGTTGCTTGGTCTCTCAATTTACGTACATAGACAAGATGCTAAAAAGGTTTAGCATAGAGCAATCAAAGGAAGGGTTTCTGTGGAACACAGTATTACCCTTTTGAGCTGTGCTATGTACGAGATCGATGTCTCCTATGCTCAAAGCGACATGAGCAAATATTAACCTACTTCTGGTGAATGTCGCTAGATATTTGTCAAGAATATTCTAAAGTGTAACACCCTAGAAAATGCACATATAAGAGACATTTTTTTTTCTTATTTAGGGTTAAGTGTTAATTCTAGATTTATTAGTTGGAAGATTTCTTGAGTTAATTAGGTTAATTAGTTAAGATTTTCATTTTAAGCAAGAACACTTAAGTACTACATTTAGAATAATTTTACTTGCCCATTTAATTTATATTAGAGTTTAAATTTTGCTCAATTTATTCTACTATTTTCTAGCCTTTTACTACTTGAATTTTAGCTCAATTTTACTCAAAAAATTTCACTTATTTTCTTGCTTTATTTTCTTTTCCCTTAGCTGAAAATTTTCTCTTTCTTTTTCATTTTCTCTTTTGGCCGAAAATTCTTTTCTTTTTCTTTCCCCTTAGGGCCGGTTTCTCTCTCTCCCTAATTTACTCTAATTGTGCTTTAATAATTTATGTCTCTTTATTGTTTAAATTAAGTGATAAGAGTTGAAAATTTTAACCAATTAAATTCAACCAAGTTACCACACTTTGCATAAAAATCTCACTTTTTACTTTACTCTTGTTATGATATTATTGGTCAATTATTTTCTCACCTTTTCTTCAATTCTTTTTCATTTTTCCTAGCCTATTTCTCTCTCTTTTTCCTCTCCCCTTGGCCGGCCATCATCTTTCTCTCTTCTTCTCTCATTTTTCCTCTCATTTTCTCTCAACTTCTTGGACTTTCATCTCTCAAGTTGGAACAAATCAACCATAGGAAGTGGGCTACTATCTTTTCTAAGCAAAGTTCTAAGCCTATCTAAGGTATTTACCATGAACTTACCTTATTAATTTCATGTTTTAATTAGTTTTATGCAAGTTTAATACCAAGTTTCTTGTTAATACTACTTGAAGAAATTAGTTAGAACTTGATATATACTTGCTATATAAAGTGTTCTTGTGATTAGATAGACTAGTATATGGCCTTTAAACCTTGGAAATTTATGTTTTATATGTGGTTTAGTTGAAGAATTAAGTTGGAACTCAAGAACACTTAAAACAGTCATGCTGGACCAGTTTTAGTAAAACTTTCATAACTTGGTATAGACAACTTGGATTCGAGTGATTCTTGTTGGTTTAGAAACTAGATTGATAGGGCTTTCCAACGGTATAAGGCTTGCACTGTGATTCATTGTATATTAATCGCAGAAAGTTTGCAAAGTTGGCTGAAAATTTGATTCTGCGTAAAACAGTTTTGATGATGAGCCAAATTGAGGGATGATTTTGAACCGGTTCTAGTTGGAATTTGGATTGATGATCTTCACGAAATTTGTAGCCCTATAAACGTACTTTAAAACCATGTAATCAGAATTCCTTAGTTCTTAATGGATTGACCCCAGAAATGGCACGAAGTTGGCTGAAAACCAACCCTGTGCAGAGTTGAGTGATGATTCTTGGAGTAGGAATTTTGAATTTGAGTGAAATCTTGATTGAATTTGAGTTTAAAGTGAACATGAAAGTTGTAGTACATGTTGAATGGATTGGGTTGTTGAATTTTCTTGCAGGTTTAAAAATTTTGGTTAGTTCGATTTTAAGGGGAAATGCTGCCGAAATTTTGGTAGAATTAAAACAAGAAAAATGGATAAGTGAAATTTTAAGCTTAGAATGTGTGCAATTGAGGGAAATTTAAGTGTAGGAATTTTTAGAAATGATCTAGTGATAGACTAGACTTTCTTAGAATAAGTAAACCCTAAACCCTAGAAACCCTAAAACCAAAACCCTAGAAGTAAGTGGGGTATTTTCTTGACTTTTTCTTACTAAATTTACTAGGATTTTAATTGAGTTTTTATGTTATTATTTCTTTTAAATTTCAGGGTCCGAAAACGCATCACGACCATTTTACGAGATATTTTCTTAGGCTTTCAAGGTGAGTGTCTTTATGTGTGCATGATGCATGAAATGTGATATTTTATTTGATAAATATTATGCGAAAATTGCAATTACTATGTGAATATCTGTGCTACTTGAGGAAAGGTGTGTACTTTATCACATCTATTCCGCAATGTGTTACTTGCTTTCATTGACCAATGTGTTATTTGTGTGTGCTTGAGACATCCGTGACTAACTTCACCGTTATTTCACGGATGGTCAACCCGGCTGCACGTGGGAGGACATAAGGTGTTGGGTGTTTTAGGGCTTGATGTTCTTTCCCTTTTGAGTTGTGAATCCTCAAAGAGGCCAACTCCGGATCGAACCTATTTGCTTGTTGGCCCTCCAGGGTTGAGAATATCTCCCTGGATGTGGTAGCTTGTACGGAGGTTATAAGGTGATTGGCGGTTAGGGTTTGTGCTTGATAAAACTGATATGTTATTTGATAAAGACCTGAGCTATTATCTCGGTCCAAATATCGTGACTACATGATCAGTACTTGCTCTTTCTGCGGTTAAGCTTGCTTCCGTAGTTGAGCCCTGTATCCTCCTTTGACTACATGTTAAATTAAATTGTTCATATCTTGATTTATTAATTAATTGCTCGATTATTTTATTTACTAAAATAATGAGTTCTTGATTTGATTGCATGACTTGGACATTCACTGGGCTATTATAGCTCATTCCGTTTTATTTGTTTTCCTTACTCAGGTTTCCTGAAAAATTAAAGCTGGAACGACTGATTTTGAGTATGCTAGATGTCTTCGTTAATGTAATAGCCAAACTGTGTTAGACTATCTTTGTGAAAAATCATTTATGTTATGACGTGTAAATTTTTGATGTGAATTGTACCTTATGTTAAATAAAATGAGTATATTTTATTTTATTCCATTTTATTTTAGTTTACTTTATTTTAAGTTAAGTACGCTCGGACGTTTGCGTGAGTGTGTGAATCGAGACCTGGCGAGAGCTAGGCAGGCAGTCCGCTAAGCCCTTTGGTGCGCCTCTGGGTAAGGTGGGGCTGTCACATAAAGTACTTAAGAGAAACTGATAGATTATTCTTAATTTATGGAGTTCACACTTTAAAAGTGTATGGGTTTATAGATGTAAACATTTAATTATTTAAGAATGACAATAGATTATAATCTATACTTGTGTTCACGTTGAATAGCGGTGTTGCTAGTTAGAAGAGTTCTAAGCTAAACACTGCAACAGATTCTACAACAAAGGTCAAGTGCTTTGTAGCTTTAGGAGCTAAGTTGGATTTAGAAGTTCATTATTGAATTTAAGGTCTCATCTATGATTCAAATAAGTATGTTGGCTATACCATTTATTTAAAGAAAATAATTGGTAAAAATGATGTAAAGATAGATGAGATTCCCATTGAGGATAATGTGATTAATCCATTGACTAAGCCATTATCCCAAAAGAAACATGATAGTCATGTATATTCATTCAATATAGTGTATATGAATGATGGGTTTTAGTCAAAGTGGAAGATGACTTATAATTTCATAAATTGTTATGCTTGATTGTTGTTTATGCAATAAGAATGGTATGGCATTTTATCATTTTAAAATATGTATTTATGTATTTTCTGAATGATAAAGTCCTTAGAATAATATTTATTATTATTCTTAAAGTATCCCTAATCATAGTATTAACAATATAAAGGACATTGTTAATGCAGATAGATTAGCATATATGATAATATATGGGTGGATTGTTAGAGAACATATTCACTGGATTGATCCGCTTAGAGATTTCCATAAGGTGAACTACTTGAGTGCCAATGGTATAATCTCTACGTAACAGTAGTGTAAGTGATCCTTTGACTTGAGATCATAAGAGTATCTTTAGTGTGGATTGTTGTACTTTAACTCTATTAGTCCATAATTCGTAATTGGATATGTGTACAATAGAAGTTGGGTATAATAAGAAACACGAATTGATAGTTTATGATCAATATAGGATTCACCACTCCTTATAATAGGGAGAGTATATCCCTATTGTGGCCACACTTGTCAAAATATCAACTAAGAAATATTTGCAAACGAGTCAATAATTTAGAAAAGTTCTAAATTTATTGAAAAATGGAGTTGAATTTCGGGAATAAGAAAGAATAATAATTAGTACATTAAGAGTTGGCACTTATACCTTACTCTTGTACTAATTTGGGATATAGTATGGTGAAAGGATGATAATTACACAGAATCTGGTTCATGGATAGGTGAAGTCAATCACTTGACTTTCCCGACACTTGGGTGGTCATGATGCCTGGCTAGAGGCCAATCTTGATCTATAAATATAAATTAATTAATTTTGATTAATGATAAATTAAAGTTGTTTAATTTATCCAATCTTAGAATTCTTGTGACTAAATTGACTTTAGTCCAAGTGGAAGTTTGTTGGTTTTGTACTAAAGCCAATTAATTCTAAGATTATAATTTATATTTATTGCCAAGTGATTAGGAACCTAAAGGGTCACACACAATAGAACTAATTCTTGGGTTAAATTGATTTAAATAATTATGTGATAATTATGGGATTAATTTGTGAGATAATTAATCCTAATGACTTATTAATAAATAGAGAAATTATAGTAGTGGAATAATTTCCTTTTGAAGGAAATTAAAACCTACTAAATATCTTATTTGGTAAGATATCTTAATAGGTAAGAGTTACCTATTATCGAATTCTTGTTGGACAAGATAACTTAATTATTGCTCTATAAATAAGTCTTAAACACCAAGATTTGACACGGCGACATACAATTTAACGTTAGAAAATTAGAGAGAGAAAAAATAGTTTTTCTTTATACAATTTTCTTCACGTAAGGGACGTGTCAAGTGGATCTAGCATATTCACTTCGTGTTGATCAATCCTGATGAGGATCCCAAGAAGGTGTTCGTGTGGATACCTTAGAGGCCGGATACGTGTGCGGCTTGTGGTTGATATCGCGTATCTTTGACCAAGTTAATTCATTTAATTACGTCATTAAAAGGTACGTTCTCGTTTTTTGTATAGATAATCAATGATCTTGGTTGGAAATCAATTTTATATTCCGCTGTGTCAATTGTTTATTGGCATGTTGATTTCTTTAAGGTTTAGTCTTTGACTTTTCAAAGGCTGGGTTGTGCCTTTTTTGGTACCGGATAACTGCTGCATCAATTTTTGGATACCATGCTTGATGCTTCAACGATGAGATAGACCTTTTCATGTCCTTCATATTAATTAAAAGCTTTTTAAAGTCCTTAAAAATTTTCCAAAATCTCTTGCCAACTTGGAGTAAAAGAACGAAAAGCACTCAACTTCAGGCAGTCCAAGAACCATTCCATAACTAAACCGAATTAGGAGCAAATAATTGAAAAACCAAACTGAAAAAGGCCACTTTTGAAAACTGGAGAAGTTAGCACTCGGATTAAACGGTTAATAAAATACCGCCAATTGGTTATGGCATCCTAGCTATTGAGAACCACGGGAAGGTACAAGTTGCTCGGGATCAAATAGGTTCAAGTTGGATTAACAGACAAACTGCTGAAGCTGAAGTTATAAGATTCGCCATGATAAGAGCCATGTTAGAAGGATGGAAGAGGATAGAGATTCAAGGGACTTGCAGTAATATCATTAACAAACATTGCATCCAAGATGTAAACGATGTTTTTGCTGGCAATTTATTGGAAGATGTAAGTGCTTTGAGCAAATGGTTCCATTTCTGCTCTTTTAGAGCCATTCGCAATGTTAGAAACAAAACTACTGATAAATTAGCTCTTTTTGCTGTTGACCTAACAGGTGATATAGAATGGAAAGATACTTTTCCAAACTGTATTATAGACAATCCATAGAAGTTTGTGTTGGGTAGTTACCCAGATTGTACAGTAGCTCTTTTGGTTAATGTTAATACATACTACTTTTGTCGTTTGCCAAAAAAAATAAAATAAAATAAAATACCGCCAGTTATTCTTCCCACTGCTTTGCTGTTGGATATCAAATTGATATCAACGCCTTCACTTTCATGATACAGGGCAATGACCATCTCATTAGTCTACAATGGAATTGCACATAGCTGAAAGCTATACAAGGCTCAAAAGCCATTCACTACTGTACCCATAGAAATGGTAGGAACTGAGACATTTTAGAATATGAATACCATCTCTATTCAAGTCAACAAAAGATGACAGTCAAAAAATCTTAGTGGGTTGAAAAATCCAACAGTACGATCCCTGGGTTAGTCAAGGAACATTGCGACCTTGTCCTTGAGACTGGTCTTCTTCTTCGTCACAAGTGCTGGTTCTTCCTCATGCACTACACTAAAGGATTGATTGTTAACTTCACGGGTGAATTTTATCTCCTCTGTAAGTACTACACCTTCCTTCTCTCCTTTGGTTTTCTTGAGTAAAGGACCCAAAAACAAATCCAAGATGTCTTGTGTAGGATTTCCTGATGTAGTCGGCTCACAATTTGCAACATTACTTGCCAGATTCTCCAGTGCAAAATTAGAAGAACTAGTTCCTTGATCTTGAAGTGACCTGATGTTTCCTTGAGGGACTCTAACAAAGCTCCCAGACTCAATAGTTTGAGATTGAGTCCCAACCTTATGTCCATGTTTTGATGGCACAACTGGTTGAGCATCCTCATCTTCTTGGATAAACTGCAAAGAAAACAGAAGAACCAATATACGATCCCTATCCTTCAGTTTGTTTTAAACAGTCAGCCTACTTGCTTTGTAAGCCAAAGAATTGAAAAAAAAAAAGGAAATTCTAGATTTTTGAATACTAGGAACCTCATATTGCAAAAGAATTCTAATCGTACATAGGACAGCCTTATGTAAAGCAAGAAGGAACATTTTGAGAAATACATGCAGATAAAAAGCCAGCATCTTTACCACGATTAGAAAACTTAAATGCATGATCTTTCTCAAAACAAGTTCTATCTCGAAACTAATCAACTAATATGAGAAAAAGAAAGTGAATCACCTCTTTTGCAATGCTCATTAGGTCTTCCATTGTCAAATCATCATCATCTCCATTCTCCACAGAACCTTCAAACTCCGTATTATTGTTAAGATCAAGACTTATCCTAGATCTCCATTTACACTTCTTCTTGTTGCTCACAACTTCACCATTAATGCCAGCAACATGGTTGGGCATTTCCCTTCTTGTCTTCTTTCTTTCTCGACATCTTCTAAGCACATCCAAGGACTCTTCCTCAAACTTTAAACCATCATTGTCATGCCCAAGCTCACAAGACTTCAACTTGGGCCTTCTACCATGTTTCTTAACTCTTTCCTCATCTGCCCTGCTTCCTTCATCATCATAATCACAATTACTCAAACTCAGAGTTTCAGATTTATTATTTGCCTGATCACCCAACATCCATAGCGGCAGCCGCCTTTTTGTAGCTTCATCAGAAACTAACCCATCGTCCATTTTTAATTGAACCTCTTTGCCAAAAACTACCGGAAGCAATACTCAACCGTCATCATGAACTCAAAAGGACTCGACTATCTACACAAAACAAGAAGATTTTATAACATTAATTTTTATAATTCAAATTCAGACAAAATAAAAAGGAATGCATCTTTTAGAAAAGGCAAATTCGAACTTCTTTAATTGAAGATAATTCATAACTTTGAAGCAGTAAATTGCATTTGTTTGGAATAATGCATTTTCTGAAAGAATTTTTTTTTCAAAGGTAAGCATAAAATAATAGGCTCACCGCACAAAAATGACATCTTGCCCCTTGGATTGCTTCGTTTCTCTTACAGTTTTCTTTAAAAAAAAAAAAAAAAGGTGAAAATATTATGCATTTTCACACCAAAAAACTACCACAAATTCTTGAAAATTTTTATTAATATTATTTATTTATTTCCATAATAAAGCACACATCCAAGCTGTCTTCAGATTAAATTTCACATTTATATGAAAATATTAAAGGCAAACAAAGAATTTCACATAATTCAACCAACCCGAACTTTGTAGAATTATATGATAATAAAAGGTATCGTCTACTCTTTGAATAATTTTAACAAAAATTATAGTTTTTCTTCAGTAACCACAAATACTAGACCAAATTTAATACAAGAAAGATAAAATGTATAACACAACCTAATCCATTATTAACCTTGTACCAGGCGGGAAAAATTCAACGACTGTTCGGAAGACTTTATTAATGAAAATTCTCAAGATGTCGTCTTGAAAGATATATATTGTCTTACAAATCAAAGCAAAAAGAAAAGATCCTACCAGTAGAAAGACGTCAGATGTAAGCCGGTGGATTCACCGTTGCAGGACAGAATTGATTAGGAATTAATTCTGGTAGCCGGTGGTAATGCGGGGCGAGGAGCTCAATTCTAAATCTCCAATTACTCCACCAGTTATTTCAAGTTTTCCTTTTCTTTTTTAACCCTTTTGCTGACAAATGAAAATGTAGTAAATTCACATGTAAAAGGGGGAAAAAAATAAAGACCAAATAGCTTGGTAGCATTTAAGACTCCGGCGTGCACAGTGTGTTAAAATTGTTCACAAAACTTTGGATGGTTACGACCTTCTTTTTTTTTTTTTTTTTCCCTTAGGACGAAATTTTTACAATATTTTCCAAACACTCACAATCTTTTTATTTTCTTTCACAATCATTTTATTTCACATGAATTAAATTTCAAAAAATATTATAATAAATTTTAAAAAAATTCTAAAAAAAACATAATCGTAATGGACTAGAAGCAAGGTTGTAAATTGAACATTGCTTGAAAATAAAATAAATATAGTAAAAATCTACCTTTTAATGATCATAGATTTGTCATAATTATTACAAGGGTAATTATATTGGCCTCCTAATAAATTTGTCACAACTAAATGAGTTTATCACTAAGTTTAAAAATGGATAATTGACACCCCTCCTTTTTATTTGTGACACTCCACTTGATGATTTAGCAATTATTAAGAGCGTAGAGTAGTATTTTCAATAATTAAAATGCAAGTATCATCATCTATTAAATTTTTAGTAATGGTGTTGATGCGAAATTGAGGACATTTTGAGGCATGCTAAATTAGTGGATTTTGTAAGGGTTTGTCGAGAAAATCACCCACCAAACAACCATTTACATTATTACAACTAATGTTACTTTTTTTTGTTTTGTGAGTCCGCATATTTGATTTACTACAGATTATCGTTGATTACACTATAAGGCCTAAAGACAACTTAAGAGAGGCGGTGAATTAGGTTAATTAAATGTTCAATCAAACAAGTGCATCTTTCAACTTTTCACTAGTCAAGTTACCTACGTAATTACACACTTAAAGCAATTGAAGAAAGATAGAGATAAAGTAATTAATTCCCACAAATATGCAATAAAAAGAGTAATAAAGTTAAAGGGAAGACAAACCAATTTATATTGGTTCGACATTGTATGTGGCACCTACGCCCATTCTTCAGGTTCTTCAAGCTTGAATTCAATCCACTAGTAACTTCTTTAAATGTTGTTAAAACAAACCAAATTATACAAAGGAAGGCTCACTCTTCAAATGTACTTATTGTGTCTATATTTTGGTTTAGGATGACACTGGAGATGCAAAGTGCATAAAAAAGTGAAGAAGATTTGAATTTGCTTGTAAAAGTTAAAGTTTGAATATTAAAAATCACGCCACAGAATCCGCACATAGATCCAACTCTCGAACATCATGGTCAGAAGCAGGACAAAGAATTTGTGACCTGGAATTTGCAAGCTTGAGGCTGTGGATTCTCGTTAGAGCCACTGGAATGGATCTGCGAGGAGAGAATCTACGAGAGGGTCACAGATTGTAGTCCGCAGATTGCCTTCTAAGAGAATCCCATAGATGGCAGTGAAATGAACTATCCATGGATTAGGTCATGGATTTTACTTCGTATTTTTTTGATCTTCAAGCAACTTATGGGCAGATTACACCATTTTTGTAAATAAACTTTGTCAAAAGTCTTACATCAAAGAAAGTACTCCTGGGGAGGAAATATAGTTTGGGTAAATTAGTCTAGGGTCTAAAATAGTTAAGAAACATCAGTCAAACTCCACTCTTACACTGTCTATTTTCTCTTTAATATCCTTGAATTGTGTTCATGGCTATGCGTAGCTAATGCTTTATCCTGGTCAAGGGAAAATGAAGCCTTTAGAATCATATACCTTGAGATCTACTTAATTAACATTGTTCAATTTATTATATTGAAACAAGCATTTATTGATTGCTGCATTAGAAATGATAAATCTTAGAAAGAACACTTGTCTAAATTAAATATAACCACTTGTATTGTGTTATTTAGTTTATTGGTCACTCTAGTTCTCTAAAGCAATTTCTTAATTAAATCATTAGCACCCATTGATTGTTGAGTACTTAGGGTTAACTTAGATCGCATCCCTCCCTACTAATTAACTATATCTAAGGAGAGATAAGAAAATAAAAAAATTTCAACAGTAATACTCAATGTCTTGATATTTATGTGTCAACGATCGGTCACAATATTCCAATAGTGAATGCAAACTTAGACCAAGGCTTGCTTTATTGATTGTTTTCTATATTCTAAGTCAAATTGTATACATTTATTGTAGTTATTTTCATACTTTCAAAACACTACCAACTTCATTCAAAAGTGATAAGTGATAATTTTACCTCATTTAGTATAAGTATTATTATGTGCTTTTAGTGTGTTTTTAGTGTATTTAATATGATTTTGTCTCAATTTGATTAAGTTTCTCCAATTTGATTATTTTCCTAGAAATTAGGGTTTTTACCTAGTTTTTAAGGTTTTGAGGCAAAATTTATATTTTGAGCCAATTAATGCACAACTTTTGTACAATCTTGCAGGTTTTATACATTCAATCATAATTTGGATCAAATGGAACACAAATCATCACATTCTTAGTAGATTCAAGGATGATTGGATTAAGAATTCCATTGAACAACTTTGACATTCAAATTTGGAGGATTATTTTGCTCAATTTTTGGAAAAATTTTATCAACAAATTCACCATGGAATGAAAGGATCAACATCACAAAAAGGTGTCAAGGGCATAAGAGAAAGAATCAACAAGATGACGAGACAAAAAAACCCTTTGGATGTTGATCCGTGGGTTGCCTCCCATATTGCATGATTTTTCCTAGTATTTGTTATTTATTTTTTTATATATATACATATTGCATGGCATTTAATTCTTACATCTCATATAGACTTTATGGACAGTTAGGTCATTTGTGTGCTTAGGTTAGGATGATTCGCCCACCTTATGCAAGAAATGGGCTAGTTTGGCCTTCCCTAAGCCTTAGCATGCTGTTGCCCCCTTCGTAAGTAGAAAAAGTTAGTCACGAGTTTTAGTTTCCCATGCCCATTATATTGCATCCCCTATTTTTGACCACTTATATCTATGTTATATTTTATTTTCCTTTTATTTGCATTTAATTTTTGCATTTACACTCATGACTCCTTCGATGCATCATTTGAAGTTCCACAATTAATGCGACAATTCCAATCAAGCCTTGAAGGGATAGTTTATCCCTCCCAACATTTCATTAGGTATAGGATTTGCATTCATTTAGTCACATCCAAATACGATAGAATTTTAGGGTTATTTTAGGAAAATCTCAATTAAACCTTGCAACTAGCCCCAGTTAGGAAAAAAGGGTGCCTTAAGTGCAAACCTTTGCCTTCTCTTTCTTCAAATATGACTCCTAGACTATTTTCTCTTGTTTTTCAAAGACCCAGAGTTGTAAAAAAGAGTTTTTCAAACATTTTTTCTATAAAATTGTTTGTGTTTTGTTAAAAGGTTTCTCAGGTGATTTGGTATACCTAAACTCATTACCAAGTGGCGACTCCATTTGATAAACCCTTTTTCAAACTATTTGGCCAAAGCTGTCACATTTTAAAGTCCTAGCCTTGTTTTAGTTGTTTTCAAAAAGTAAAACAAATCATTTTTCCAAAAAACACTTTTTCACAAAAAAACCTGCTTTTTCCCTTTCCCATAGTTTTCCAAAAGTAAACATTTAACATTTTTAGGGCGCGACAATCCCCAAACTTGTAATTAGTTCATAGTAAAGGTAAAAACACATAAGAACAAGAACTTAAAGCATAAATTCATAACGAAGAATGAAAGTAGAAAGATATAGTCAGAAATTCTCATTTCATAGGCTCGAATCTTCACTTTCTTCATTAAAGATGAATAGATACAAGGTGAAATCCTCTAAGAATTTATTTACAAATATTGATGTGTCTTAAGAACTATTGAGAGAAATACTAAACTACAACTCCGTTGGGAGTACTTCTCCCTCCAAGACTTGTTCAAAATGTTTTGCAAAAGCTCCCTTGCATGGCAAAGTGCATGAAAAGTTTCCTTGAAATCACAAAAAGATTTCAATTGAATTTTGCCATATTCCCTTCGGCGGTGCAGGTGCAGAGAATCATAGAAAAATTCTTCAAAACCAATTGGAAAATAATTGCAAGTTGCATCTTTCATTTTCTAGCTGACTTGGTGAACCATGCACTACAAGAAAAATCATTATCAGTGACAACAAGAAGTTGTCACTAAAACATGAAAATCGTCACTAATAACCTTTATCGACAAGAAATATGTCATCGTTGAGTCGTCACTAAATGTGAATAGTGTCAAGAATAAAGTCGTCACTGAATATGTAGCCTTTTGTGACAACAGTCATTGTCGCTAATGGTAAGCGAATTTGTTACAACTTTGTTTATTGTCAGAGAAATTGTATAAGTAGTTTGTCACTATTATCTAGTTGTTAGTGACGACATGGGTCATCACTGATAAGTTAGCTATTCCTTGACAAAAGCATGTCGTCACCAATACTAAGGGAATCCGCGACAACTTTTTTTGTTATTAGAGAAATTGCATATGTAGGTTGTCACTATTTATCTAGTTATTAGTGACGATATGGGTTGTTACTAATAAATTACCTATTTTTGACAAAGGTATGTCATCACTAATAATGTTGTCTAGCCAGTTTGACTAATTCATTGACAAAGTTTTGTCGTCACTAATGCGATATTCAGTGACAACTATACCTGTCAGAATTAACTTACCATTCAATAACAATATCAAGTTGTCACTAATGCTTAGTTTAGGCTAAATATTCTATGACAAATGTTTCTTGTCACTGAACTTACTTTCAGTGACAATGTTGAGTCGTCGCTAACACTTTAGTTTATGTTAAATATTTTATGACAAATACTTTTTGTTACTAATATTTTATTCAATGACAACTTCTGTTGCCACTAATATCTTGTCCATTCAATGACAAACCCTTTTTGTCACTAATGCTTTTCGTTTCAATGAAAAAAGATTATCCTCACTGATGCATTTTTGAATGAAGACGTTTGTCGTTACTGATAATTTACCTAACAATTCACTATCATCACTAATATAAGAAATCGTCACTGATGTTCACCCATCAGTGACAAGACTTTACCAATATCGCAAATCAATCACAATATTATTTATACCAGTATTTATAAAAATGCCATCTCTTCAATTGCCTAACATAATATTCAAAAACATACAAAATAATTTAATACAGTATTTCTACAATACTCTCCTTCGATGCACAAAACAAAAAAGAAACTAAAAAGGCCATAACTATAAGGCAATAAAGTAATATTCTGTAAATGCTTTGTAGCATTAGAAAATAACATCAAGTCAATCTAAACATTTCAATAACTAACTTTTGACAACAGCAACCAAAGTAAGAAAGGTACATAGCAACTTTAAACATCCCTTTTTGGGAACTAGCATACTGAGCAATCTTCCTTTCAATTGAAACTGTAACCTCTACCAACCTTGCCGCCAACCCACTTTCCTCTAAATAGGCATTGAAGTCACTGGCTAGAGCTACTGAGTATTTTTGCCGTTGCTTGACAACAAAATTAAAAATAAAGATTAAACAAATTTAACAAATAAAGAATAAAAAAAAAGGTATAAAAACAACATAAGCTTTTAATATTTTAGAAGTTCATTTCTCAAATGTATTCTACGTCATGTTAGCTCCTAATGTCACAAGAGGTCAAATTGTTTTAGATGGGAGCATGACAACAGAAAGAACAAAGAAGTAAGAATTCCTTTCGAAATGCCATGAAAAGTAAGGAAAATTCTAAAATAATTACACATGATTATAGTAACATTCTCCCATTCTAGGCACCAGATTATATCACATCAAAGCTATTTCACATCAATCCTACAAAGTTTATGCCATTTTCTTTCAACTTTGATTCTCTTATCAATTACCTTGTAGTAGTCTCCATTTAATACTATCACTAGTAAGTAGCCCTCAAGTTTAATAGGTTACTAAATTCAATTTTTGGTTTAAAATCAAAGTGAACCAAATTTTGTTTTCTAGGATACAACCATGCTTCTAGTTCATTTAATGGCTATGGCCAATTTTGTATAAATGTATGCATTTCAATTTTGTATTCATGTATGCTTCAGTTTTGATAAAGCATAAGAATGAGAAGAATTTAAATTTACCCTCTAGTGTACTCTTGTTCAAGTTCCCATCTTTTTGTGCTCCCCATTTTTAATCAACTACTTCCTTAGGTTTGAACTTGAATGTCAACCTCATTCTCATTACATCTTTTCCTTTAACATCAAAAGTAGAATTAGAAATTTGTTTAGGAAAAGATTTTCCTAATTCATAAAAATATTTGACATTGTGTGTGAAATGTGAAAAGAATTATAAGAAATAGAGAATCTTATATCTAGTTACAGGCATGTCAGATTGTATTTGAAACAATGCATACAAATTTTATTATGTCCTTTCTTTATTGTGTTATATTGTATTTCAAATTGCACACACTTCAATTATGCATCCTTCATTGACTCTAGAAAATTTAATATGATGTGTTATATAAAAATTCAAAATTGAAGTGTATACAGTTAGCAAGTAAACCTTTATAGGGAACTTGTTGATAGACGAGTGAGAGTAGAAATGGTTAGCCTGAGGTCTCTGTCTATTTCTTAGACAACTGAAGAATTAAATTAGAGATAAGCTTTCTATTGATCTAGGACAAAAACTGTGAATAGGGATTAAAGATTCAATTAAGCATAATTAAGTGAAAAGGGCTTCTCTTAGTTTTGCATGTAACCTCGATCAAATAATGGTTGAGATGAAGGAATATAGAGTAAGAATATCCTGTTAAAGGGGAAAAAAGGAGAAACTATTCAATCCTAAACATGCTGAACTTTGTACCTAAGATTTCTTTGAAAATCATTCCTTCATCACATTTCACCAATCAAATTAAAGGAAAAAGAAGTAAAATAATAAGCACACGATTGGAAGTCTTCATTTGACAATCTTTGGATGCAAAAACAAATTGATTGACAAGGTGACTATGACTCCAAACAATAACCTAAGACAATAATTCAAATTAGAACTCAAGAAAATATAATTGCACAAAATTTCCTGTAAAATAAGGAAAAGACCAAGATGCCCTTAACTCCTAAGATTCTAGGATGGAAGTGGTGGAATCGAAACTAAAACATTTTCTACTTAAGAAACAATAGTTATGTCTCTTCCAGAGCAAGATTAAAGTCATTGTATGTTATACTTGTCATGGGGCTTTGCCAAGCCTTTTTGCACTTAGATTTACCTATAAGCTATAGATCATAGCCAAATAATTCATTCATTCATACTTGCTGACAAAATGTAAAGTGGGATAACCACCTGATATCGACAACGCTTTGTACTCCACATAGTGTCCCTAATTCTTCTTTGCTCCCATTTAGACACAAGTTCATCTTCCATGAACTATTTTCTGGACATCATGCTAAGAACAAACCTCCTTAGAAGCTATTATAAGGACCAAGACACATAGATCAACTGAAAAATATGCATGGAAAGGATGGCAACATGTATATCCAGATTTTAAGTGTAGCAACAATTTTGACTTGGGAATTCAGTAGATTAGAAATGTCAACTGTAATTCATCATGAAAACAAGATTCCATTAAGTAGCGCAATATTCACCTTTCCAATAGGGAAAGAAATTGGAAAGCAAATGATCATCAAAATTCGCACAAGCCAAATAAAATTGGCACCAACCGCAAGTCCATATCGAGTGCATATTGCTTGAGGGATGACCTAACTAGAAAATTATCATAATGACAATGTAATCAAGACAAAAGATGCTAATGAATTTTATTTATTAAGAAGACAATGGCATTCTGATCCAATTTACCCCTCCAAATGCTAGAACAAAAGTCACAGACAAAATAATAGCAACATATTGATTGAAAAGCTTGTCCAAGTAAATTGGAAGGGCCTGCAAATAAAAACAAAGAAGTGACGAGAGAGGTAAAGTCCTCATAAAATGAGTGAATCAAAACAAAGAACATTTGCCACACCCCATACCAGTCAAAATATGGCCACAAAGTAACCCAGTTGCAGACCATCTTCAACTAAATGAAATTCTTAGTCCAACCAAATGCTGATTTTCAACTCAACATATCTTTTAAAATATCTGTTGTATGAGCATGATATTTACATGAATAGGAACTAGAATTTAAGAACTAAAACTCTTATGAAGGATCCAATTTATATCTGAATCATATCAAGCTTAAATTTGGCTTACAAGTTAGGACCTCACCGACCCTGTTCTTTGCAGGTTTAAATTTTCAGCCATTTTTCAAACGATTTTGGTATTTCTACATAATGAACCAAAATAATATTTTTATACCATGAAAAGGCCTTTGAATCTAGTTTCTAACACAATAAACGGCATCCAATTTTGAGTTTTCTACACAAAGTTATGATCAATTTCCTAAAGCTGCGCTGAGGCGACTGTGTTACAGGTTCCAAGTATGTTATAGCTTTCTTGGTTCATAATCACTTCGCTTCTAGTTCAATTACACCTCCAAATTAGCATATATAACATCTTTCCATACCAATTAAATTTTGCGACCTCATGCATCCAATTTCCAGCTCAATCTCTCCTTGCTTTTCCAAGCTTATTATGTAATACTAGTGAAGATGCTTCGTGTTTCTATTTGTTTAGAATGCTAAAAGGGTCAAAGTTTAATTTTTTAAAATACGAAATTGAACTTTGGGCAATTCAACATCTGTGCCCAGTTCATAAAAAATACTCAAATTCTCATTTCCCAACATTAACATGAAAAATAGCTTTCCTTTTAAAACAAAAACGGTGAGAGTTTCATTCAAGCAGATATTTCAGTTTTATCTCCACAGCAGCAGCATTACATAGGAGCAATGCAACACTTTCAAGATACTTGGTACCACAACACAACAAACATTAAAAATGCGAAATCGAAGTAATTATGTGCATTGCGATTAGTACACAATTCAAAACTATAAGTTGTGTGATGCAAACCAGTATCCAGAAATGGTTGCCAAAATGACCATTGAAATCCCAAGAAACTCAAGTTCTATCTAGTTTTTATGATTATAAACAATTACAACATTCACAAAATCAATGATCTTACGACCCCGTCAAGTTTCTAACAAGCATTAGTCTTCGTAAACACAAAACAAGAGAGAAATGCAAATTTTGCGAAGAAAACAATGAGATTGATAAATAGCAATGGAATTAAAAAAAATAGCTTTTTTTTTCTCTATATGAGGTCCCACTAAAAGAGTACACAAAAAAGGACACAAATTTTCTCCATCAACCAAATCCTAAGGTAATCCAAATTATATCCAAATTTCAGAATTCCAACAAGAACCCAAATCAGAAACCAAACATGAATTCTAGCAGCATTTATTAATTCGAGCAACAGTCATTAAGCTACTTGAATTCGAGCAACAGTTATTAAGCTACTCAAATTCGAGCTCGACTTTGAATCAAACTCGAATTCGAGCAATAGTTATTAAGCTACATTCACTTACCGTTGCAAGCCTCAACCTCACAACCTGCTTTTTACATACAATTACACTACCACACACCAACTTGCAACTACATTACTCTCCATTCTCAACTGACAGTTACCTGCACTCCTTCAACTGCACATACTCCACCTCAAAACACTACCATAACACGCTCACTTCTAAAACTGTAATAGCTTTACACAAGCATAATATACAAACACACACAACACACACCTACAAACACTAATAAAGCACACACCTACAAACTCCTCCAACTAAAAATATATTCATGAGATAGGGCATTCTTAATTCACTCAGATTGACTAATATTGATTTCACATACCCTAAGTAGGAATCCTAAAATGGCACCTAAATACATAATTCAAATTTTTACCATACGGAAAGCAATAATAGAGTCAAAATTTGACATAATTTCATATGCATTCTAAACCTAGGGAAAATGCATCAAGTTCCAATGTTTACTTCTCCAAAGTCACAGATGCTCTACAAAAAAGAAGATTTTGAAAAACTTAGAGCTTACATTAAGCAAAACTATTGAAATCAATTGAAAAATCTCATGTGACTGCATAGACATTTTAAACCCAACAGAATTCATAATTTTTTCTCAATTGAAAAAAATCTAAAAACCCACAAGCACACATAAAAATGATCATAAGTAGGAACAGAAAATTTTGAAAGACTCACTCTAGTGCTTCGGAGGCTCAAAATTTTCACAAAATCACTCCTTAAAGCCCCAAAAAGCACTTCCCTTTTATGCTTGTGAGGATGGGTGGAGGGAATATACTTAGAGAATTGAGAGAAACTGTAATTCATGTATCAAAACTCCTCACAGAGCAAATAAGGTAAGACTAAAATGTGCTAAAAAACAAAAGCTTAATTAAAATGCACCATATATCTACAGTCCATTCCCGCTCACAATTCGAGGGCATTAAATCTCCTTGCAACGAAATAACCAACACTCAAAATAATGAAATAACAAAATACAAAGGGCATAATGTTCATAAGCAAGAAATTCACATAATTCCAACCAACATATTAGTCCTCAATAACCAAGAAAACAAATTTTTATGGCCACTTACAAGTGTAGATGAGGAGGGAGCACTTCAAGGCCTTGATTACTATTAGCCATGAAACCAAAAAATAAAAACTTAAAAACAAAAAAGTTACTCAAAAAAAAAACCCAGAGAAAACTTAGGGCTACGGCGGTTATGGGGATAGTGGTGATATTGGTGGTTATCATAACTACTGGAGGAGAAAGAGGAGGAACGAGTAGATAAGGCAGCCTACCTCTAGAAATCGGTCGAAACAACATTGTGGCAACGACAGAGGAAGTGACCATGGTGTGGGGAGTGATTTGGGTGGAAAAGAGAGAAGGGAGAGGAGTTTAGAGAGGAAAATGGAAGTAGAAGAGAGAAGGGTTTTGAGGGAAAGAGATTGGAGGGGAAAAGTTGAAGATGCTGGTGATAGAGGAAGGAGAGGGCGCTGCTAGTGGTGGGCTAGGGTTGGAGTGGCAGTAGGTGGTGTTGGAGTGGGGGTGGGTGAAGTGGGCTGTGTGACAGCCCCACCTTACCCTAAGGCGTACCAAAGGGCTAAACGGACTGCCTGGCTAGCTCTCGCTAGGACTTGGGTCAAGCACGCACTAGAATCCACAAAACAAATGACATTCTATAGAAAACTCGTAAATACATTCATATGATTCAAACTTAAGAGTAAAGGTATCAGTTAAGTAGTTTACAACATAAACATCTAACTAATACAGTAAAATCTCAAACATCCTTTTCTAGCAAAATCCAACTAAGAGCTACCCTTGAATCCTCACCACCAGCTTTAATAATAGGAGCATGTTTAAGGAGAACAAATAAAAGGGAGTGAGCTATAATAGCCCAATGAGGTTCCCACACATGCAAACACACAGGCAGACAATTAGAAAAATAAATGAACAAATAACATGTGCCATAAAACAATATAAGAACAAGTTAAGTAAACAATTAATCAAATAAAGAAGGATACATCTCAACCACGGGAGCAAGCTCAACCGTGGGATTATCAAGTACATAATCATGTGGCAATAGTGTTCGAACCAATAGAGAAAACCAGGTCATTGCCAATGATCAGGTAAATATCAGATAACAGTACTCAAAACCACCCATGCACCTTTACCTCCTCAATACCTCCACTTTAGGGTGAGATCTCAACCCTGGAGGGTAAAATAGTTTGTTCAATCTATAGTCGGCCTCTTTGAGGAATCTCAACTCAGAGGAAAGAACACAATCCCTAACGCCCAACACCTTATATCCTCCTCAATACCAATATGACTAACCGTAGTGTAACTGGTGAAGAATGACCACGGAAGTCTAGCCCGAAAGCTCAGTTCAGTTGAAAGTTCACAAACAAGTATATTCACATTTGATAGAAATTGTGCATGTAACAAATTACGGGATAGATGTGATAAAGTACACATCTTACCCTCATATAGCTGTAGTAGCTCACAAGTATCAGGCACAAGTAGAATTAACATTTAAACATGCATTAGGCGTACACAAAGGAACAATCACCTGAAAATTTCAAGAAAGTTCCTCGTAAAATGTGCGAGGTTTAGACTCGGATCCTAAAATTCATAAGTAGTCTAATTAACCTACTGGATGTTCTTTCAAAAGAATTTTTATAACATGTACCCAAGTTTAACTAGGGTTTTAAAATAAATGTAAATTGGTTATAAGGAAAATCCAAGAAGTTATAATAAAGGATTTCGGGTAAAACCCTAAATTAACTAATAAAGAAATTTAAGAAATTCCCTTTTTGAAAGTAATTTGCTTCTAAGGGCAAATAATTCATTGAGTGTCAAAATTAAGGTTAAATTTAAAAGGAATAATTAATACTAGAAATTCGTTACTAATTTTCGCTTTATTTACTGTATTAGTTGCAAAACTCTAATAATTCATTATACATTTTGGACCAAACGAAAATATTGCTAAATACTATGAACTAAAGAAGTAGTTTAATTAAATATTGATTAGGGTTCAAGGTTTTGGTGTAAAAGAAATTTTTGTCCAAAATAATTAGTTTATAAGTAAACTAGTTTTTTTTAAAGTTCAAGAAAGATTTATTAGTAATAGTCAAGTATACTCTAATAACTTAGCAAAATTAATATAGGTTAAAATGAGAAAACTCCAAAATATCCTATACTTAAGTAAATTAATGGTTTAAACTAATTAATATCAAACTAATGATATTTAACTAAATTAAGACTAGTTAAATAACAAATTAGGGTTATTTGGTGAAAACATACTAAATCAAGTATAAAGTGAAACTAGTCAAATTTCACTTACACATTCAAAAGTCAAGTTTCTAACCAGTTTAAATCTTCAAAATTTATAAGATGTTTCTTCCTAAAATTGATTAACAAGGTTCCAAATTCATTGCATAACATTTTCCTAAAAACCGGTTTAGTAAGTTAAGCTTAAGGTGCTCATTTTGGGTGTCACTTCAACCCAATTCACAAGCTGTAATTTCCAGCAGTTTTTATCACCAAAACTTGGCCAAAACAAGGTTAATATAGCTGGAAATATTAGGTGATCAAAGCTGAATTTTTGTAAACTAGTAAAGCTGAAATTTGTTCAAGGTTTGGAACAAGGAAGTGCCGGTTTGCAAGCTGAAATTTCAGCAACTTCAGCCCACTAAACAAGGCCCTAAATACTGAAATTCTTCCATAATTTTTCCTCTAACAAGACTATCCAGCATGCCTTCTAACTCTAGTCAAAATTTCAGCCATAGATTCCAATGTTTTCCACTCAAATAAAGTATCAAATTCCTATACAAGTCCATACTAAGCAAGTAGGCCATAATATAGTTAATCTACTATCAAATAAAGGATCAAAACAAGGGGAAACCTCATAATCATGAGCATAAATATTCATATACATAACAAGAGAACAAAATATAAGCATAAATCTTAAGTACTTAATGAAATCATAAGAAAAACATAAAAACTCTTCTAATAAAACTTGGAAGAACTCAAAGTTTCTTGACTGAATTTATCTCAAAATAGGTAGGGTTTTAGTTGAAGAAGAGTGGATGGATGATTAGTCCCTTAAGAACCTTCAACTTTTGAGCAAGACTTGAGCTTGAAACTTGGAGAGAATTTGTTGAAATTTGAGGGGATTTCTTTTCTAGTTAGGTTTAGCTTTTGGGAAAAGATTAAGTTATTCTTCTAAGTGTTTAAAATGAGTGAAATTGAAGTGTATTTTGGGCAATAGAGTGGCCGGCCAATGGAGAGAAAAATGCAAGGAAATTTGAGCCAAAAAATTGAAAAGAATTGGTAAAAGTGAAAGCCAATAATAGGTGGCCATTTATGGTGTTACGTGGCATAATCTTCCAAATATCTAAGTAATAGGTGGCCTTACTTTTCTAAATATCTAAGCTTGGTTGGTAAAATTTAATTGGTGAAATTTTTCCTATGATTATCATTAAACATGTAATAATAATAATTCAAGAAATCAAATTGAAAAGAAAATCATACAATAACAACTAATAAGAAATTTTTACAATTAACATTCATAATATAGAAACTAAGTGGTTTTAAGCTTTTAGGATTTTACAGGTTGGCCTTGTTCTGTTGCCAAAAGGAGAAGAGAGGACACAGGAATTAGAAAAGTGGAAAAGAGTTTTTGTGCAAGTTTAGGGGGGAATTTGATTTTTGATGAAAATTTGGTGGTAGGAAGGGCTAGGTAAATCGTCTTCCAAGATCAGAAAATTTTCAAAGTATTGCATTTTTATGTATGTATGTGTATGTATGTAGCTGTGTATGTTTATATTTATGTATGTGTATATGTATGTATACACACGCATAAGTGTGCGCGCGCATATATGTATGTATGTATATATGTGTGTGTATTTATATATGTATGTATGCATACATATATATATGTATTTACAAATGTGTGTGTATATACGTATACATATATATACATACATACATACATACACACATACATATAAACACATACATATATATATACATATACATATACATATGTGTGTGTATACATATATACATAGACATACACACACACACATATACATATACATATACATATATATATGTATACATGTATATATGTATGTGTATGAGTATGTGTGTGTATGTATATGTATATGTATTTGTATGTGTGTATGTGTGTATGCACCTATACATGTACACATATATATATGTATGTACTTATATATATATTATATATATGTGTGTGTGTGTATGTATATATGTGTATATACATATATATATGTTGTATGTAGATATATGTGTGTGTGTGTATATATGTACACACACACACATATACATATATATATATATATATACACATATGTACATACATACATAAATATGTGTACATGTATATGTATGTGTGTGTGTGTATTACACACATACATACATATATACATATACGCGCACACACACATATACATATACACATATGTATATACAAATATAGATATACACATACAAATATACACAAACGTATATAAATATATAGATATACATATACATATATACATATGTGTGTGTGTGTGTATACACACATACGTATACATGTATGTGTATATATGTATATACACATATACATGTGTATATACATATACATACATACATACATATATACATATATACATGTATATACATATATACACGTATACACATATACACATATACATATATACATATATACGTATGTACATGTATATGTGGAGATATACATATATGTGCACATATACATGTACATACGTTTATATGTATATATGTATATGTGAATGTACACATATACACATATATAAATATGTATATATGTATGTGTATATCTATATATGTATATACGTATGTGTATATGTATATATACATGTACTTATACATGTATGTACGTATAAGTAAATGCATGTATATATGTATATGTATATACGTATATATATACGTACGTATGTATATACACGTATATATACTTATACGTATATATGTATACGTATATATATACACACACATATATGTATATACATATATGTATATATGCATCTGTATATGTATACATACATACATACATATATATATACATATATATGCGTGTATGTGTGTGTCTGTGTATATGTATGTATTTATATATATATGTATGTATGTCTGTATACATATACAAATGCATATATACATATATGTATATACATACATATATACACATGTATATATCTATACACACACAAACACATGTGCGTATGTATATGTATATATGTGCGTATGTATGTATGTGTATGCATGTGTACATATATACATAAGTACACATACACATACATACATACATACATTGATATACATATATACACACACACACATAGATATGAATGTATGTATATATTAATATGTATTTATGCACACACACACTCACACACACACACACATATATACACAAACATACGTATCAATGTATATGTATATGTATATGTATACATATGTGTATATCTACATGTATGTATGCGTGTATATATGCATACATACATATACATATATATATATATATACGTACTTATACGTACACCTATATACATACATGTACATAGAGGTGCCTATATCTATTTGTTTGTGTATGTATGTGTGTGTGTGTTTTTGTGTATATATGTACACATTGTATACATATATACATATATATATATATACACGCATATTTGAGTGGCAACTTGTGAATGTTGTCAAAAAGAATATAAATTTAGAGACAACATTTGGAAAGTTGTCAAAAAAGGGCTTCTTCAGTGACGACATAAGTTGTCACTAATGCCCTAGTCCAACTAGTAAAAATTATTAAGAAATAGTTCGGCTTTAGTGACAACATAATATAGTTGTCAAAAAAGGCTAAATATTTAGTGACGACAAATGTTATCACTAATTTCTTGGTTAAGTATTAGTGACAACATTTGAAAAGTTGTCAGAAAATGGCTTATTCAGTGACGACATGAGTTGTCACTGAAGCCCTAGTCCAACTAGTGAAAATTATTAAAAAATAGTCTGTATTCAGTGACAACTTAATATAGTTGTCAGAAAATGCTAAGTATTCAGTGACGACAAATGTTGTCACTAATGCCTTGGTTAATTATCAGTGACAACATTTGAAAAGTTGTTAGAGAAAGGGCTTCTTTAGTGACGACATTGGTTGTCACTTCTACCCTAGTACAGCTAGTGAAAATTATTAAGAAATAGTCTGCCTTTAGTGACAACTTAGTATATTGTCAAAAAACACTAAATATTTAGTGATGACAAGTGTTATCACTAATGCCTTGGCTACTTATTAGTGACAACATTTGAAAAGTTGTCAGAGAAAGTGCCTCTTCAGCGACAACATAGGTTGTCACTGATGCCCTAGTCCATCTAGTAAAAATTATTAAAAAATAGTCTGACTTTAGTGACAACTTAATATAATTGTCAGAAAAGGCTAAATATTTAGTGATGACAAATATTGTCACTAATGCCTTGGTTAATTATCAATGACAACATTTGAAAAGTTATCAGAAAAAGGGCTTCTTTAGTGACAACATGGGTTGTCACTGATGCCCTAGTGCAACTAGTGAAAATTATTAAGAAAAAGTCCAAGCTATAGTGACAACTTAATATAGTTGTCAGAAAAAGCCAAATATTTAGTGACGACAAATGTTGTCACTAATGCCTTAGTTAATTGTCAGTGACAACATTTGAAAAGTTGTTAGAAAAAGGGCTTCTTCAATGACAACATGGGCTGTCACTAATGCCGTAGTGAAAATTATTAAGAAATATTCCAAGCTTTAGTGACAACTTAATATAGTTGTTAGAAAATGCTAAATATTCAGTGACGATAAATGTTGTCACTAATGCCTTAGTTAATTATTAGTGACAACATTTAAAAAATTGTCAGAGAAAGAGCTTCTTCAGTGACGACATGGGTTGTCACTGATGCCCTAGTGCAACTAGTGAAAATTATTAAGAAATAGTCCAAACTTTAGTGACAACTTATTATGGTTGTCGAAAAAAGGTTTATGTTTAGTGACGACACTAGTTGTTACTAATGTCTTAGATACATTTAGTGACAACCTATGAAAGTTGTCATAAAAGAGGCATGATTTAGTGACAATGTGTTTAGTTGTCAAAATAGGACATAGTGTCAGTGACAACATTCGTTTTGACTAATATCCCAGATATATTTTAGTGACAACTTGGAGAATGTTGTCACTTTAAAGTATATATTTAGTGATGACATTTTTCTCTTGTCAGTAATTTAAGTTGGCGCCATTCGGTCAGTGAAAATTAATGACGACATTTTTGTAGTTGTCACTAAAGTTGCCGCCCAATTGTGTCAAGAGCAATTTTGTCACTGAAATTATTCATTCATGACAAGATTTTATTGTCACTAAAAAAAGTCTTCACTAATAATCTTTTTTCTTGTAGCGACCCCCTGTCAGTCCAACTAGTCAAAAATTCTTAAGAAATAGTCAGGTTCAGTGACAGCATAATATTGTTGTCAGAAAAGGTCTCGTTCAGTGACGACTTGAATTGTCACTGATGCCTTAGTCCAATTAGTTAAAAATCTTAAGAAATAGTCAGCTTTAGTGACAACTTAATATAGTTGTCAGGAAAGGTCTCGTTCATTGATGACATGAGTTGTCACTGATATCTTAGTCTAACTAGTCAAAAATTATTAAGAAATAATCAGCTTTAGTGACAATACAACAAAGTTGCCAGAAAAGGTTTGATTCGGTGATGACATGAGTTGTCACTGATACCTTAATCCAACTAGTCAAAAATTTTTAAGAAATAGTCAACTTTAGTGACAACATAATATAGTTGCTAGAAAAGGTGTTGTTTAGTGACGACATAAGTTGTCATTGATACCTTAGTCTAACTAGTTAAAAATTATTAAGAAATAGTCAGCTTTAGTGACAACATAATAAAGTTGTCAGGAAAGGTTGGGTTTAATGACGACACTAGTTGTCACTGATGCCTTAGTCTCACTAGTCAAAAATTGTTAAGAAATAGTCGGCTTTAGTGACAACATAACAAAGTTGTCAAAAAAGGTGTGCTTTAGTGATGACGTGAGTTGTCACTGATGCCTTAGTCTAACTAGTAAAAAATTATTAAGAAATAGTTGGCTTTAGTGAAACATAATAAAGTTGTCAAGAAAGGTTTGCTTCAGTGATGATATCAGTTGTCATTGATGGCTTAGTATAACTAGTCAAAAATTATTAAGAAATAGTCAGCTTTAGTGATAACATAATAAAGTTGTCAGAAAAGGTTGGATTCAGTGACGACAAGAGTTGTGACTAATGCCTTAGGCGAATTAGTCAAAAGTTATTAAGAAATAGTTGGCTTTAGTGACAACATCTTCAGTGACAACATGAGTTGTCACTGATGCCTTAGTCCAAGGAGTTAAAATTTCTTAAGAAATAGTCAGCTTTAGTGACAACATAATAAAGTTGTCAAAAAAGGTCTAGTTCAGTGACGACATGAGTTGTCACTGATGCCTTAGTCCAACCAGTCAAAAATTCTTAAGAAATAGTCGGCTTTAGTGACAACATAATAAAGTTGTCAGAAAAGGTTGAGCTCAGTGATGACATGAGTTGTCACTGATTTCTTAGTCCAACTAGTAAAAAATTCTTAAGAAATAGTCGGCTTTAGTGGCAACATAATGAAGTTGTTAGAAGAGGTCGGGTTCAGTGACGAATGAGTTGTCACTAGTGCCTCAGTCTAAGAAATAGTCAGCTTTAGTGACAACATAACAAAGTTGTCAAAAAAGGTCGGGTTTAGTGACAACATGAGTGGTCACTGATGCCTTAGTCCAACTAGTAAAAAATTTCTTAAGGAATAGGCGACTTTAGTGATAACATAATAAAGTTCTCAGAAATTGTCCGCTTCCGTGATGAAATGAGTTGCCACTGATGCCTTAGTCCAACAAGTTAAAAATTCTTAAGAAATTGTCAGCTTTAGTGACAAAATAGTAAAGTTGTCAAAAAAGGTCTAGTTCAGTGATGACATGAGTTATCACTGATGCCTTAGTCCAACTAGTCAAAAATTATTAAGAAATAGTCGGCTTTAGTGACAACATAGTGAAGTAGTCAGAAAAGGTCTCGTTCAGTGATGACATGAGTGGTCACTAATGCCTTAGTCCAACTAGTCAAAAATTCTTAATGCTTTAATTTTCAGTGACAACATTTGAAACGCTGTCAGAAAATGGCTTCTTCAATGACGACATGATCTTGTCACTCATGCCTTGGTCCAACTAGTGAAAAATTTTTGAGAAAATGGTCGACTTTAGTGACAACTTAATACAGTTGTTAATAAAGGTTAAAAATTGAGTGACGACACATTTTGTCACTGATGCCCTGGGTATTTTTTAGTGGCAACATGTGAAAGTTGTTTGAAAAGATTTCGGATTTAGTGACAACATAGAAAGGTTGTCAAAAATGGGCTAATGTTTAGTAACGACATGAGTTGTCACCAATGCCTTAGTAAAACTCATTAAAACTTGTTAAAAATAGTTTGGCTTTAGTGACAACTTTTTTTTGTTATCAGCAAAGGTTTTATGTTCAGTGATGTCTTTGGTTGTCACTAATGTTTTGGATGCATTTCAGTGACAACTTGGAAATTGTTATCACTATAGAGTATATTTAGTGACAACATTTTGGTCTTGTCAGTAATATAACTTGGCGCCGAAGGGCGGAAAAAATTAGCAAAGACATTTTGGCTGTTGTCACTAAAGTTGCCGCCCAATTGTAACAAGACTAATTTTGTCACTGAAATTATTCTTTAGTGACAAGATTTTATTGTCACTAAAAAATGTCATTACTAATAACCTTTTTTCTTGCAGTGCAAAAATTGGAAAAAATCGTAAAGAAAGAAAAGTGCATGAGGTGAGATGGAATGCATATGAGAGATGAACCTAGCGCTAAAATGACCTAAGGGTCTAACGTTGGACTAGCTCGTTGATAAGAAATAAATTAACCAATATTATTGTATGATTTATTATGCATTTTTGGTGTGATTTTAGTATTAATATAGTATTTTTGGCTATAAGTGACTTATTTTCCAACAAATTAGGGTTTTCTCCAAGAATTAGGGTTTTGAATCGGAATTTTTAATTTGAACAAATAAATGCACAATTTTGTACATTCATCATTCTTAACTCAATTTGGATCAATGAGAGTCAAGATGAATCAAAAATCAAAGAAGATTCAAGTGGCTAAGTTGATGAATTTCGTGGAGAAACACTTGAAGAATAAATTGTGCAAAAATGTTTGGGACCTAATTCTTCATAAAAAATACATGGAAATACGTGAAAAAGGTCTGTACATGAAGAAACCAGCTCAGTAAAATCAAATAATCCAGTGGGGCTTACTGTCTGTGATCTGCAGGTGGCTGACTCGCGAATTGTACCTGCGGATCAACCATGTCAGCTAAAATTTCTAGGGCTATAACTTGCCTTCATTTCCAGTTGGTTTTTGGCAAACTTTTCTAGAGAAGATAGGGTTTTTGCAGCTGGAGATTTCATTGAGCATACAAAGGAAGACTATTTTGCTAATTTGGAATCTCAAGAAGCATCTTCATCATTTCCATATATTGAATGCATTTGCAAGTTGGAAAATGACTTGAAGAATATTTTTCTATAAATAGAAGTCATTTTTAATGCATTTAAAACAAGTTTTAGATAGTAAGAGTAGTTTAGAGGGTAAACAGTTGTTGTTTTAGTGTTTTCTTTCTATTTCAATAGAATAGCGAGGAACATTGTACAAGAACTCTTGAAGTTCAACTTTTGGAGGTGAAATAGAACTGAAGCTTAGTTAAACTTTTGGTTGAGCAATTCTAAATCTATCTCTTTTATTTTCACTTGTTGAACATGAATTCTTGCTTTGAAGTTGAATTTTTAGTTGTTTCATTAGTTATGATTCACTAAAGGCGTCATCTAAAGTATAGATGAAGCTAATGAATCCAAAAGCATGACTTAAAGTATCTTAACTTGCTAAGCTTGTTCTTGTTTGTTTATTTGTTCAAGTTTTAACACTTGTTTTTGCATGGCCAATACAAACAAGTCATTTAGTTGTTACTTAACATTGAGAAATGCATTTAACAGTGGAAAATGAACAAGTAATGCTTAAGCTGTTCATATGAGAATAATGAATGCTAAAGTGATCATTACAATTCATGCTTTCATAAGATTTCATCATGAGTTGGAATCTTGTCATTTTATAGAGAGATCTAGTTATGACTCACATGGAATTGGATTCTAAACAAAGCAAGGTAAAAACTTAGCAAGCCATTCATGCATAATATGGTTCATTAGTGGATTCCATGTTCAAGGTTCTTTGCTATACAATTCATTCAAATGTTTCTTAATCTTATATCTATTCTATTAAAATAAGAAATAATTCGCCGTCACTCTTGTTTTGAATTTGTTTAGATAATAAAAGTTAGCCGTAAAGCTTTAAAAGTTGCAATGATATTGATTCCCTATGGGATTCGACTCCTAATACTCCAAGTGCTACAATAGACCCGTATACTTGCGGCATAATTAGGAGATTAGGTCCTTATTACTTTAAGAGATTTTATTATACCGGATCTAACCGGTTCTCATACTAGCATAATAAGACCACTAGTAAATGCAAATAATTTTGAACTTAAGCCGGAACTAATTCAAATGGTTTAGCAAAAATCAATTTGGTGGTAATGTAAATGAAGAACCTCATTCACACTTGGCAAGTTTCATGGAAATATGTGAAACATAACAATTAGATTGTGTGTCCGAAGATGCCATAAGGCTTAGATTATTTCCCTTCTCATTGAGAGACAAAGCTAAGCAATGGCTTCAATCATTTCTATCGAATACTTTGCTACTTGGATGCACCTTTCCAAAGCATTCTTAGACAAATATTTCCCACTGAGAAAGACCACAAAATTTCAAATGGACATTACAAGCTTTAACCAATGCGAAGGAGAGTCTCTCTATGAGGCTTAAGAGAGATTTAAGGATCTAATAAGAAAATATCCACACCATGGACTCCCTAATTGGTTAATAGTGCATGATAAGTGAAAAATTTGCCAAGATTATTATATGTGTTAGTTGAAATTTTTAGAATATTTTTAGTAAAACTATTATACTTTTTTACTTTAAATAACGTGTTTTCATTAATTAGGGTTTTTCATCTAAAACTATTATTTTGAGTATTTAATTCACAAACTTGTATTTATTTTTGCAGATTCATCACTCTTAATCTTAAAGAAAGTCAAGTAAGGCCAAGATCAAGGTGATGAAGTGAAATAGTCAAAATGAAGAATTATTGGAAGATTAAATGAGCAAAATGTGGAAAAATAGAAAAATCAGCAAAAATTCAAAGAAATACATGAACAAGGATCAGGACACTTGGAGGGACAACTCAGCAAAAATTTACACAAGTGGGACCAAGGAATGCGATCCGTGGATGACCATATGCGTATCACCAACTGCGGAGTGTCACTGACTCTCCAAATTTTAGCTGTTGCAACTTGCTCCATCCTCCAGCTATTTTTGTAGACTTTTGAACTATCTATAGGTTCTGCAAGTTGAAAATTGCATTGGAAGTACAAATGAAGACTTTTAGGCCTTCAATTAGGGTTTTCATCATTCCAATTCATTGAATGTAAATGGCAAGTTGGAAAATGACTTGTAGGATCCATGTCTATAAATAGAAGTCATTTGTGAAGAGTTTAAGGTATGTTAGGATAGAAAATTTGTAGAGAATTGCTAGAATTCTCCTAAGTCATAATAGAGATATTGTGAGCTTAAGAGAGTTTCTTGTTCAAAAACCCTTGTAGCAACTCTTGTGAAAGAAATTCACGTCTTGAAGCCATTTCTACATTGAATAAGCTTTCTTCAACTTTGTATCATTCATTTACTTGATTGCTATGGCTAGTTGTTTTCAAATTATGTGTATTGATTTGGAGATAACTATGTTGAGCTAAATTCCCATTCTAGGGTTTTAATGAAACTAATGCATCAATATTAAGACTTGTGGTTGATTAACCCTGCCATTTCTTGCTCTTATTTCTTCAATTATTCAAGTTTTAACCTTTGTATTTGAAAGGCCATCACATGCAAAGCACCTTAGTTATTAGGAATCAATTAATTTTGTTCTCAATAATAGAAAATGAATAATTGAACTTAAGTACTAGCACATGGAAGTAGTGTTATGCTTATGAGGACTTGATAAAGAAATTCATGCACATAACCACAACTTTATCATGGTAGTAGATAGGTTGAATCAATTCATTGTGAAAACAAGTTTTGATACAAATGGAATTGCATTCCTAAACAAGGTAAGTTCAACTTGGCAAGTGTTAATCTCTACAACTTAATCTAGATCATTAGTGGATTCATAACCCTAGAACTCCTTCATAATTATTTTTCTACAAGAATTCTTGCCTTCCTATAAATGTTTCCTAGTTAATTAGATTCTAACAAACCAAACTTGTTCAAATTAATCATTGCTTTGATAATAAAGAAAGTGATAAAACTCTAGTAATTGCACTTTGTTGGTTCCTTGTGGGATTCGACCCTCATTTCCTATACTACAATAAACCGTATACTTGCGGTAAAAGTTGGGAGATTAAATTTTATTACTTGACTTTTGTGTTTATTTGACTTACTTTTCTGTACCAAATCTACACCACATCAGTGCAAACCTTTTACAACGGACTTAATTATCCTACAAAAATCAATATAGATACAGCCACAGAAGGAGCACTGTGACAGCCCCACCTTACCCAGAGGCGCACCAAAGGGCTTAGCGGACTGCCTGCCTAGCTCTCGCCAGGTCTCGATTCACACACTCACGCAAACGTCCGAGCGTACTTAACTTAAAATAAAGTAAACTAAAATAAAATGGAATAAAATAAAATATACTCATTTTATTTAACATAAGGTACAATTCACATCAAAAGTTTACACGTCATAACATAAATGATTTTTCACAAAGATAGTCTAACACAGTTTGGCTATTACATTAACGAAGACATCTAGCATACTCAAAATCAGTCGTTCCAGCTTTAATTTTTCAGGAAACCTGAGTAAGGAAAACAAATAAAACGGAATGAGCTATAATAGCCCAGTGAATGTCCAAGTCATGCAATCAAATCAAGAACTCATTATTTTAGTAAATAAAATAATCGAGCAATTAATTAATAAATCAAGATATGAACAATTTAATTTAACATGTAGTCAAAGGAGGATACAGGGCTCAACTACGGAAGCAAGCTTAACCGCAGAAAGAGCAAGTACTGATCATGTAGTCACGATATTTGGACCGAGATAATAGCTCAGGTCTTTATCAAATAACATATCAGTTTTATCAAGCACAAACCCTAACCGCCAATCACCTTATAACCTCCGTACAAGCTACCACATCCAGGGAGATATTCTCAACCCTGGAGGGCCAACAAGCAAACAGGTTCAATCCGGAGTTGGCCTCTTTGAGGATTCACAACTTAAAAGGAAAGAACATCAAGCCCTAAAACACCCAACACCTTATGTCCTCCCACTTGCAGCCGGGTTGACTATCCGTGAAATAACGGTGAAGTTAGTCACGGTAGTCTCACGCACACACAAATAACACATTGGTCAATGAAAGCAAGTAACACATTGCGGAATAGATGTGATAAAGTACACATCTTTCCTCAAGTAGCACAGGTATTCACATAGTAATTGCAAATTTTCGCATAATATTTATCAAATAAAATATCACATTTCATGCGACATGCACACATAAAGACACTCACCTTGAAAGCCTAAGAAAATATCTCGTAAAATGGTCGTGATGCGTTTTCGGACCCTGAAATTTAAAAGAAATAATAACATAAAAACTCAATTAAAATCCTAGTAAATTTAGTAAGAAAAAGTCAAGAAAATACCCCACTTACTTCTAGGGTTTTGGTTTTAGGGTTTCTAGGGTTTAGGGTTTACTTATTCTAAGAAAGTCTAATCTATCACTAGATCATTTCTAAAAATTCCTACACTTAAATTTCCCTCAATTGAACATATTCTAAGCTTAAAATTTCACTTATCCATTTTTCTTGTTTTAATTCTACCAAAATTTCGGCAGCATTTCCCCTTAAAATCGAACTAACCAAAATTTTTAAACCTGCAAGAAAATTCAACAACCCAATCCATTCAACATGTACTACAACTTTCATGTTCACTTTAAACTCAAATTCAATCAAGATTTCACTCAAATTCAAAATTCCTACTCCAAGAATCATCACTCAACTCTGCACAGGGTTGGTTTTCAGCCAACTTCGTGCCATTTCTGGGGTCAATCCATTAAGAACTAAGGAATTCTGATTACATGGTTTTAAAGTACGTTTATAGGGCTACAACTTTCGTGAAGATCATCAATCCAAATTCCAACTAGAACCGGTTCAAAATCATCCCTCAATTTGGCTCATCATCAAAACTGTTTTACGCAGAATCAAATTTTCAGCCAACTTTGCAAACTTTCTGCGATTAATATATAATGAATCACAGTGCAAGCCTTATACCGTTGGAAAGCCCTATCAATCTAGTTTCTAAAACAACAAGAATCACTCGAATCCAAGTTGTCTATACCAAGTTATGAAAGTTTTACTAAAACTGGTCCAGCATGACTGTTTTAAGTGTTCTTGAGTTCCAACTTAATTCTTCAACTAAACCACATATAAAACATAAATTTCCAAGGTTTAAAGGCCATATACTAGTCTATCTAATCACAAGAACACTTTATATAGCAAGTATATATCAAGTTCTAACTAATTTCTTCAAGTAGTATTAACAAGAAACTTGGTATTAAACTTGCATAAAAACTAATTAAAACATGAAATTAATAAGGTAAGTTCATGGTAAATACCTTAGATAGGCTTAGAACTTTGCTTAGAAAAGATAGTAGCCCACTTCCTATGGTTGATTTGTGTCCAACTTGAGAGATGAAAGTCCAAGAAGTTGAGAGCAAAATGAGAGGAAAATGAGAGAAGAAGAGAGACCAAGATGGCCGGCCAAGAGGCAAGAGAAAAAGAGAGAGAAATAGGCTAGGAAAAATGAAAAAGAATTGAAGAAAAGGTGAGAAAATAATTGACCAATAATATCATAACAAGAGTAAAGTAAAAAGTGAGATTTTTATGCAAAGTGTGGTAACTTGGTTGAATTTAATTGGTTAAAATTTTCAACTCTTATCACTTAATTTAAACAATAAAGAGACATAAATTATTAAAGCACAATTAGAGTAAATTACGGGAGAGAGAGAAACCGGCCCTAAGGGGAAAGAAAAAGAAAAGAATTTTCGGCCAAAAGAGAAAATGAAAAAGAAAGAGAAAAATTTCAGCTAAGGGAAAAGAAAATAAAGCAAGAAAATAAGTGAAATTTTTGAGTAAAATTGAGCTAAAATTCAAGTAGTAAAAGGCTAGAAAATAGTAGAATAAATTAAGCAAAATTTAAACTCTAATATAAATTAAATGGGCAAGGTAAAATTATTCTAAATGTAGTACTTAAGTGTTCTTGCTTAAAATGAAAATCTTAACTAATTAACCTAATTAACTCAAGAAATCTTCCAACTAATAAATCTAGGATTAACACTTAACCCTAAATAAGAAAAAAAATGTCTCTTATATGTGCATTTTCTAGGGTGTTACAAGCACTCATGGCAAAGTTAGTGGAGGAAACCCAAGAGTTGATTGAAGAAATGGTGGCCAACCGTTACCAATGGGCTAGTGAAAGAGGTATTAATAGAGATCTCAAGATATGTATTAAGTTGATACTTTAGATATGTTATGTGCTCAAATGCAAAACACGATGAATGTTTTCAATAAGCATGTCTTAAGTAATCAATGTTCATCATCTAATGTTTGTAGACACTAAATTTTGGCACACCATGTATTTTCAAACATTGGGGGGCATGCTTTTATTTTTGGGTCAAATTTTAATTTTTCAATAATCTAGGGAGGCAAAATAGTAATTTTTATTTGTAAACATTTTTGCATTAGCTTTGAGGGTTTTAAATTCATATTTTTACTTTCATACAGATTTCTTAATTTTTTATGATTTTTTTCAGATTTAATTGGTATTCTTTTTATATTTTTACTAGCATAAGGGCAAAATGGTAATTTTGCCTTGCGAATGCCATTTTAGCTCATTTTAGGTCCCAAATTTATTTCTCTAATTCTGTAAGCATGTTCTAAATTTTCTTTATTTTTTCGGAGACAATAGCTATTTTTCTGTGAATTTTCATTATCCAAGGGCAAAATCGTCATTTTACAATCTAAATTCATTTTTGTCAATTTTTGATTCATAAATGCATTTCTTAGGGTTTTAGGCTTATTTTTAATTTTTGATAATTTTTTCTAGGTCAATAGTTATTTTTTTGTGAATTTTCATTGTCGAGAGGCAAAATCATCATTTTACAATTTAAATTCATTTTTCATCAATTTTTGAGTCGTAAATGCATTTCCTAGGATTTTAAGCTTATTTTTAATTTTTAGTTATTTTTCGAAGTCAATAGATATTTTTCTGTGAATTTTCATTGTCTAGGGGCAAAATCGTCATTTCACACCCCAAATGCATTTTTTATCAATTTTAAGCCCTAACCTTTAATTTGAAATCTACTTTCAATTTTTTGCAAATTTTGAAATTTACTATCATTTTTTTTGTATTAATTATTGATTTTTTTATTTAAAACATTTTTTTAATAAAATCAAAATTTTATTACTGGTGGCGTTTTCGTTATTTTGTAGTATTCTTGGTGACCAAAACAACTAGTACTATAAATACCTCCGCTAAAGAATAAAAAGGACTTAATTAGAATATACTAGGTTAATTCTTCCACTACACACACTTTACATTTTTTTCACACACTAAAATACTACACACACTTTACACTTTTTTTCACACACTAGAATCCTATACACACACTAACACACACTTTTTTCACCTACTAAAATCCTACACACACACTAACACACCTTTTTTTCACCTACTCAGATCAAATATACATACTAACACACTATATTCACACATACTAAGATCAAAAAAACAAAAAATCAATAACACCACGAACATTAAAAAATTCTTAGCTTTTATTTTTCCAAAAGAGCAAGGTTCAATCCAACATCTTTCATTCAAAGGTACTACTTTAATCACTTACTACTCTTTTTACGCTTATTTGACATCAAAAATTGCATGAATCTTGTTATTATTCTGAACTCTAGGGTTTTCCTTTTCTTTTCTTTTTCTTGAAATTATTTTTCAAATTTTTTTATTTTGCCTGTTATGTGAATTTGCTATTTTTTTTCTTTCTTCTTTCTTTTTCGTTTCTATTTTGCTTCTTCTGGGCTTTTTTTTTTTTTTTACTATCTCTCTTCTCTCTCCCTCCTCCCTTCTCCACCATCGTCTTTTGCTCCTCACCACCGTCTACCACCATCTAACCACCAAAGCCACCCAATACCACAGTCGCTCCACCATCCTGTAAACCTGCAAGAAAAATTCATTCAAACACAACTAACCCAACTAGATTGTCACAGTTCAACCACAATACCATCTCTCTCAAATCCAATCCCACCTGCTTTCTCTCCACAGCCACCAAATCCCAGACCACTACTCACCACTACCGTGAGTACCTCAGCACAAATGAGCTCCAATGTTGTGAAATTCAACCTGTAACCACCACGAAATGGACCCTCCACGACCACTAGTCCACCAAACCATCACAGAAAACACCAAAAGCCACACACAGTTACCCATCTCACCTCAAGTCCCACCACTTCATTGTCTTCAACTTTCCTTCACATGCCCAACCTAGACCTACAGATACCTTCCTTCCCTGTTAATGCATACCACCACAATCTCCATTTCCTGCACCTACGGAAACCACTCACTGCCACCATGAATCACTGACACACCAGCAAACCCCTCACTCAGCACCAGTATCTATCTTACTGCCAAATACCTCCATCAGTCGTCAATCAGCCCAAACTGGCCCTCAATGCCATCCCTTAACTTGAAACCAACCAATCAGCACCATCTCCAGCATCCAAACACTAAAACCCAACCAATCAGCACCCATGACCACACTCTCGCACATCTGGAATTAGCTCCAAATTCACCCAGAAACATCCTTCCACTCGCAGCCACCTACAGCCAATCCCACCGTCTACAACCCCCCACAAAGTCACACATACCACTGCCTGCAATCGCTGCCCAATTTCATCATCATTCATTCGAATCCTATCAAGCCTCAACCACCATCGCCTCACAAATTCAAAATCACACCCTATCAACCTGCAAAAAGAAAAGAAACAGCCCCCAATTGTCAAAGTCACCAATACACAACCTGTAATCAAGACCAATTTCTACCCAAAATCACCCACAGCCTGTACCAACACCTCAATTATCGCCAATTCCATGCCAAGAACAGTTATCAAACATAGGTTCAATCGCACCAAATTAGTCCCACAAAACCAATACCACGCTTTCTTCTTTGCTCCAAGGGATGAATCGATTAGGGGACTTGTTCTCGTTGTTTCTGAGAGCTTAGAGAGAGAGTGCACGTGTGGGCGAGAAAGGGAGAGCAACCGAAAGAGAGAAGAGATTGGGGTATAGAGCGAGAGCAGAAAATCTGAGAGAAATAGAGAGAGAGAGAGAGAGAAAGAGAGAGAGAGAGAGAGAGAGAGAGAGTGAATGAAGGAAGAGAAACAAGAACAAGAGTTGGAAGGGATCGAGAGAGTGAGACACAGGGAGGACAAACAGAGAGAGAACGAGAACTGAAGGGAAGAAGAGGAAGAAAAATAGAGAAGAAAAGGGGGAAGAAAGCTGGGAATCGAGAGAAGGGAGAAGCCAGACAGAAAGAAGAACGAAGGGAAATAGAAGAGAGAAAGCGAGAGAGACAGATGAGAGAGACGGAAGAAAAGAGTCACAGTAGGTGAGAGAGAGTGGGAAGAATGAAAAGAGAGAAGAAAACAGGGAAGAAGATGACTCTGGGGAAGAAAGAAAGAAAAATTTTATATCTTGAATCTTATTAGTGTTTGTTTTTCTGATTTTCTATTTTAGATTTTTAGGCTGTGTTTGTTTGAACTGAAAATATTTTCATTGAAAAATATTTTCTAGGGAAGTTATTTTTCAGGAAAATCATTTTCCTCTTCATTATTTTCAAGTGTTTGGTTTGCCTGTTGAAAATATTTTCTAATTGCTTTTTTTTTATATATTTTTTAAAATGATTGAAACTTTTTTTAAACTTTTTTTCTTCCAACTCCACACTGTTATCTCATCTTACTATCACCTTTATTTTTTATCCATTATAATGTATTGACTATTATATTATAATTTCACTATTTATTGAATATTATATTATTTTATTATTGTTTATCTTTATAAATTTTTTTGAAAAATTATATACTACTAACAAATATTGCGCCAATGCAATAAATAAATTATTTAAAACATTATCATCATATGTCATGTTTGTTAAAACTAACTAAATGTAGTATACAAAATAAGAGTTATGGCAAATATAAAAAATATTTTTTTACTATTGACCTTAAACCTCCATCGTTAGTGAAGATATACAACAAAATCTCTTAGTACAACTCTAAAAGCTGTACCGCACATTAAGCAACTGAAACGGAGACAAACTTATGAAGCAATTAATCAATACACAAATGGCAATATACACTCAAGACTCTAGGTAAAAGACCTACAAACCTGAGCATAATTCTATTGCATTTGTCCCAAATGTTATGTACATCATCTGATAAATTCAAAAAAAAAAAAAGTTTGTCATCTGCTATCCTTGAACTACATTGACAGCTATTTGTTCTATCTTGACTATCCATTCTAGTATCAAAAAATTTTGTTGTTGGGGGGGAGGGGAGGTGTCTTTGAATTGGCAAGGTTCAGGCATGTGTGCAAAAACCTCATTTTACATCCAAACTAATTTTAGACTGACACGAGCAGACTGAAAACAACAAAACTGCCAATAACATTACAAAGGGAAACATCTTAGGTATCTAAAAGTCTCTTCTCTTCTACTACTATGTCTGCTCTGGCTGTCAAGATAGCTCCTTATCAGCAAAGTGAAGAAGCCTTCTAAGTCTCAAAGCCATATCACAGTGAAATGGCAATGCAGATCTCTTGGTTGCACGCAAACTAAACCACCTACACATCTCACAAACACACGCCCAACTAAAATAAACACCCATAGAACACAAAGTCAAATAAAAATTCACACAGAAAAACATGCACCAACATACATAGACCACAAACACCACGGCTAGTTTAAACAACAAAAGTGCATAGGAAGAAAGAAAAAGCGAATTACTTGAACATACCATGATTGAGAAAGAAAGAAAAAAACTACTTCATGGTGCTTAAGCATTTCACTAAAAAGCTGTAGGCTCATCTTCAACTTTCTCAATTTAGAAGGCTAGACTAGACCACCACTGCATTAAATTTGGAGGAGGACTGGATGAAAAACTAATGGTTTCGAAAGACGTGAAGGAAGGACATTTTGCTATTTTTGCGGTCAAGATTGAGAAACCAAAAAGGTTTATTATTGGACTACAATTTTTGCAAATCCTACATTTTTGAGGTTGCTTAAGCAGGCGGATGAGGAATATGGATTCATTTGTACATGAATATAATCATGTCAAAGTTTCCTGATAAATGAAATAAAGTTATCAAGCCAAAACTACCCAGTAAAACACTTCCACATATTGCTGAAGGCATTAGTGACTTGGTTCCACTATTGAGGTATGGCTGTTGTCATCTAGATGAGCAAAAACTAATGTGCAAAGTGTTACATCTTCTTTCTAATTGCATATGCTTTCTTTGTTTTCTTGTTTAATGGAAAACATCCAATGCTTCCCTTGGACAAAAAAGAACTCCTATTAAACCTTTTCGTTTCGGGCCTTCAATTCGAAAGAAGTAAATATCTTCTCAAATATCAATTATGTTCTGTTTCCACCATAAAAATACAAAGCTAATTGCCCAACTTCGGATGTTGTGACAGCCCCACCTTGCCCAGAGGCGCACCAAAGGGTTTAGCGGACTGCCTGCCTAGCTCTCGCCAGGGCTCGATGCACGCACTCACGTGAAAATTCAAACGTACTTAACTTAAAATAAAATAACATGAAGTGAAATGGAATAAAATAAAACAAACTCTTATTATTTAACTTAAAGATACAAGTCATAGCAAAAAGTTACAAGTCATAATTTACATAATTTTTCACAATAATAGCCTAACACAGTGCGACTATTACAACAACTAAAACACTTATAATAACCCCAAAAAAAACCAGTTGGTCTCGCTCAATTTTTCAGGTACCCTGAGTAGAGGAAAACAAATAAAATGGAATGAGCTATAATAGCCCAGTGAATGTCCAATTCATGCAATCATACCAAGCACTCATGATGATGAAGACATCAATGCTCGTGTTCAAGTTCAAGGGAGTCATGATCATAGTGTTGCTGCAAAGAGCCCATTCCAAGACATGGGAGGTCCAATGACGAGGTTGAGAGCTAAAAGGTTGAAGCAAGCTTTGCAAGGTTTGATTATAGAATTACATGAAGATGAAGCTACTTGGTTGAAACAAGAACCTACAAGGCTATTCACTTATTTTGGGCTAGAGTTGGAGGAGCTTGGAGGTCGTGGACTTGGATTCAATTGAAGAGCCCGTTTGCCACTTGAGGTTATGGGTTTCATGGGCTTAATTCGTTAGTTCATTAGCCCAAGTTGTATCTTTAGTTGTAGGTTTATGTTATGGTGCAACTAGGGTTAAGTTAGTTTCCATATTTAACTTATATCTTGATGTTATGCGCCTCTTTATAGATGGTGTTACTATTCATCCGAATTTTAGAACATTAATCAATAATATTGAGTTTTTCTCTTCAATTGTGCGTGTGAGCATTATTGAGTTTCCCTTTGTTCTTGGGTGAAAGAACTACTCTTGCATTCTTGACAATTCTTGTTGAGTATTCAAGATTCCGCCTAGGGTTCTTCTTGAGGGTTTGAATCTGTCTAAAGAGATTGTCGACTAGGTGTCTATTCCACATTGTTGGTTAGGGGTCTAGGGTCGTTTCTCTAAGGGGGGAGTTCAACAAATCTTGTTGGATCTGAAGCAAAACAATCCAAGTTGTTCTTGGGGTCTTCGACAAGTTACGAAGGGGTCAAGAAGATTGGGTTGCATCCTTGGTTTCAAGAGTCTTGGACCGTCACTTCCGTGGATCTCGTATCAATTGGTATCAGAGCATTGGTTCATCTTGAAATCCAGGTTTTCCAAGCCAAATTTTCCTTCGGAAGATTCGGCTATATCTCTTTATTTTGTTTCTTGGAGTTTGTCGAGTTTTGTTCTTGTTCTTGTTGCTATTTCTTGCGTTTTTCTATTCTGTCCGTTTTTGTCTAGTTTGTTTTTTTCGTGTTTCTTGTCTTCAAAAATTGTGTTGGTGCCTTTTGTTTCGTGTCTTAGGGTTTGTCATAACCTTTAGAGTCGTTCTTGATATCTATACATCAAGAATTCTAGGGTTTTGTGTGTGGTTTGCTTAGAATCTTGACTGTTTTCGAGTGTTCTTTGTTGTTTTAATGTTTCTTGTGTTTAAAACTTTTGAGAAAATTGAATCTTGTCCTACATAAGAACCTTGAAACAATTTTCTTGAAGGTTACTCTTGATTTCTGGTTTAAAAAAAAAATATACTGTTCATCGCACTGTAGCGGCGCATCACTGTTCACGCTAGGGTTTACTATTCACTGACGGCACTGTTCATCGTCGGTACTGTTCATCTGACTTTTTTTTTTTTTTTTTCAGTTTAATTTTTTGTTTGTTTTTGAGAGTTGAATTTTGTATTTTGTGAGTTGGTTGTGTTGTTAAAAAAAAAAAAAAAAAAAGAGAGAAGGAGGTTGTTAGAAGTTTAAAAAAAAAATTGTACTGTTCATCGCACTGTAGCAGCGGCGTCACTGTTCACGCTAGGGTTTACTGTTCACTGGCGGTACTGTTCATCGCCGGTATTGTTCATCCAATTTTTTTTTTTTTTTCTTTTTCAGTTTACTTTTTGTTTGTTTTTGGGAGTTGTATTTTGTATTTTGTGAGTTGGTTGTGTTGTTAAAAAAAAAAAAAAAAAAGAGAGAGAGAGAGGTTGTTAGAAGTGAAAAAAAAAAAAAAAAAAATTTTTGTGAGTGAAAAAAAAAAAAAAAAAAGTCTTGCACAAAAAAAAGTCGTGCAATACAAAGGAAAGCGAAAGAGGCGTGCAAGGTGATAAAAGCCAAGCACACGAACTAAACCAATTAAACTGAAGTATATTTGGCTGGAATACTGTCCTTGTGCAACCGAATAGACCTGTTGAAACATACAGATCGTTGGACAGAGAACAACGCCACGTACGAAAGTTTAATTGACCAGATTCTACTCTTCTTGTTTCTTGATATTTTGGTGGCGTTTCTTGTTATTTCTGTTTGAACATAAGTGCATTAAAGTTATTAACGGACATTTGAAAATCAAGATTTTCATCAAGAAAACCACACACTAGGGGTGTCAAACGTGCTTCTTAAATCTGAAATTCTTTGAGTCTTGGTTTCTTGAATTCTAGTGGTTTAAACCTTACCCTAAGCTTCCATTTTCATTACTACTCATCTTGAATACTTACTTGGGTTTGTACCAAGGATCAATTGAGCAGGTTCTCATTCAAGGGCATACAAGGTACGCTCAAGGAGTGGTAAAAGGCTAAGGTGTGAGCTCATCATCGGGTAAAAGCCAAGATTAATTGGTTTGATACACGAGTGACGAGGGATACACGTAAGGGAGTGAGTGAGGTTTTATCTTGACCCATTGTTCTTTTCTTGTGTTACTAACGATTTTTGCAGGTTGTTGAGAACACTATGGGTGAAGGAAAAGCTATGGAGGATAATGAGCTTAAGCTGTTCATAAAGGCTATGCAAGACACGCAAAGAAAAAACAATGAAAATTTTCAGACCATCATGGCACAACTTCAACAAGTGTCTTTAAGGATGGACAACTTTGAGAATGTGACAAGGGGTCATGAGGAGTTGTCTGGAAATTTGGGAGCCCGTGGTACTTCCTCTCACACAAGGGTGACCCGCAAACCTACTTATGAAGATGAATTGGGAGCCGAGTCTGATTTTGAAGAAATAGGTACAAGGAGAGGAAGGAGGGTGGTAAACCGTCAAGATGACAACCTTGGAAGCATCAAAATGAAGATTCCATCGTTCCAAGGAAAGCTCGATCCCGAGGCTTACATTGAGTGGGAACGCAAAGTGGAGGGGATCTTCAATTGCCACAATTACTCGGAGGGGAAGAAAGTACAACTTGCTGCGATTGAGTTAACAGATTATGCGAGTGTTTGGTGGGACAAACTCCACAAGGACCGTGCTAGATTTGGCGAAGCACCCGTGAACACATGGAGTGAGATGAAAAGGCTCATGCAAAAGAAGTACATTCCGAGCTACTACACACGTGATCTCCATTGGAAACTTCAAACATTGAGACAAGGTACTATGTCAGTGGATGATTACTTCAAGGAGATGGAGATTTTGATGATGAGGGCCAACTCAGAGGAAGAAGGAGAGGCATTAATGGCAAGATTTATGGGTGGCCTCAACACTGATATTAGGCAACGTGTGGAGTTGCAACATTACCTTGACATAGGAGATTTGGTTGACATGGCAATCAAGGTAGAGCAGCAACTCAAGGCATCAAAGCTGAGGCCCATTGCTTCACCCTCAACCCGGCCAGCTTGGAGGGATTCACGAGATAGAAGGGCTATCCAAGAATGTGAAAAGGGGGCTGCTCAAACACCATCAAAAATTAATGAGCCATGGCAAAGAGGGGCTACGGGTTTGGCAAGTAATAAAGTCAAGAGTGAGAGCTCTACATCCATGCTACCAAACAAGGGTAAGAATGAGACTTCTTCTAGACAGCGAGATGTTAGGTGTTTCAAGTGTCAAGGATATGGCCATATTTCCTCTCAATGTCCAACAAAAAGGAATATGATCATTCTTGGCAATGGGGAGGTGGAGAGCGAACATTCAAGTGATGAAGAGATGCCTCCACTTGAAGGACCTAGTGATGATGATTCTGTTGAAGGGGGACCTGAGGATGCCATTCCATCTAGTGGTGAAGTGTTAGTGACTAGAAGATCATTGAGCATCCAACCAAAGGAGGAGGAAGAGGAGATGCATAGGGAACATATATTCCACTCAAGATGCTTGGTTCAAGGCAAGGTATGCAGTGTTATTGTTGATTCTGGTAGTTGCACTAATGTAGCTAGTACCTTGTTTGTAGAGAAATTGAAGTTGCCTACAATTCGCCATCCAAAGCCATATTTCTTGCAATGGTTGACAGATTTTGGAGATGTGAAGGTAACCAAGCAAGTGCTAGTATCCTTTGCCATTGGAGGATATGTGGATGAGGTATTATGCGATGTTATTCCCATGCATGCATGTCATATTTTGTTAGGTCGTCCATGGCAGTTTGATAGGCGTGTGATTTATGATGGTCATAAAAATACTTATCGCCTAGTTTGGAAGAAAAAGGAGTTCATATTGAGACCATTGACACCTATGGAGGCCTATGCTGATCAAGCACGAATTACAAAGGAGTGCAAGGCTCGTGATGAGTCCAAAGGAGCCAAGGCCGAGGGGTCTTTATTGGAGTCGCCTAGACAGATTGTGCATCATGAAAGCAATCGGTCTAGTGGGGAGAAAAAGAAAGGGAAAGGGAAAAGAGGGGAAGCCGAGAGAGATGAGGGGAGAAAAGTGAATGCCTATGCTGGGAAAAGTGAGATCAAGAATGCATTGTTGGCAAGGCAACAACTTCTTGTCATTTTGTATAAAGATGTTTACTTTTCTACTAGTGAGCTTGACCCTTCTCTTCCTAGTGTTATTGTTTCTTTGTTGCAGGCATATCAAGACTTATTCCCTGAAGATGTCCCAAGTGGATTACCACCTTTGAGAGGGATAGAACATCAAATAGATTTCATGCCTGGAGCAAGCATTCCAAACCGTCCGGCTTATAGAGCTAACCCTGAGGAAACAAAGGAGATTCAAAGGCAAGTAGATGATTTATTGGAGAAGGGCTTTGTGCGTGAGAGCCTTAGTCCATGTTCTGTGCCTGTGATTCTTGTACCTAAGAAGGATGGTTCTTGGAGGATGTGCGTAGATTGTCGAGCCATTAATAAAATCACGGTAAAGTATCGTCATCCTATACCTAGGTTAGATGATATGTTGGATGAATTATATGGTTCACAATTGTTTTCAAAAATTGACTTGAAAAGTGGCTACTATCAAATTCGAATGAAAGAGGGTGATGAATGGAAAACTGCTTTCAAAACTAAATTTGGTCTTTATGAGTGGTTAGTTATGCCTTTTGGTTTGACTAATGCTCCTAGTACTTTTATGAGGTTGATGAATCATGTTTTCCGTCATTTAATTGGGAAATTTGTAGTAGTTTACTTTGATGATATTCTTGTGTATAGCAAGTCCTTGCAAGAACATGTTGATCACTTGCGTGCTGTTTTTGAGATACTTAAAGAACATCAACTGTTTGCTAATCTGAAAAAGTGTTCTTTTTGCATGGATTCTGTTATATTTCTTGGTTTTGTTGTAAGCTCTAATGGCATAAGTGTAGATGAAACCAAGGTAAAGGCAATTAGGGAGTGGCCGACCCCTACTAATGCCAATGAGGTAAGATCTTTTCATGGTTTAGCAAGTTTTTATAGAAGGTTTGTGCGTGATTTTTCTTCACTTGCTGCACCTTTGAATGAACTTGTTAAAAAGAATGTGATTTTTAAATGGGAGAAAATACATGAAGATGCTTTTAGATTGTTAAAGGAAAAACTCACCAATGCTCCTTTGCTTAGTTTGCCTAACTTTGACAAGGTTTTTGAAATTGAATGTGATGCTAGTGGAATTGGTATAGGGGCTGTTTTGATGCAGGATTCTAAGCCAATTGCCTACTTTAGTGAGAAGCTTTAAGGGGCGGGCTTGAGTTATCCTACATATGATAAAGAACTTTATTTTGTCTTTGCCTTCTAGTGAACACGTTGACATGGATGGCAAGAGGAAGGCTGACTTTGTGAAAGATTTGCATGCAAAGGTTCGAGCTAATATTGAGAAGAAGTATGAGCAATTTGCAAAGCAAGCAAATCGTGGAAGAGTACAAGTTCACTTTGAGCCTGGAGATTGGGTTTGGGTGCACTTAAGGAAGGAACGTTTCCCTCAACAACGCAAGTCCAAACTGAGTCCAAGAGGAGATGGTCCCTTTCAAGTCCTTGAACGAATTGGAAACAATGCTTACAAGATAGATTTGCCAAGTGAGTATGGTAGTGTTAGTGCAACCTTTAATGTGGCTGATCTTTCTTTGTATGATGTAGGGGATTCGAGGGCGAATCTTCTTGAGGAAGGAGGGAATGATGAAGACATCAATGCTCGTGTTCAAGTTCAAGGGAGTCATGATCATAGTGTTGCTGCAAAGAGCCCATTCCAAGACATGGGAGGTCCAATGACGAGGTTGAGAGCTAAAAGGTTGAAGCAAGCTTTGCAAGGTTTGATTATAGAATTACATGAAGATGAAGCTATTTGGTTGAAACAAGAACCTACAAGGCTATTCACTTATTTTGGGCTAGAGTTGGAGGAGCTTGGAGGTCGTGGACTTGGATTCAATTGAAGAGCCCGTTTGCCACTTGAGGTTATGGGTTTCATGGGCTTAATTCGTTAGTTCATTAGCCCAAGTTGTATCTTTAGTTGTAGGTTTATGTTATGGTGCAACTAGGGTTAAGTTAGTTTCCATATTTAACTTATATCTTGATGTTATGCGCCTCTTTATAGATGGTGTTACTATTCATCCGAATTTTAGAACATTAATCAATAATATTGAGTTTTTCTCTTCAATTGTGCGTGTGAGCATTATTGAGTTTCCCTTTGTTCTTGGGTGAAAGAACTACTCTTGCATTCTTGACAATTCTTGTTGAGTATTCAAGATTCCGCCTAGGGTTCTTCTTGAGGGTTTGAATCTGTCTAAAGAGATTGTCGACTAGGTGTCTATTCCACATTGTTGGTTAGGGGTCTAGGGTCGTTTCTCTAAGGGGGGAGTTCAACAAATCTTGTTGGATCTGAAGCAAAACAATCCAAGTTGTTCTTGGGGTCTTCGACAAGTTACGAAGGGGTCAAGAAGATTGGGTTGCATCCTTGGTTTCAAGAGTCTTGGACCGTCACTTCCGTGGATCTCGTATCACATGATTTCGGGTCATTAACATAATCAATAAATTAAATAAACAATATATGAGCAATTTAATTTACATGTAGTCACTGGCGGATACAGGGCTCAACTACGGAAGCAAGCTTAACCGTAGAGGAGCAGGTACTGATCATGTAGCCACGATATTTGGACCGAGATAATAGCTCAGGTCTTTATCAAGGAACATATCAGTTTTATCAATCACAAGCCCTAACCGCCAATCACCTTATAACCTCCGTACAAGCTACCACATCCGGGGGAGAAAAAAAAATCTCAACCCTGGAGGGCCAACACACAATCAAGAAAGTTCATTCCGGAGTTGGCCTCTTTGAGGATTCACAACTCAAAAGGAAAGAACATCACACCCTAAAACACCCAGCACCTTATGTCCTCCCACTTGCAGCCCGGTTGACTAACCGTGAAATAACAGTGACGTTAGTCACGGTAGTCTCACACACACAAATAACATTTTAAATAATAAAAGCGTGTAACACATAGTGGAATAGATGCGATAAAGTACACATCTTTCCTCAAATAACACAGATACTCACATAATAATTGCAAGTTAAGCATAATAGTCACCAAATAAAATTATCACATTCCATGCATCATGCACACATAAAGACACTCACCTGGTGCCTAAGAAAATATCTCGTAGAAAGGTCGGGTCTCACTATCGGGTCCTGCAAATTTGAAAGAAATAATCTAATGAAAAACCCAATTTATACCCTAATTAACCTAGTAAGAAAATTCAAGAAATACCCCATTAAATTCTAGTTTTTTTTTCTACGGTTTAGGGTTTAGGGTTTAGGGTTTAGGGTTTTTATTCTAGGGTTTTCTAACAAAAATTGGGCATTATTTCCCCTAAAATTCGGCCCTACCAATCTTGTTTTTCATCAAGATTTCAATCATCAAACCCATAATTCAACAAGTTCTACAACTTCTTAGTTCAATCTAAACTCAAATTCAATCAAAATCTCACTAAATCTCAAGGATTAAGCTCCAAGAACTTTCACCCAAACAACATGTTCTTCATGAAATTTCAAGGTTCCAAGGCCACATACTAGTCTATTCAACCATAAGAACACTTTATCTAACAAGTATATATCAAGTTCTAACTAATTTCTTCAAGTGGTCTTAACAAGAAATTTGGTATTAAACTTGAATAAAAACTAATTAAAACATGAAATTAATAAGGTAAGTTCATGGTAAATACCTTAGATATGCTTAGAACTTTGATTAGAAAAGATAGAAATCCACTTCCTATGGTTGATTTGTGCCAACTTGAGAGATGAAAGTCCAAGAAGTTGAGAGCAAAAATGGGGAAAGAAGAAGAAAGGTATGACCGGCCAAGGTGAGAAGAAAAAGAGAAAGAAATAGTCTAGGAAAAATGAAAAAGAATTGAAGAAAAGGTGAGAAAATAATTAGCCAATAAAATCATTACAAGAATAAAGTAAAAAGAGAGCATTTAATGCAAGTTTAGCAACTTGGTTTAATTTAATTGGTTAAAATTATCAACTCTTATCACTTAATATAAACAATAAAGAAACATAAATTATTAAAACACAAATAGGGTAAATTAGGGAGAGAGAACCGGCCACATGAAGAAAGAAAGAAAAGAAGAATTTCGGCCTAAAGAAAAGAAAAGAAAAGAGAGAGAATTTCGGCCAAGAAAGAAAGAAAAGAGAGAGAAAATTTCGGCCAAGGGAAAAAAGAAAATAAGGTAAGAAAATAAGTGAAACTTTTGAATAAAATTGAGCAAAATTTCAAGTAGTCAAAAGACTAGAAAATAGTGAAATGAACTAGTAAAAATTTAAACACTACTATAAGTTAAATGGTCAAGAAAAATTATTCTAACTTTAGTACTTAAGTGTTCTTGCTTAGAATGAAAATCTTAACTAATTAACTTAATTAACTCAAGAAATCTCCCAACTAATAATTCTAAGATTAGCACTTAACCCTAAATAAAAAAATGCTTCTTATATGTGCATTTTCTAGGGTGTTACATCCTCCCTCCCTTAAAAGAATTTCGTCCTCGAAATTCTACCTGGATTTTCGAAGAGCTTGGGATAATGTCTCCGCATTTCTTCTTCTGTCTCCCACGTGGCTTTCTCTAGGTCATGATGCTTCCACAGGATCTTGACAAGGGGGATTTGTTTATTTCTCAGTTCCTTTACTTTACGGTCCAGGATTTGAACTGGTTGCTCTTCATATGCCAAAGTTTCGTCAAGCTCAATTTCGTCAGGTTGAAGCACGTGTCCTTGGATCCGGATGATATTTTTTCAAAACCGACACATGGAAAGACATTATGCATTTTTGATAATTTTGAAGGCAAGTCCAATTGATAAGCAACCTTCCCGATACGCTTAACGATTTTGAATGGTCCCATGTATCTTGGTTGCAGTTTCTTCTTTTTCCCAAACTGGATGCCACCTTTAAATGAAGAAATCTTGAGAAATACTTCATCTCCAACTTCGAACTCCAGTTCTTTCCTTCGAGTATCGGCATAACTTTTCTGTCGACTTTGAGCAGTTTGAAGTCGTTGTTGTATTAACTTGACTTTCTCATAAGCCTCTTCTATCCAGGGTACTTTTTCCGGACCTAACACTTTCCGCTCACCTACTTCATCCCAATAGCCAGGCGTTCTGCATCTTCTCCCGTACAGTGCTTCAAATGGAGCCATCTGGATCGAGGATTGGTAGCTATTGTTGTAAGCAAACTCAATTAAGGTCACATGGTGATCCCAGTTGCTACCAAAATCCATCACACTCGCTCGCTAGCATATCTTCTAAAATCTGGATTACCCTGTTCGGATTGACCATCGGTCTGGGGATGGTAAGCCGTGCTAAAGTTCAACTTCGTTCCCAAAGCTTCGTGCATCTGTCCCCACAGTCGGGAAGTAAATCGAGGATCTCGGTCTGAAACAATACTAACTGGGATCCCATGAAGTCTCACTACTTCATCAATGAACATACGAGCAAGTTTTTCTAACGGGTAGGTCATGTTCATAGGCAGAAAATGAGCAGATTTGGTCAAGCGATCGACAATTACCCAAATTGCGTCATGTCCCCTCTGAGTTCTTGGTAACCCTGACACGAAATCCATGGTGATGTTTTCCCATTTCCACTCTGGAATCTCCAAAGGTTGTAGTAACCCTGACGGTCTTTGATGTTCAGCTTTTACCTGCTGACACGTAGGGCAAATCTGCACGTACTCTGCTATTTCTCTTTTCATATTGTCCCAGCGAATATAGTTTCTTCAGATCTTGGTACATTTTTATACTCCCCGGGTGTACAGTGTACTTGGACCGATGGGCTTCATCCATGATCACTCTCTTCAACTCTTCGTCTCTTGGGATGAAGATACGGTTTCGGAATCTTAACAGTCCCTCGGGACCCACACTATACTCAGGTATGGTCTCCGCTTTGGCTTTCTCTATCCGCCTCTGTAATGTGAGATCCTTGCCTTGAGCTTCTTGAATTCGTTTCAACAATTCAGATCGGGCATTTACATTTCCACAAATGACTTTAGAGCCAGCTATTCTTGGACTGCTCTCACTTAATCGCTCCAATAAATCCCATTCATGAACAGCCAAACTAGCCATTTGCACCTTCCTACTTAAAGCGTCTGCAACAACGTTAGCTTTACCCGGGTGATAATTAATAGTACAGTCGTAATCCTCCAATAACTCCACCCACCTACGTTGTCGTAAATTTAGCTCTTTCTGAGAAAATAAATATTTCAAACTCTTGTGATCGGTATACACCTCAAAGGTGACCCCATACAAATAATGCCTCCATTTCTTGAGTGCGAAAACCACAGCAGCTAACTCTAGGTCATGTGTGGGATAATTCCTCTCATGAGGTTTTAACTTACGGGAAGCATAGGCCACCACTTGTTTCCCTTGCATCAACACACCTCCTAAGCCTTCCCGTGAAGCATCAGTGTACACCCTGAAGGTCTCTTTTCCATTGGGCAATGCTAGCACTGGGGCAGATGTCAGTCGCTTCTTAAGCTCAATGAAACTTTGCTCACACCGTCCATCCCAAATGAACTTAACGTTTTTCTGAGTCAAAGCAGTGAGTGGTGTGGCTATCTTTGAAAAATCTTTAATGAATCGCCGATAATAGCCAGCTAAACCCAAGAAACTACGAACTTCGGTGGGATTCTCGGGTTGTTTCCAACTAACCACGGCTTCTACTTTGGATGGATCTACTGCTAAACCTTCTCCCGAAATAACATGACCCAAGAATGACACTTGGTCCTTCCAAAATTCGCACTTACTAAACTTGGCATACAGCTTATTATCCCGCAAGGTTTGTAGTACTACCCTCAAGTGTTGCTCATGCTCTCCCCGAGACCTTGAAAAGATCAAAATATCATCAATAAAGACCACTACAAACTGGTCTAAGTAGGGTCTGAAAACCCGGTGCATTAAATCCATAAAAGCCGCTGGGGCATTCGTTAACCCAAATGGCATCACTACAAATTCATAATGCCCATATCGAGAGTTAAATGCAGTTTTAGGCACATCTTCCTCTTTAATCTTCAATTGATAATATCCTTGCCTGAAGGTCTATCTTAGAAAAGATCACCGCTCCCTCCAGTTGATCAAACAGTTCGTCAATTTGAGGTAAAGGATACTTATTCTTTATAGTAACACTATTTAACCCTCGATAATCAATGCAAAGCCTAAGAGTACCATCCTTCTTCCTTACAAATAATACTGGGGCTCCCCATGGTGATACACTCGGCCTGACAAATCCTCTTTCCAACAAATCCTGGAGTTGAACCTTAAGTTCTTTAAGTTCGGCTTGGGGACATGTGGTAGGGAGTTCTAGATAGTGGCGATATCCCTGGTACCAATTCTATTTTGAATTCCACTTCTCTCTCCGGAGGTAGAGAGCTTAATTCTTCGGGAAAAACATCGGGAAATTCTTTTACCACCGGCACATCCTCAAGTCTTACTTTATCCTCAGGTGTATTAATTAAATAAGCAAGGAATCCGACTGCCCCTCGAAACATTAATTTCCTAGCTTGCATGGCCGAAAGAAGATTTGAGGAAGCTAGGGTTTTATTAACATCCTAATCTTAAAATAGGTTCCCCCGGTATGCTAAAATCCACCACTTTCGTCCCACAATTCAGTTGAGCACTATACCGGGTCAAACAATCCATGCCTAATATTACATCATAACCCCGAATAGGTAAAGCTATGAGATCTTGTTAACAATTTCCTTTCTCCTATCCGAAGTTCACAATCTTGATAAACAAGATTAGTTATCAGACAATGGTCCCCAGTCGGAGTCCTTACTTCCAATTCATAAGATAACTTAACAGGTTGAATCTCTAAAGCAGTCATAAATTGAGAATTCACAAAGGAATGAGTGGATCCAGGGTCTACTAGTAATTTAGCCAGACGATGAAAAACAAGAATCATACCTTCAATTACCGCCGGCGATTCCCGGGCATCCTGCTTATCAAGGGCATACACACGAGCCGGCACTTTTCGTTTATTCCCGCTCTCCCTAGCTTGCTGGATCTCCTTGGGTCCAGATTGAGCGGTGCTCGGTCCACTGGTGGTCTGTCTGGGACATTGATTTATTCGGTGCTCGCCACTGCCGCAAAGCAAACATTTTCGATTCTTTCTCCAGCAATTTTCTTCAGTGTGGTTACCCTTACCACAATATCCGCAAGCACCAAGAGCAGCTGATGACTGTTTTTCCTTTTGAGTATCTTCTTTTTGTTCACTTCTCGGAGGAGCCCTTCCCACCAAAGCACCTCTGGATCTACCAAACTGGGCACCTTGCCCAATTCTCATTCCGCCCGTTCCCCGTCCCATCTTAGGGGCTGGAGAGCTTCCAGTTGAAGGTCGAGCATCACTGGTATTTTCCCGTTTTCTTGCCTTTACCGTGCGGACTAGGGACTTGGTTTCCTCCACCTGCTGCGCTTTTTTCCACTGCAGCTTCGTACGTTTCAATGGTGGCGGCGGCGAGGGCGTCTTGGATCTCCAAATTCAAACCCTGGATAAACCTCCTCTTCCTTCGTCGCTCAGTGGCTACGAGTTCTGGAGCATAACGGGACAGTTTAGTAAACTGAGCCTCATACTCAGCTACAGACATCAATCCTTGTCTTAGTTTCAAAAATTCATCTTCCCGCTTTTCTTGCACTCGCACGGGAATATATTTCTCTTTAAACTCCTTGGTAAAGTTGCTCCACGTCCTTGGTGTCTGATGTCTCTCCCACTTGGCGTTGATCAAATTCCACCAAGGGGTGGCAGCACCCTCCAATTGGAACACGGCGAATGTCACTTGCCGCTCGTCTGTATACTTCAAAGCAGTAAAAATTTTCTCAATGTCCTCTAACCATTTTTCAGCAATTTCTGGTTTTGGACTGCCATTAAACTTAGGGGGGTTAAATTTCTGGAATCGTTCCAAGGCTACATCTTCCCCTACAACCGGATTTCTATGAGATCCACCAATTTCCACTGCCGGGTTCTGCCGAGTCCCCAATTGAGTTAGAACATCGGTCATTCGATTTAAAATGGCAACCATGGGATCCGCTCCCGGAGGTGGATTTATGCTAGAGGTAGCCTCTGCATCCCGGTCTTGACGACGGGGACGTCCTCTCCCGCGACCACGTCCACTCATAATTTAATATACTATAATAACATGAATAAATTTATTTTAATAACTACATGATGAATGTCAAGATACAATATAAAATGCACAAAGTCGTGATTAACAAAGAAGCCAAATTTCATGCCAAAAGATCACACATATTTATACAAGTAGTTCAATTTACACATCTCAAAAGTCAGATACAAAACAGGTCATACATATAAACATAACAAAACTAACATAAGCTTTAGTACATAACTCCATCCAAAGGTCCAATCTAAAACCTAACCCAACCGGACCGATCCAGCCGAGCTCACATCCATGTCTCGCTCACCCCCAGGAGCACCCTCGGCCCCAGGAGGTGGAGGCACTGCCTGACCTGGTCCTAGGTGCGGAACCACATCGCGCACCTCATCCAGTACATGGCCTACCAATAGACCACTCTCATCCACGAGTCGTCCCGCGTGATCCCGGACGTGCTGTACTACACGTGAGAGACGACCGTGCAGCTCCTGGAACTGTACCCGAGTAAGCATCCGTCCTCTGCTGCTCTTCTCGAACAGCAGCATCTAGGTCCCGTATCCTCTGAGCCTGAGCCCTAATAGTCTCTCTCAGCTCGTGAACACGAGCTCGGGAAGTATCCCTGTCGCTCTCTACTCGCCTACTATCCTCTATCAAAGAAAGCACAACATAGTCGGGGTATGAATAGGTCCTCCAACATCCGCAAGCAGGTCGGACTCGTCAGGCAGGTGAAAAGGTGAGGTAAGGGTGCCCCGGTCCCTCGCGAAAACGGACAATGGGTCTCCGGCGATGCTCACGCTGCACCGGCGCTGCAACCGATGGCGATGGTGCCTCAATCCTATCACTCTCTGACATACCTACAGGTTTAAATAATAAATTAATTAGGTCTATCCCACAAATACCTTAATAATAAATAATACTTAAATATCACACTCAAATATCAAGCTTAAAAGTAATCTAAACACAACCTCAAGCATATACACAATAGTGTCTAGGTGCAGGAAATTCGGATCTTATCTCTCACACTCAGGTTGATCAGGCCCAAGCGTAACCGACTCAACCCAAATTTCCTACCCGACACCCCCATACAAGACTAGCACTAAAGACAGGATTCAAGCCTAAGCTCTGATACCACCTGTGACAGCCCCACCTTGCCCAGAGGCGCACCAAAGGGCTTAGCGGACTGCCTGCCTAGCTCTCGCCAGGGCTCGATGCACGCACTCACGTGAAAATCCAAACGTACTTAACTTAAAATAAAATAACATGAAGTGAAATGGAATAAAATAAAACAAACTCTTATTATTTAACTTAAAGATACAAGTCATAGCAAAAAGTTACAAGTCATAATTTACATAATTTTTCACAATAATAGCCTAACACAGTGCGACTATTACAACAACTAAAACACTTATAATAACCCCAAAAAAAACCAGTTGGTCTCGCTCAATTTTTCAGGTACCCTGAGTAGAGGAAAACAAATAAAATGGAATGAGCTATAATAGCCCAGTGAATGTCCAATTCATGCAATCATACCAAGCACTCATGATTTCGGGTCATTAAAATAATCAATAAATTAAATAAACAATATATGAGCAATTTAATTTACATGTAGTCACTGGCGGATACAGGGCTCAACTACGGAAGCAAGCTTAACCGTAGAGGAGCAGGTACTGATCATGTAGCCACGATATTTGGACCGAGATAATAGCTCAGGTCTTTATCAAGGAACATATCAGTTTTATCAATCACAAGCCCTAACCGCCAATCACCTTATAACCTCCGTACAAGCTACCACATCCGGGGGAGAAAAAAAATCTCAACCCTGGAGGGCCAACACACAATCAAGAAAGTTCATTCCGGAGTTGGCCTCTTTGAGGATTCACAACTCAAAAGGAAAGAACATCACACCCTAAAACACCCAGCACCTTATGTCCTCCCACTTGCAGCCCGGTTGACTAACCGTGAAATAACAGTGACGTTAGTCACGGTAGTCTCACACACACAAATAACATTTTAAATAATAAAAGCGTGTAACACATTGTGGAATAGATGCGATAAAGTACACATCTTTCCTCAAATAACACAGGTACTCACATAATAATTGCAAGTTAAGCATAATAGTCACCAAATAAAATTATCACATTCCATGCATCATGCACACATAAAGACACTCACCTGGTGCCTAAGAAAATATCTCGTAGAAAGGTCGGGTCTCACTATCGGGTCCTGCAAATTTGAAAGAAATAATCTAATGAAAAACCCAATTTATACCCTAATTAACCTAGTAAGAAAATTCAAGAAATACCCCATTAAATTCTAGTTTTTTTTTCTAGGGTTTAGGGTTTAGGGTTTAGGGTTTTTATTCTAGGGTTTTCTAGGGTTTTTCTAGGGTTTTCTAACAAAAATTGGGCATTATTTCCCCTAAAATTCGGCCCTACCAATCTTGTTTTTCATCAAGATTTCAATCATCAAACCCATAATTCAACAAGTTCTACAACTTCTTAGTTCAATCTAAACTCAAATTCAATCAAAATCTCACTAAATCTCAAGGATTAAGCTCCAAGAACTTTCACCCAAACAACATGTTCTTCATGAAATTTCAAGGTTCCAAGGCCACATACTAGTCTATTCAACCATAAGAACACTTTATCTAACAAGTATATATCAAGTTCTAACTAATTTCTTCAAGTAGTCTTAACAAGAAACTTGGTATTAAACTTGAATAAAAACTAATTAAAACATGAAATTAATAAGGTAAGTTCATGGTAAATACCTTAGATATGCTTAGAACTTTGATTAGAAAAGATAGAAATCCACTTCCTATGGTTGATTTGTGCCAACTTGAGAGATGAAAGTCCAAGAAGTTGAGAGCAAAAATGGGGAAAGAAGAAGAAAGGTATGGCCGGCCAAGGTGAGAAGAAAAAGAGAAAGAAATAGTCTAGGAAAAATGAAAAAGAATTGAAGAAAAGGTGAGAAAATAATTAGCCAATAAAATCATTACAAGAATAAAGTAAAAAGAGAGCATTTAATGCAAGTTTAGCAACTTGGTTTAATTTAATTGGTTAAAATTATCAACTCTTATCACTTAATATAAACAATAAAGAAACATAAATTATTAAAACACAAATAGGGTAAATTAGGGAGAGAGAACCGGCCACATGAAGAAAGAAAGAAAAGAAGAATTTCGGCCTAAAGAAAAGAAAAGAAAAGAGAGAGAATTTCGGCCAAGAAAGAAAGAAAAGAGAGAGAAAAATTTCGGCCAAGGGAAAAAGAAAATAAGGTAAGAAAATAAGTGAAACTTTTGAATAAAATTGAGCAAAATTTCAAGTAGTCAAAAGACTAGAAAATAGTGAAATGAACTAGTAAAAATTTAAACACTACTATAAGTTAAATGGTCAAGAAAAATTATTCTAACTTTAGTACTTAAGTGTTCTTGCTTAGAATGAAAATCTTAACTAATTAACTTAATTAACTCAAGAAATCTCCCAACTAATAATTCTAAGATTAGCACTTAACCCTAAATAAAAAAAATGCTTCTTATATGTGCATTTTCTAGGGTGTTACAGATGTAATAGCCAAAGCCAAAAACAGCAATTAGAAAATACTACATGGCATTTTGGATACCTTCATTTCTCTAACACATCGTCCGTTCTTTACAGTACTATCTTCCATTCTTACTTTAGTTACTGAAATTGGTCAAGCTTGGCATGAAAAACTTTTGGTTAAATGAACTTCAGTATTTTACATACACAGGTGCGACTCTCAAACAACTGCGAAACAATGTTTGGACCTCAATTGCTATCCAAATGCTTAGAGAAAAGGAGTCTTATTTGATGAACTGAAATCTACCTTTGATACAGTACTGTTCAACCATAACACATACATATGGAAGCTTCTTTTTGGCTAAGTATTGGTTTCATAATATTAATTTCATAACTACTCAAGTTAGTAGTATCAGTAGTAGATTATCTCTTCAATTTTGGTAAATTATTTGGTTATTCAAAAAAATAAAATAAATAGCAAATATAAATCCTCTCTTGATTTCTCTTAATCCACTTCAGGATGGCCTCTCCTCCGCCACCTCGTTGCACCTTGAACACCTCTAAGCCCTCCAAAAACCACCACCTCCACCACCTTCAAAATCACCACCCCCCACTTTTACCAGCAAAAATAATTAGACAAGCCCTAGTTTCTCAAAAATTGAATAAGCAACCAAAACAATCCTTAATCTCAATCTATATTCTCCAATTTCCATCATTTTAGCTACCAATTGAGATTTAAAAAAGAAAAAGCAAATTCCAAAAAAAAATCGAAGTCACCTTTAAGGAGGTTCGAAGTGTGATGGCTGGAGGAAGTATTGGCGTGTTTTAGAGCTTTGGCAGCGATCTCACTTCTCAGAAGCCTCGTCGTTGATGGATTCTTCGCAACTCTCTTTCCGATCTTCTCTCCACAGACCCTGCTCGAGCTCCCTCCTTTCTTGTCTGTTCTTTTTTTTTCCCCTTCAAAGAGCCTCGGAATCTTTTGTCTCGTTTAGACAAAGCACGCGTTAAACACATGTTTTAAGAATGAAAATAACTTCATTAAGTTAAGAGGGTAAGTTATTTTCCACCCTCTCATGTAAAATATTTTACTTAAGAAAATATTTTACTGGCTCAAAGGAGAACCAAACACCTGAAAATTTAGAAAATATTTTCCAGAAAATGTTTTCAGTTCAAACAAACACACCCTTAGTGTTTTGTTTTTGTCTAAACCGTAAATTTTTTCTTTTTTCTTTTTTGTACATTTTCTAGTCATTGGATTATAGAATGTTTATTTATGTCTTGACCCCTAGTCATTTGATTATTGCCACTATGTCATGGAACACTTTTAATTTATGCACTTTAGGCTCGTGATATTTGTCAATTAGTCCCTAAATGTTTAGTTCTTTTCAATTAAGTCCTCTAGACTTGCAATTTTTTCCCTTGCTGAAATTTATATTTTTGCCCCCATTTACGTGGATTTTTTTAATCTCACCCTTTGAGTTTTATAAAATTTTATTCTTAGTCCCCTTAGTTGTTAGAATTTACTATTTGGCCCCAGTTTACTCTACTTTTTATTTTTCCCCTTCTAACTTGCTATAATTTACATTTTTCTAATGTGTTAGTATTTCGTATTTTACTTTTTATTTTATTAAATAGTTGTCCCTTTAACTTGTGTGTTTGTTTTTTAAGCTTTGGTACCGGGTCTCCAAAGAGGTATCTCGACTTCTTGTTATTTTCCTCTTTATGTGTTCCAATATGCTCCAATGTGATTTTATGCAGTATTTTTATTATTATTTGTTTATTTCTTATTTTACATACTTTTGTGTATTTACGTGTTTAATTTATTTAATTTTGAATTTTTATTATTATTTTGGAAAAATATAATACTTTGTATTTAGCTAGTCAATGTAATAGTTAGATTATTTTTTCTCATATTTTAGCAAAAATTGTGTAATTAGATAGAAAGTGTAATAGATAGGGCATTTCTAATTTTTCCCCTTTTTTTAAAATTGTAAATTAAACCCTCATTGTAATAGTTAGGGTTTATTTGCTTTTGCGTGCTTACGTGCTTATTTGTTTTACTGCTTTCATTAGGATTTTGAATCTAGCTATTATGCTTATGTGTTATGTGCTCCTACCAGACTTTATATGTCTTTATATGTTCATTTTGCTTTTAATTCACGCTTTATTATTTAATTCATGTTTTATGTTATTCCGTCACCACACTAGTCCAACGCTAGTTGTGGCTTTTTCTCATTTTCTCACTCATCCAACGCTAGTGGGGAATCCTAGAAAGGGTTAGTCCAATGCTAGACCCCTAGGGCATTTTAGTGATAGGTGCATTTGCATGTATTTCACATCTCATTTCACACACTTTTAGTTTTCTTTCCATTTGGCATGATTTTATTATTATTATTATTATTATTATTATTATTATTATTATTTTGACACATTTTTAAAATGCATGACATCTAGGTTGCATTTCACTTAGATTTTAGGATATTTGTGTGATCCGACTAGAAATAGTTGCCTACTCACATGAAAAGCGGTGGCGTAGATGCCGTTCCTCCCTCTACGAGTAGGAACATTCAGTCACGAGTTATTAGTCCCCCGTACCTGTCATGTTGCATACCCACCTTCTTTCTTCACTTAATATATTATTACTATTTTTCTTTTCTTTTTGCAACACATTTTGCATAGACACTCGTGACTCCCTCTAGGTCTCAACTTGGGTTTCGCAATTCATGCGATAATTCCGACCAAGTCTCAACGGAACATTCCAACCCTCCGGATACTAACATTTAGACTTAGGATTTGCATTCATTTAGACACATCTGAACGCGATAGAACTTAGGGTTAATTTAGCAAATTTTGATTAAACCTTGCAACTAGCCTCGGCTAGGTAGAAAGGGTGCCTTACACGTAAGCCTTTGCCTTCCCTTTTTTTAAATGTGACTCCCGGACCTTTTTCTCTCATTTTTTGTAGACCGGATTCGAAAAAGGGTTTTAAATGATTTTTCTAAAATTTTTATTTTTGTTTTGTTAAACGATTTTTTTTCGGGTGACTTGGTATGCCCTAACTCAGTACCAAGTGGCGACTCAATTTTCCAAAATAAAACCCTTTTTCAAAATTAGTTGGCCAAAACTGTCGCACTTTTTGGTCCCAGTCTTCTTTTATTTTTCAAAACACCATTTTTTCTAAATAAACACTTTTGCAATAAAAACTCGATTTCTCACACACACACACGGTTTTTCTAAAATTCTATCTTTTCAAAAAAGGTCACCGGACCGGACCGTCTTCTTAGGACGCGACAGTCTTGGGCCCTACCACGTGTGTCATTTCGGGGCGTGACAATGTTGCATATTGTAATTTTGTAGTGATTCTCATGATCCATCTATTTGTGCACAAGAGCAATGTCAATAACTATAAGAATTCTTCTTCTACTAATGATCCTTTTTCTAACACATGTAATACGAGGTGGAGGGAGCCAAAAATGATCACACAACTCGGATTTTCTTAGTTAGCTTGGGAGGTGGCTAACGAAAATATGGTGGAAAGGATGGAGCAATTTGAAAATAGAATTCTTGGAATGGCTAGATCTTTAGAAAATCAAATCGTTCAATTGGCCGAATAAATGGACCTTAGGAAAAAAGGGGAGTTACCAAGTAAAACCAAAATAAATCCTAGGGAACATGTTCAATTCATAACATTGAGAGGTGGCAAGATGTTAAATGAACAAATTGTTGAAGAATGTGGATGATATAAAGATGAAAAAGAAGAAAAAGGAAAAGAGATAATTAGTGATACTGAGGTTCATGATGACAATATGCATTCTAAATCACAAACTATCTCTGTTCCCCCACAAATTCCATTTTCACAAGAATGAAAAGCAAGAAAAGGAAGTGGGAAAGTTGCATAAATTCTCATGCAATTACATGCAAACATTCCATTTATAGATGCATAGTACAACAAATTTTGACAGACTTGTTGATAAGGAGGAAAAGTCTTGAAGAATTTGAGACCATAGCATTAACAGAGGAGTATAGTAGTATGATCCAAAACAACTTACAACCAAAACTCAAGGATCCAGGGAGTTTTTCTATCCCTTGCATTATTGGTGATGTTAATTTTTCCAATGCTTTATGTGATTTGAGTGCTAGTGTGTCATTACATCCTATGTCAATTGCAAAAAGGCTAGGCTTCAAAAAAGTTCAAAGCACAAACATTGCTTTGTAACTAGCTGATAGGTCTGTTCTTGAAAGTGTTTCAATGAAAGTGGGTAAATTTATCATCTTGGTAGATTTTGTTGTTTTAAATATGGAGGATGATATTAATATGCCTATTATACTTGGTAGAGTTTTTCTTGCTTACCATCGGTGCAATAATTGATATGAAAAATGGCACATTAAAATTGAAAGTAGGATATGAAGAAGTAAATTTTGAATTGAATGACAAGATGAAATACCCATCTTCTACTTTTGATTTGTACATGATTGATGAATTTGATGATGTGCCAAGTTTTACATATGTAGGTCTTGAAAGCACCAGAGGAAAAAGAAATAGAAGAAAGGATCAAATAAACTTTATCGACATATCTACACTCAAAGGAGTGGAGGATTCTTTGGGTTATGGTCCTATTGAGTGAAGCATACACCAAAGGGAGTCTAACTCTTGACTCTAAATGAAGCGCTTGTTGGAAGGCAACCCAACGATTTTAATATTTTTGTGAAATTTTAGTTCGATTTGATATTTACTATGTAGTTTGAAGTTAGTTTTTAGGTTTTTAATAAGAAACACAAGGTACAATATAGATTCAAGGAAGTTCAAGGCCATGAGTTTGTTCTTTTGAACCTTTCTTCAATGCATTTCATACTTAGAAGTAGGTTGCACATGTTTCATGTATAGTGTGTGATGCATTATTGATGATTCATTGATTTTATATGTTGTTTGACCTTGTGTATAAGCTTATCACGCTTAAAGAAACATGTGTGTAATGTTAGTTTGGAATGAGTATTCAAATTTTGCAATTTATGCAACTAAAAGAATCATGTATAATTCATGCAAAAAGTTGTGATTTTGATGTTAAATTTGATTCAATTTTGTGCACACGTGTATTTTTATGACTTAAACTTGTTCCAAGCGTTAATTTATACAAAAATATGTTTGAAGTAAATTTGAAGTTCCTGCAGAAATTGAAAAAACCAATGGAAAAATAACATGCATTAAAATCACTACAAGAAAAATCATCATCAATGATAACAAGAAGTTGTCACTGAAAAATGAAAAGTTGTCATTAATAACTATTATTAGTAAGAAATATGTCATCACTGAAAGTCTGTCACTAAATGTGAATAGTGTCAAGAATAAAGTCATCACTAATTATATGGCCCTTTGTGACAACATTTATTGTCACTAATGATAAGGAAATTTGTGACAACTTTATATGTCGTCAGAGAAATTGCATAAGTAGTTGTCACTATTTATCTAGATATCAGTGACGACATGAGTCGTCACTGATAAGTTACCTATTCAATGAGAAAGCCATGTTGTCACTAATGATGTACTTTAGCCGATTTGACTAATTTACTAACAAAGCTTTGTCATCATTAATGTGATATTTAGTGATGACTACAGTCGTCATAGATAATTTACAATTCAATGACAATGTTAAGTCGTCACTAATGCTTTAGTTCAGGTTGAATATTCTACGGTAAATATTTCTTGGCACTGAACTTACTATTCGGTGACAATGTTAAGTTGTCACTAATACTTCCGTTAAGGTTGAGTATTCTATGACAAATATTTCTTGTCATTGATGCTTTCTTCAGTGGCGACTTTGACCACCACTAATATCTTGCCTAGTCAATGACAAAGCTTTGTTGTCACTAATGCTTTACATATTCAATGACAAGGGGTTATCATCACTGATGCATTTTATCTATGCTGATAATTTATCTATTCCTTGACAATCCGTTGTCATCACTGATTGTGAGTTTAGATTATATCAACACATAGCAAGGAATCCTCTTAAAATCACACAAACAAGTAATAAAATTTATAACCTAATACTCGTTCTGCAAGTGCATGGGTCAATTGTAGGTATGACGAGTATTAGGGTCGATCTCACAAAGAAACTACCAATGCTACTAACTTGCTTTATTATCTAGACAATCAAACTTTGGTGGTGGAGAAATGGTAGGAAAATCAAATTCAAGTAAACAAAATATGAAGAAACTAGTTAAACAAAGTTGACTAGGCTTAAGAATCCACCAAATATGAAAGTTCAACTTATGGCCATAATGATTTTTATCCATGTTTAGGATTCAATTCCATTTTTACTCCAAACTAGATCTCTCTATGAATAGAAAACTACTAATACATAAGCTTTCCTACTCTCCTGGTAAAGTCTAGCATGCATTAGTTCATTAAACTCATGAATTGTGGCTTTAAACCTTAATCTACCTATGTGATTCACTACTCTTGTGAGATTCAACATAAGTTCCATTTACTCTTTACATTGTTAAATGCAAATCTCTTTGTCAAACAACAATTAGATGACTTGAAGTTGGTAGCTAATCAACAAGTGTTAAGACCAAGTAAATGAATAAACAAAAACAAATAGGCTATAAACCAATTCAAACATGTTAGAGCTTTATCCTAAACCTAGTAGGAATCAACTTAGTTCAACATGGTAAAGGTAATATTAAGCACATAAATGAATGTAAACAAGCATGTATGAATGAAACTAGAAAGAATACGGTTAAGGTGCGCATTTGGTGAATGAACTTGGCTCCAAAACTTGTCCTTGCATTTCATCAAACATGTTGAATACAAAGTAGTTCCTCCAAATTCTTGTTACAAGAATATGATTTTGTCTACTATAAAACTAAGAAAGAAAATCTACTCTAAGTATTTACAAGGAGTGATCCTCCCACCAACCTCTAGTTCTAGCTTTATCAAGCATAAAACTAAGCATAGAACCAAGCATATCTTTCATGAACTACAAAGGCATGTATTTATAGGCGAAACCCTAGCTCAAGTCCTTGTCCAAGTTGACGATTTCATAATGAAATTTGATTGCTTTTGCCTCAAAAGTCTTCATTGAGCTTTGTGTTATCTTCTAGGGCAGAGAGAATGCAGCTAGACGTTGGATTTATTTGGAAAAGAAGTGTGAACAAGTTGCAAATTGGAAGAAGCTGAAATCTACAAGTTGGTGACATATGCAAGTGGGATCTACAAGTGACAACCCGCGGATCGCTCTTTATTTCCAATTTTGCCCTTTTAAATTTTGGTTATTCCTATAATGCCCTTGAGATGTTTTTCCACAACCATAATTGCCTTGGTAGAATTTGGTGAAGAAAATATTTGTCAGAAATTCCAAACTTAAATGATAAAAATAGCACAACTTGAATCAACTTTGAATTTGATATTCCTTGAGCTTCAATTGATCCAAATTAATCTTTATTTCCCTACAAGATCAAATAAAATTGGGCATTAATTTGCTCAAAATAATAATTTTGCCTCAAAACTCTAATTTTCGGACCAAAAAACCCCAATTTAAGAGCCATCTTTATTTTGATGAAAAATAATGAAATTGAGTCATTTTATTATCAAAAGTATCAAAAACATACTAAAAATGAACTAAAATCATATATAAAATACTATACTAAAATAGGTAAATTTATCACTTATCAAACTCCCCCACGCTTGAATCATTGCTTGTTCTCAAGTTATTGAAAAATCAAGAGATGAAATAATCATTCAAGTATTTGATATAATAAATGCTACTTTGTTGAATGAAATTTCCACAAGATGGAGTAAATACGCATTATGTAATTTCTTGTAATGTTTCTAATACTCATTATACCAAGTAAAAGGGAAGTCATTATCTCAAGATTAAAACATTGTTCAACAAAATTTCAATGCCTTCCAAAATTTCACATACTAAGTACTTAATATGGACAATCATATACCATTCAATAACAGACAATAGGGACATATTGAACTTTGTAAGTTGTAAGTGTCTTTTGATGTGAAAGTTGACATTTTTAGATGAAAACCCCGGTTACTCAACACTTTGATCATTTTTACCGTATTTTAACCTTTAGTTTGAGAAGTGAAATTGTCTTTTGATGAAAGGATCGACATTGGTTGATGAAGATCCCTTATTACTCAACAATTCACTTTCAATCAAACTTGCTTTGCATACTCTTACTTCAATTGCCGTTTGACACGAAAATTGTCATTTTGTGTTGAAGATTCCTGGTTACTAAGAAATTTGAATCATTGGAGTAATAATAAGTAAACATTCATCATTGAACTTCATAATTTTCTTGTCCCTTAATTTAAATAAGTGTACTTTTGTCCATATCTACTACTTAAGAATGTGAAATTAAGTAAAGAAAAGAAATTTAAAGTCAATCATGCCAAATCGCAACATAATTACAATCGTTTTACAATATATACTTTCTTAAAAACAAAACTCCTAATCACATAATGACTATTTCTCCATATATTTGTAGAAAATATTCAAGCATAGTGCATCAATTATTTCAAAAAGTAAGAGAATTCAACAAGTTTATGGCATGAAAGCAAGTTAAAGAAGCAAATTTTCAAAAATTTTGGCCATATTTTGCCAAAACAATATCTTGACACTATTCACTCCAAATCCCAACCAAACATAATCTTATACCTTCCCCCCACACTTAAAATGAAACGTTGTCCTCAATGTGTAAAGGAAAAGTTAAGAATGAAAGATGGAACAAGCAAACTCCCCTTGTTTGGTTTAGAAGTTCCAACGCTTGATATTGTTATGTCCTTGAAGTCCATTGACCTTGACAAGTCTCTCTTTGCAATGCTTCACCAAGTTCCTTCATTTGCTCCAAACTTGCTCGTTTACCTTGTTTCAAAGCTCAAAACACTTGACTGCTATATTAAATGAGAAATAGATAACTTATAGAACATATCATGAACATAGCATGCTTGGAAGCTTTGATTTCCCCCACACTTAGTTTGTGCAATGTGGTTCAAGGGGGTGAAAATTTGAAAGACAAGTAATATGAGCAAATATTGTATACATGGATGAAGTGAAAGACAAAAGAGACTTGTTCAAATTTGCTCCACTTCAAAAGTCAAACAATTCATGCCATTAGGTCAAAATTATAAAAGAAAATGGAACCTTGAAAATGCAAGACTGAAACATATTAAAGTGCTAATTAAAGTGTTCAAAACATGTGTACAAATCATACACAAGAAGTTATAAAAGAACCAATTGAAACTCATAAAAAAAAACTTGAAAAACAAATCCTGCATGTGATCCACAGGTGGAGTACCCAGGTTCACTACCCTTGGTCCGCAGATCACTGCTGTAACACCCTAGAAATTCATGAAAAACCCTTCATTTTGTATTATGTTCATTAGGAAAAAAAAAATGATGGCCGAATTTGTGGAAAAAAAAAATGGTGAGCATGTTGTACTTAGTGCCTTAAGAGTTGTACCTAGGAAATCTTGCAAGATTAATTATGGGATAACTAATGAAAATCACTTCTAATTACCTAGTGCCAAGTGGAGTCTTCCATGGTTAAAAAGTCAAGACTTACTTTGGTTTTGTCTTGTTTTGATTGGCCACTACTTTTTCCAATTTATCTCCAATTCTTTTCATTTTTACTTAGCTTAGTTTTCTTCCTTTTTCTTCTTGCTGGCCGGCTGCTTCTTCCCCCTTTTCTCTCCATTTTCTTTCAATTTTCTTGGATCTTTTACTTCCATTTACTCATATTTCAACCATAGAAATTGAGTGAAACCTCCTCCTAAGCAACTATCTTGTCTATCTAGAGGTATTCCCTTGAATTTTCTCTTCTAATTTCAAGTGAAAAATTATAATTTTTAGCTCTTAAGTTATGTTTTATGGGTTGAGTATGATTTATTTTTGGCCATGAAATATGAAGTTTTATGCCATGATTTGATTGTTTATGGGCTTGTATGACTTGTATATAGTGATTTAAACTTGATATAGCATGATTTAGGCTTGATATAGGTTAAAGAACTTGGAGTAGTTTATGTATTTTGTGATGAATTGGAGTGAAATTGAAGTGAGCTTGATGTAAAATTTGGTAGAACTATGTGAGATTGGGCTGGTTTGGTTGTTTTCTTTGCAGGGAAAATTTTTGGTTTAGTCCGATTATAGAGGAAATGCTGCCGAAATTTTGGTAAAACCTAGGAAATAAAAATAATTAGGCTATGATTTAAGGCTTTATAAGCTGTAATTTAGTGATTTAAGTGTGCAGAAATTTTCGTAGATTAGTTATTAGTGAATTAAACCTTTCCGAGCAAAACCCTAGAAAGTTAGAAAACCCTAATTTTGAAAACCCTAAACCCTAGGGTAAAACCCTAAGCTCCGAAACCCTAGAAATTAAACCCTAGAAAGACTTGGTGTATTTCTTGAATTTCCTTATGAAATTTTTTAGATTTTAGTCAGGATTTTTATACGGTTATTTCTCGTGAATTTCAGGATCCGGTAGTGAGACGCGACCTTACCACGAAATCTTTTCATAGACAATTCAGGTGAGTGTTCTTATGTGTGCATGATGCATGAAATGCCATGTTCTACTTGATATTATTATTTGATAAAATGTGTTACTTGAGAAAAGATGTGTACTTTATCGCATCTATTTCACAACGTGTTACATGCTTTCATTATTAAATGTGTTAATTGTGTGTGAGATTACCGTGACTAACTTCACCGTTACTTCACGGTTAGTCAACCCTGAGGTGACTTGGGAGGATATAAGGTGCTGGGTGTTTTAGGGCATGACGTTCTTTCCTTAAATGAGTTGAATTCCTCTAAGAGGCCAACTCCGGATAGAACTTTCTTGCTTGTTGGCCCTTCCAAGGTTGAGATTACTCCCTGGAGGTGGTAGCTTGTTTGGAGGTTATAAGGTGAATGGTGGTTAGGGTACTTGCTTGTTTATACTGGTATGTTCCTTGACGAGGACCTGAGCTATTATCTCGGTTCGAATGTCTTGGTTACATATTCAGTGCTTGCTACTTCTACGGTTGAGCTTGCTCCCGTAGTTGAGCCCCGTATCCGCCCGTGACTACTTGTTAAATTAAATTGTTCACAAATTGTTTATTTACTCGTTAAATATTTTATTGAACAAAAATCACATTTTACTGGTATGGTTGTATGACTTGAGCACTCACTGGGCTATTTTAGCTCATCCCATTTATTTGTTTTCTTTAACCAGGTTTCCAAAATTACTAAGGCTGGAAAAGCTGATTTGGACCTAGTGGATATTTTGTTTATTGTGTTTTGATAGCCTAAATGTGTAGGCTTTTATTGTAAATATTGTCATATTTTGGGATGTAAAACTCTAGTAATATTTACACTTTTAAGTAAATATTATGAATTATTTATTTATGAGTGCATTTTATTTTAAGTTAAGTATGGTTGGATGTTTAAGCGAGTGCGTGTTTGAGTCCTGGCGAGAGCTAGGCAGACAGTCCGCTAAGCCCTTTGGTGCACCTTTGGGTAAGGTGAGGCTGTCACAACTGCACGTGTGGATTTCAAAATCTTTCTGAACCTGATCTGCGGGTGGGATCCGCAGATGGTGACTCGTGGATCTTGACCAACGGATCGTCTTCTGCAACAGGCAGTGACTTTTCAAAAATTACAGATTATTGTTCCATTGGTCATTTAAACTTTTATGCAGCAACTTCAAACTTAAATTTGACGTGTTTTTGAACCATTTAACCCTTGGAACATGTTTGAATCATCAAAATACACATGTGCAAACACAAATTCTTCAAATTTTGCATTAAAATCACAATATCAAGCATAAATTGGGCATAAATTCCCAAGTTGCATAAGTTGCAAAATTTGAATGCACATTCCAAACCAATAGTTCACATATGTTTCTTTGAGTATATTAAGCATCAAAACAAGGCCAAACAACATATAATCTCAATGAATCAGAAAATGACCTTTTTGCTCAAAAAAGTTTCCCAACCATGAATAGTAGCATTCATCCCTTCCAACTTTCCAAATACATTATATAACACATAATACACATATTAAACATTCTTATAAGTATAAAATGCTAAAGAAGAAGGGATTTTATAGTCATACTCATGATTGTAACATCTTAAATCAAACTTGATCTTCAAGTTCCAAGTTGCATACCTACAAAACAAACAATTTAAACTACATAATACTTAACAAAACAAACTAACATTTCACTAAAATATTAAAAACGTTGGGATGCCTACCAACAAGCGCTTCATTTATAGTCCAGAACTAGACTTTCCTCCGATCCTCTCACGTAATTGGAGTATCCCACAAAGGATTTAATACACCTTTTGCGCTCAATTGATTGAGTAGGTAAAGGTCCATCCTTTGTGTAACATCCCGCATCTGGGCTGGCCCAATAACTTTTGAGCTTTTAAACCACGAGCTCAAAAAGCTTAAGCCAAGTTATTTAGTAGCCTAAACGTAGGATGTTATATACTATTTACTTTTCCTTTCTCCCACCGACGTGGGATATCACACTTTGCCTCAAAAGCAATGCTCCAATGTCCATGATCCATTTTGGAATTGTACCTATTATGTGGAAACATTTTAAAAGAACTTCATAACCAAAATTGGCTATGCCTTTCTCTTGTGTTAGCATCCTTTCAATACCAATAAAATCAATGTCACAAGTGAAATGAGGGACATTATTCTCATTAGGCTCATGAATTCCTACCTTTGAATGGTCTATATCTTCATCAAGAACAAGCTTATTTTCAACATTTGTATGCTCAAAAGTAGAAAAAAAAATAGATTGTCATCAATTTCCACATTTTCCATTTCTTTATCACACATATATGCATTATCCTCATTTACTTGCTCTTATTCAAGTACGAAGGTAGAATCATCAAGCATTTCTTTATCATTTCTACATTTATTTTCATGAAATTCATGCATGATTTCACAAGTGGGGGATTCAAAATGTTGATCATCATGTTCCATTTCCCTACTTTCAACCATATTTTCCACACATGCATGTTCATGAATTTCAGTATCATGCTCAAAATCATGTTTATCAAGCAAGGAATTACTATACATATCTTCAATTTCAACATGTTCCATACTTGAGCTATGCATAGAGATGTCTAGTAGATTATCATAAGATTCTAATGGTGGTTGTATTAACCCACAATTATATTCCTCTTGATTACCACCACACATGGAACAAATATAAGCATAACCATAAGAATCATAAACACCATAGTGTTCCAAGTTATTCGTATTATTAACATATACACCTCTTTGACATTTAACTTCATTTTCATCAAAAGTAGGAATATTAAACAATTTAGCATTGAAATCCACATTCCTACTTTCAACTACTTGATCTTGAACATGGAGTTGTTTATTTTCAAAACATGGTGACTCTAGGTTCATTTCATTTTCTTTTTGCATTACTTCTTCATTCCTAGAGTTTAAAACTTCCCTAATTTTAGCAAAATGGCCATCCAAACGCCTACTCATGTTATCTATTTCATCCATATTGGTATTAGGCTTTAATTCCCAAGATGAATTTTGTTCAACATAAGTAGGTTGACTTGGTTGATTCCATTGATCCATCCACCCTGTCGTGCCCCATTTTTCGAAAGGGAAATAGAAAGTGTTAGATGTGGGGTCGGGAAAAAGGAAAAGGAAGAATTAAATGTGGTTTTATTTATTGGAAAAAGAAGCGTGTAAATTTTTTTGTAAAAATAATTTTTAGAAATACTTTATAAAAAATAATTCGACAAAATGTGACAAAACAAATGCTTTATTTTGAAAACAAAAGAAAAAGGGCCTAAAATGTGACTTTGAAAATGCGACGATTTTTGGGCCCAAAAATAGAGTCTAAGAAGGGTTTTTTAGTGAAAAAGGAGTTGCCACTTGGTATTGAGTTTTGGTGTACCAAGTCACCCGAAAAAGGTTTCATAAAAGATAAGAAAATTGAGAATGATTTGTTAAAAAGATTTTTGAGAAAAATGTAAGAAAACAAGAAAAACCCTTTTAGACAACTCCAGATCTTTGAAAACAAGAGAAAAAGGTTCGGGAGTCACAGTTGAAGAAAGGGAAGGCAAAGGCTAGCGCCTAAGGCACCCTTTCAACCTAGCCGAAACTAGTTGTGAGGTTTAGTCTAAATTTTCCTAATATAACCCTAAGATTTTATCGCATTTGGATGTAACTATATGAATGCAAATCTAGTCCTAAAAATGGGTATCGTTAAGGGACAAAATGTTCCATTGAGGTTTAGTCGGAATTATCGCATTAATTGCGAAAACCGAGTGTAGACCTCGACGAAATCACGAGTTTAGGTGCAAAAATGGAATGCAAAGGAAAAGGAAAATAGTAGTATAGATAGTAAGTGAACAAAGAAGTAGGGATGCAACATAACGGGTACGGGGAACGAATGGACTCGTGACTAACTGTTCCTACTCACGGAGGGGGGAACAACATGTACGTCATCGCTTCCCACGTGAGTAGATGACTATTTCTAGTCAAATCACACAAACGACCTAAAATTCTACGTGTAGTGGAGTCTAAATGTCATGCACCAAATATATGTTTAAAAATAGATAATAAATGATAGAGTATATATATATATAAATCATACAAAATGGAAAAAGGCCTAAAACAGAAAAAATGTGTGTGAAATGGCATGGAATGAACACGCGAGAAATAATCCTAATACTAAAATGACCTAAAGGCCTAGCATTGGACTAGCCTATTTTCTAAAAATTCTCCGCTAGCGTTGGACTAGCAAAGAAACCGAAATTAACCACAACTAGCGTTGGACTAGTGTGGCAACGATACACATATATAATAATAAAGCAAGTAAATAAATAAAGCATAGATTGAAGCAATAATCACATAAAAGCACATAATAGCACATAGGAGCATATAACACAATAAGCATGATATTCTAGATGCAAAGTCCTAAAAAAAGCAAATAAAACACATAAGCACATAGCACACATAGCACACAAAAACCCTAACTATTACACCGAAGAAGCCTAATTACAATCCAAAAATAAATAAATAAATAAAATAAAGATAACCTATCTAACCTATCTATTACATTTTCTATCTAAAATACATAAGCTTTTGTTAACTAGATGAAAATATAAACTATCTATTACACTTTCTAGCTAAATACAAAAAATTTTGCTAAATAGAATATTACCTATCTATTACATTTCTTTGAATAATTAGAATTAAGCTCAAATAAATAAAATAACATAAACAAATACTCACATATAAGTAAAATAATAAACATTTAAAAAAATACATAAAGAAAAACACATAAAAAAAAACATAGGAGCACATAAGAGCACATAAAGAAAAATAAAAGGGTAATAGAGGTACCTCCCATTCGTAACCCGGTACAAATTGCTAAGAAAATCAACAAACATATCAAGGTACCACTATTTAAAGTATAAATTATGAAATACTTAAAATTGGGGATAAAATGTCAATTTCGAGCAAAATTAGAGGCTTAGAATAAAATTCCAACAAGTATCTAGGGTTTAAAACTAAGATTTCAACAAGTATAGGAACTTAAACTAAAATTCCAGCAAGTATAGTGAACTAAACAGAATTCCAGCAAGGTTGGGGGGACAAAAAATAAAATTCCAGCAAGTATAATGACTTAAATAAAATTCTAGCAAAGTTGGGGGGACAAAAAATAAAATTCCAGCAATAGTATAATGAATTAAATAAAATTCCAGCAAGGTTGGGGGACAAAAAAAAAATTCCAGCAATAGTAATGACTTAAATAAAATTCCAGGAAGGTTGGGGGACAAAAAATAAAATTCCAGCAATAGTAGTGACTTAAATAAAATTCCAGCAAGGTTGGGGGGACAAAAAATAAAATTCCAGCAATAGTAGTGACTTAAATAAAATTCCAGGAAGGTTGGGGGACAAAAAATAAAATTCCAGCAATAGTAGGAACCAAATCACAAAAATTTTAGTAACTTTCAAGGGTTAAAATATAATTCCAGCAATATTCTAGGGCCAAAATACAATTCCAGCAATACATGGGGGGTAAAAATGAAAACTAGAACAAACTTAAGGGGGAAAAACATAATTTCAGCAAGATTTAAGGACAAATTCGCTAATTCAGCAAACTTAGAGGTATAAAATTACAATATCCAGACATAGTAGAACCATATTGCAATTAATTTGGACATAATTGAAAGGAACCACAAATTCTAGGGGGTCAATTAAAATAAATAAGGACTTGAATGAAGTAAACTAAAGTATTGAAGGGCATTACCAAACAATTAAGAACCTAAAGGGGCAAATTGTAAATATATAATCTGATGAAAATAATAAAAATAAATAACTAAAGACAATTAACCCAAAACTACGTCGTTTCATGTCAAAACGACGTAGTTTTGGGATAACACTTTTTTTTTCACAGATTTTCTTCCCTCTTTTTTTTTTCTTTCCTTTTCTTTCTTCTTTCTTTTTCTTTCCAGATTCCCTTTTTGCTTCTCTTTTTCCTTTATTTCCCCGTTTCTTCTTTTTCCTTATTTCTCTCTCTTTTTTTTTTTCTTTTTCTTCCTTCTTTTCTCTCTTCTCCCTTTTCTCTCCAGCTCTCTGATTCTCTCTCGTTCCTCTCACTCTCTCCGATTCTCTTTTTCTCTCACCCGGTCCGTCTTTCTTTCTCTCTCACCCAATCCGTCTCTCTCTCTCTCTCTCTCACCCGGTCCGTCTCTCTTTCTCTCACTCTTGGTCCGAAAAAAAAAACCCCTAAATTTCCCATTAAGTGTCATCGATTAATTGTAGAAAAATGAAAGAGGGATAGAGATCTTTACCTGAACCAAAGAGGCGCGGCGAGGCTAGTGGTGCTCCGATGGTGGTGTGTGGCGTTGTTGTTGTCGTTGATTTTTTTTTTTCGGCTTATTTGCAGGGGTGTGTATTTGTATGTTTGTATGTTTTGTGTGTACTGTGTGTGTGCAATTGTGTGTTTGAATGTGTGTGCAGACGTGTTTGAATGTGTTCTGTTATGTATGCAATGGTGTGTTTGGGATGTGTTTTGCTGCTGGTGAATGTGTGACTGTGAGTTAGACTTGTGTGCGAGTGTCGTGATTTGCAGGTGTGGTGAAGGTGTTATGATGCTTGTGCGTTGTGTGTTTGGTCTGACAGAGGGAAGGGGAGGCAGAGAAGTGAGTGTATTGTGAGAGAAGACCGAGAGTGATGAGGGAATTGTGAGTGTGAAGTGCTAAAGGTGTTCTGGTGAGGGAGATGCAGAGAGTATTTGGAATGCAGGAAAAATGAGTGTGTGATGTGTGTGGTGGTGTTGTGAGGAAGAGCCGAGATGGGAGGAGAGTTGTGTGCTGCTGGTGAGTTCAGAGTGCAGGTGCAGGTGTGTGTCCTGTGTGTGCAGGTGAGCCGAGAGAGTGGATGCAAGTGTGTTTGTGTAGGTAGAATGAGGTGAGTGAATTGAGTGCAGTGTGAGCTTAGTGAGGGAGATGTGAGGTGCAGGTGTGTTTGTAGTGAGGGAGATGTGAGGTGCCGGTGTGTTTGTAGTGAGGGAGATGTGAGGTGCCGGTGTGTTTGTGTACGCTGTGAGTTTGTGAGTCTATGAGTGAAGAGAGGGAGGGGAAAGAGTTGGGTGAAGTGTGTGAATGGTGAGGGAGATGCAGGTGTGTTTCTGTGTGTCTGTGTAGGTGTGTGAGCTGTGTGTTTGCAGAGAGGGAGTGATTTGTGTAGTGAGGATTGAGTGTATAGATGGTGAAAACCAAATTTTTGTGAAAAATCCTTGAAATTTGGTAGGTTAGGTGAGGGATGATGGATAGGAGGGATGGCCTGGGGATGAGTTTGCAGAAGCCATTATTTTTGCAGAACAGCAGCAGCAGCAGCAACGCTGCTGCTGTTCCATTTAGTTTCCCTTTTTTTTTTTTTTTTAGAAAAATGAAGAGAACAAAGAGAAATGAGAGAGAGAAAATAAAAATAAAAATAAAAATAAAAATAAAAAGAGATAAAATAAAATAAAATAAAAACTACTGGAACTCTTTTTTTTTTCCTTACATATTAAAATTGAAATACGAGATTAGAAGAAAGAAAAAAGAAAAATTCAATGTAACAAAATTGAAAGTTAATTTTACGTTAGAAAAATACAATTTAAAATAAATAACAAATGGCCTTTAAAATAAATTAATTAATTAATTAATTATGAAAATTTTCTTTACATAAGATTTATAAATGCACACACACCTAATTCTCATAAAGAAAAAATTTTAAATAAAAAAGAGTGCATTGAAAAACGTGCCATTAAGTTAAAAATACTAAAATTTTAAATAAATAATAAATGACTCCTAAAAATCATTAAAATTATAAATAATGATAAAAATAGTAAAATTGTATATTTAGGAAATAAAATATAATAAAATGATATTTACATGGTAAAATTACCATTTTGCCCCTGATGTAACAAATTAGACGTAATATACACAAAATTATAATTGGCCCCTGAAAATCAAGAATACCCCCCTAAATAAAGTAATATGCATGTTTTTATAAAAGGTGTGTCAAAATTTGGTGTCTACACACCCCAAATTATCATTTTGAGCATAATATCCATTTTGAGGTGAATAGGTGCAATTATTTCCAAATTGTACAAGATCATTGTGTCCACATTCAAAGTATACATGATTACCTCGGCAAATAGTACAAGAAGGAACATTTATACTAGAATCATGACCAAATCTATTCATTAGCATGCCTTCTAATGTATCCATTTGTGATTTTAACATTTGCAACTATTATTAAAAGACATAGCTCCATGAATACTAGACTTGTATTCATTATAAGGCCAATAGTTACTCCAATAAGAGTTGCCTTCCATGTGTTCGATAAAATGCTTGCCTCCAATAAGAGTTGCCTTTCATGTGTTCGATAAAATGCTTGCATCAACTCTTGCTTTATTTTACCTTCTGTCACCTAAATTCAAATGGTACCTACAAAAAACACCAAACACAAGCTATCAAAACAACAAAAAATAAAAATGTTTAGACTAATAAAGCTTGTATTATCAAAGTTTCAATGTTACCCCGACAACGGCGCCAAAAACTTGATTGTGAGTTTAGGTTATATCAAAATATAGCAAGAAATCCTCTTAAAATCACACAAACAAGTAATAAAATTTATAACCTAATATTCGTTCCGCAAGTGCACAGGTGAATTATAGTTGTGATGAGTATCAGAGTCGATCCCATGAGGAAACAAGATCTAGCAACTACCAATGCTACTACCTTCCTGATACGCAAGGAATCATGGTACGTTGCCAAGACCGCTTGATGAACTCCAAGCCAAACACCTCGAGCCCTTCTTCAATGAAGATCATGAACTCCTAAGGACCTAAACTAGACCAATTTGAGCTAGTTCAATATGCTAGTCTAAGGCTTTAAGAATTTGATCAAACACGAAAGAAAATCACTCTAAGCAAGAATTTAAGTCGCCACAAGCTTAGGCTTTATAAGACTAAGAGTAGTTCAAATCCAAGAATCAAGAAAACACTCTTGAAAAGAGCACACACTGTTCACGAATTTTTTGAGGAATAATCTGATTAAAAATTCGTATGAATAGTAACTAGGCCTTTTATAGGCTTACAAACTCATGTAAGGAAAGTTCTAGAAACTCAAAATAAAGTAAACAACTAAAACTAGTTGTAACCTATCACAATTAGGTAACTAATAACTAAAAGTTACAACTTGTAAAACTTAGAAAACTTAACAAAAACATAATTAACTATAAAAAATAATCTAAAATTCATCCAAAAGTAGCTCATGTGGACTGGACATTCTTCATTAAGCTCCAATGGATCTTCCATTTTGTAACTTTAAAAGCCCTTCAAGTGAGTCCAAGTAACCAGCCCCTTATATGCTGACAGCTTAGAACCTTCAATTGGGCCATCTTTATAACTAGATTTGATCCAAAACCAATACATTAAACTTTGGCCCAATCTACTAACTTGTTCATCATGTAACCAAGCCCAACATTCATGCTCAACTCGTATACACCACTTGGACAACATTCATGCACACCTATATCATTGATGAATGACTCCCCTTTTAGCTTAAAATATGCTAGGCAATGCTTCACATGTGTAAGTGCTCCTTGGATCCTATCACTTCCTTTATTATCTAGACAATCAAACTTTGGTGGTGGAGAAATGGTAGGAAAATCAAATTCAAGTAAACAAAATATGAAGAAACTAGTTAAACAAAGTTGACTAGGCTTAAGAATCTCCCAAATATGAAAGTTTAGCTTATGGCCATGACGATTTTTATCCATGTTTAGGATTCAATTCCATTTTTACTCCAAACTAGATCTCTCTATGAATAGAAGTCTACTAATACATGAGCTTTCCTACTCTCTTGGTAAAGTCTAGCATGCATTAGTTCATTAAACTCATGAATTGTGGCTTTAAACCATAATCTACCTATGTGAATCACTACTCTTGTGAGATTCAACATAAGTTCCATTTACTCTTTTCATTGTTAAGTGCAAATCTCTTTGTCAAATAACAACTAGATAACTTGAAGTTTGTAGCTAATCAGCAACAAGTGTTAAGACCCAGTACATGAATACACAAGAATAAATAGGCCATAAACCAATTCAAACATATTAGAGCTCCATCCTAAACTAGTAGGAATTAACTTAGTTTAACATGGTAAAGGTAATATTAAGCACATAAATGAATGTAAACAGGCATGTATGAATGAAATTAGAAAGAATAAGGTTAGAGGTGCTCATTTGGTGAATGAACTTGACTCCAAAACTTGTCCTTGCATTTCATCAAACATGTTGAATACAAAATAGTTCCTCCGAAGTCCTGTTACAAGAATATGATTTTGCCTACTACAAAACTAAGAAAGAAAATCTACCCTTAGTATTTACAAGGAGTGCTCTTCCTACAAAGCTCTAGTTCTAGCTTTATCAAGCATAAAACTAAGCATAGAACCAAGCATATCTTTCATGAACTACAAAGGCATGTATTTATAGGAGAAACCCTAGCTCATGTCCTTGTCCAAGTTGAAGATTTCATGATGAAATTTATTCCTTTTGCCTCAAAAGTCTTCATTGACCTTTGTGTTATCTTCTAGGGCAGAAAGAAAACAACTAGACATTGGATTTATCTGGAAGAGAAGTGTGAACAAGTTGCAATTTGGAAGAAGCCAAAATCTACAAGTTCATGACGATCTACGAGTGGGATCCACAAGTGGCGACCTACGAAACCTTACCTGCAGATCACTCTTTATTTCTAATTTTGCCCTTTTAAAATTTGGCAATTCCTAAAATGCCCTTGAGATGTTTTTTCACAAGTAAACCATAATTCTCTTGGTAGAATTTGGTGAAGAAAATATTTGCCAAAAATTCCAAGCTTAAATGATAAAAACAGCACAACCTGAATCAACTTTGAATTTGATATTCCTTGAGCTTCAATTGATCCAAATTGTGTTTAATCTTCATTTCCCTACAAGATCAAATAAACTTGGGCATTAATTTGCTCAAAATAATAATTTTGCCTTGAAACTCTAATTTTCATACCAAAAATCCTAATTTACGAGCAATCTTTATTTTGATGGAAAATAATGAAATTGAGCCATTTTATTATCAAAAGTATCAAAAACATACTAAAAGCATACTAAAATCATATATAAAATGCTATACTAAAATAGGTAAATTTATCACTTATCAATCACTAATATAACAAGTCGTCACTGATGATTGCCCATCGGTGACAAGGCTTTATTGTCGTTCCTATGGTGCATTTAGTGACAACATGTCTTAGTCAGTGAATTGTATTTAGTGACAACATTGCATTGTTAGTGGATACATCGGATTCAGTGACAACATTTTGTTGTCCTTGTAGCTATTATGTTGCAACACAACTTGTCAAAAATCAATATGTATATAATTGAATCACCTAATCTTATTACAATTATTATATTACATCTCAAATCAAACACAATATCATTTATACCAATATTTATAAAAATGCCGTACCTTGAATTGCCAAGCATAATATTAAAAAACGTACAAAAGTCATTTAATACAGTATTTTTACAATACATTCCTTTGATGCACAAAACAGAATATAAAGAAACTAAAAAATTCAAAACTATATGGTAATAAAGTAATGCTCTACCTAAATGCTCTGTAGCATTACAAAATAATATTAAGTCAATTTAAACATCTCAATAACTAAGTTTCAACATTAGCAACAAAAGTGAGACACATACACAGCAACTTTAAACATCCCTATTGTCAACTAGCATATTGAACAATCTTCCTTTCAAGTGAAACTTTGTCACCTCCACCAACCTTCCAACCTGCTTTCCATATTTTGAATGGGCGTTCATGTCACTACTCAGAGCTAAGTAGCATTTATGTCACTACTTAATAGGCAAAATCAAATATAAATATTAAACAAGTTTAATAAATAAAGAATAAAAATATATATATAAGAACAAAGCCATACTTGTATGCAGAGAAGTATTATCTTGAACAAATGCACCATGCATGCATTTTGGCACTTATACTGAACAAAAAAAATTATACTTCTTATAACTATCATAAGTAGTATCACATGTTGTTACTATACAAGGCTTGATTTTGCATCCAGTGGAATCAAAAAACAATTCCAAAATAAAGTCAAGCATGGTAAAGGATGCTAAAATATTATTTATCTGAATAGTCAGTTCACCATCTATGCTTTTTGGTAAAAAACCAACATAAACCATTGCGACTTTGACACATCCAAGTATTGATAGGGAACTCTAGTTCAACTGTTACCACAGGAACCAAATGCTAAGAAACAACAAGTATCAATATTTTTCAACTTTCTACTAAATTCCAAAATATTTTTCAGTGGTCCAGAAATTATCTTGTCCATTAGTAGGTGATAGCAAAGAAATCGTTGAAGTTTCTCAATGTCTGCCTCAAGTAATTAGCACATTTTTTCTTTCTAAAACTTATGGACCATGAAGGAAAAAGATGAACCCTAATCAGGGGTGTTTGTGTCCTAGTGGATGTCAGTTTGCCCACTTTCATAATACATTCGTTAATTGAATGTGGTGATACAAAGTCCAAATTCAATTGGTGGAGATTATTCATCATGCATCTAGTTTGACTATTAATCTATCTAGATAAATCATTGTGAAAGAGATAAGGAAGGAATTGCTCGCAAGTCTTGTGTCAAGATTCTATCTCCACTAAAGTTTTGGTCAATGAAGCTCAGTCAATGCCATAACAAAGTTCTTAAATTAATTCAGCAGTTTCATGATGCTCCAACCATTGATTTTTTTTTTTTTTTTTTTTTTGGATTTTATGATATGATTCACGCTCATTGCGCAAGCTAACTTAGTGTATGAATAGAAATGATTGCAATTATCAAGAATAGTTCTTCTTGATGATAAAAAAAGACGTTTTATTTCAACATTCTTGAATATTATAGCTTGGCACATCTTTGGAAAAAACGCAAATAAGCTTGGTACAAATAAGATTGTGCTATCAAATTTTTGGAGGTTATTTATGAGGCAGTAATGAATGCCACAACACCTCTATAGCCAGCTACACTGGTGACTTTGATAGCAACTTAGTAGAATTTCTACAGCACTTGCACCAAATAATTTGACAAGCCAAAATAGTTGAAGCAAGTTCTCTACTGGTTTTTGTCACTAGTTTCACCGGACAACATAATTTATACTACTCGATACTCTGTGAAATATTTATTATGAATGATTCCTTAAATTTCAATTAGAATTTTGATACTTCCCCAAGCCTACCAATATTCAAGAAATGCTACATTGTAGGCTTTCGGTTATGGCTAATGCTAATGTGAATAACAACAAAAGTACACACAATTTTTATTAACCAAAACCAACGAAAAGGAAGGAAGCAATTCTCATAGTTTCATCACGCAAAGAGAGAACATTTTTTATGCCAGGAGCAATACACAGCAAGAGAGATAATTATGGTATTTAATCAAAAAAATGAAAATAAGAACACCAAAAGAGTCGAGCAAAAGAGGTATACTTTTTTCCTTTTCGTTTACATCTTTGCTTCACAACTACAAGTTTATAAACCTGAATCTCAATTTGTACCCATAAGATCAATGGTTCAACGCACACCTACCCTTTAAAACCCTACTTTTAATGAACCAAGAGAAACATCCAATAAACACTAATTGCAACTAAGACTTACAAGTTCAAGTTGTCAAATAGAAGATGACAAATATTGGAAGAACATGCAGTTGTACATGCATATATATAGCTGAGGTTGTTTAAGACTCATACCAAAACTGGACAACTGTGAGCCCTTCAAAAGTCCCACATTGGTGGGAAGAAAAGAAATGAGTTAGTATATAATATCCTACGTTTAGACTACTAAATAACTTGGTTTAAGCATTTTGGGTCTGTGGTTTAAAAGCTCAAAAGTTATTGGGCCAGCCTAGACGCGGGATGTTACAAATGGTATCAGAGCGAACCTCGTGTGGTCTCTATACGGGGTGAGACTGCGCCTATGGTATTTGGGCCGGACTACACAAGGAAGTGGAGGAACTAAGTGCTGTGCAGGGCTAAGTGCTACGTCGACCTAAGGACGGGAGCCACCTCTAGAGCCCATACGAGCCACCTCTAGAATCCAATACAGCCAAGTGGACAGTCCAGATTATGATATGAATTGGGCTTTGCGAGGACGCAAAGCCTGATAAGGAGGGGTGAATGTGAGCCCTTCAAAAGTCCCACATTGGTGGGAAGAAAAGAAATGAGTTAGTATATAATATCCTACATTTAGACTACTAAATAACTTGGTTTAAGCATTTTGGGTCCGTGGTTTAAAAGCTCAAAAGTTATTGGACCAGCCTAGACGCAGGATGTTACAACAACCATATATTAGTGAAAAAGTTAGTAATCATATACTATGTCCCGATTTCACAAGTTGGTTAAAAACTAAGATTTACAGAACATATAACTGATAGAAGTTCATAAAAATAGAATCTAAGGAAAATTATTAGCACCCACAATAACATAAAGACGTAGATCCTACAAAGGCAACTTGCCGTTGCTGTATCCATCAACTAGTAACTTGATAACAATATACAACACTTCATATTTTAAAAAATCAAAGTGCAATTAACTAGTAACTTGATAACAATATAAAGCACTTTATATCTTTAGAAATCTAAGTGCAGTAAAATACACTCCAAAATCTTTCATCAAGTCTAGATGCAGCAATTTTTCTTTTATTGGGCACTCTGAAATCAATCTTGTTAGAAAATAATCCAAGTACTACTTCACCCTTCTTTTAGAACATGAACAATATCATTGATAAAAGAACTTGCATCATCAATTTACTGAGTAAGTTTTAAATAGCTGATCACTAGACAAACATAACTTGATGTACCAATGAACTGAGCTGCTTAATAAACAATTCATGATAATCAATTTCTTGAATAACAAATTAACCTCTGGCATTAACTTGCAAAGACAACAGGACATAAGATATGGTAAAGCACAATCCCAACCTTTTTACTAAATCACAAAGATCATTGCTCGTCTACTAATTATACCATGATATCAATGTTTCAAAATTTAGATGCCACAACCAATTGTTTGTTGGTGATGCCAAGTAACAGCAGTTGATACTATTTAGGTGGCAGAACAAAACACCCCATTCACTTGATTTATGATTAGTTTGTCGTATTATATTGTTCAAATTGTACATTGCTTAGGCAACAAGTAAACAGCTCCAATTTTCACAAACCGTAAAGCATGTATAGGGCCATAGGCAGAATTAAATACCTTTAGAAATTGGAATAGTGATTTTACCAATAACTTCTAGAAACTGGGCACTTGACGACCTCTCAGCTATAAGAGGGCTGTAAAGTAACAACATGAGCTAGTGATCTATGGCTATTAAAAAAAATAATGATCAAAACCAACCAAACACATAAACATAAAGCTGAAATAATTGTTATTACAACATGGCTAATTTTGTGGTTCACTCTTTCTATGAAAAATCAAAAGCAGAAGTCTTCTTCTTCCAAAATATAATGCATTGTCTTCACTAAACCAAGTTGATTTAGAACCCCTCTTCAACCACTCAAAACTTTGTTTCTCTTAATAAATTCTATAATCGTTTCCAACAAGTTTAAGTCCCACTATCTTATCACTTGCATTTGGAAAATCATAGCTAAATATACTAGTAATACCAAATAATCGGGTATGAATGTGACTGAACCCAAATTTGAGGACCTAAAGTTGAATGACTAAGAGCCCTCTACCTATTTTCTTGGAAAATCAAAGGAGCTCTAGCTAAACCACTTACAGAAATAGGAATCAATCACTCACAAAAAAACTAGGAAATTTGATCTGGAAACTGAAATTTAAGGAACTTGAATTAGATGAGAAAAATCACATCTCATGATTATCAAAACCATCCACTACAATTCATGATTGCTACCATAAGCACTACATATCCTAATCTCTATGTAGTTAAAAAAATTAATCTACATCTCATGGTTGCTACCTGTCACGTCCGAAAAAATCGTAAGCGTACTAGTGGGGTCATTGATTATCGCGTCCCGAAAAGACAGTCCGGTCCGATGACCTCCTTTGAAAAAATAGGTTTTGAAAAAATTGTGCGTGTGTTACAAAAATCAAGTTTTTAATAAAAAATGCATTTTTTAGGAAAATGGTATTTTAAAAGAAAGTAAGGCGGGGACTAAAAGTGTGACAGTTTTGGCCAACTGATTTTTGAAAAAGGGTTTTATTTTAAAAAAAATAGAGTGCCACTTGGACTGAGTTACGGTGTACCAAGTCACCCAAAAAAATCATTTAATCAAAACAAAAGTAAAATTTTAGAAAAATTATTTAGAACCTTTTTCCGACTCCGGTCTACGAAAAATGAGAGAAAAAGGTTTGGGAGTCACATTTGAAGAAAGGGAAGGCAAAGGCTTGTGCCTAAGACACCCTTTCTACCTAGCCGAGGCTAGTTGCGAGATTTAATCAATTTTTTCTAAATTAACCCTAGATTCTATTGCGCTTGGATGTATCTATATGACTGCAAATCCTAAATCTAAATGTGAGTATCGAGAGGGTTAAGATGTTCCATTGAGGATTGGTCTAGATTATCGCATTAATTGCGAAACCCGAGTTGAGACCTCAAGAGAGTCACGAGTGTGAATGCAAAATGAAATGCAAAGGAAAATAATATAGATAGTAAGTGTCAAAGAAAGTGGGTATGCAACATAACGGGTACGGGGACTAATATCTCGTGACTGAATGTTTCTACTCACGGAGGGGAGAACAGCATATACGCAACCGTTTACCATGTGAGTAGGCAACTATTTTTAGTCGGATCACACAAAATGACCTAACTTCTAAGTGAAATGCATTCTAGATGTCATGCATTTGAAGATGTGTCAAAATAAATAATAATAATAATAATAATAATAATAATAATCATGCAAAATGATGAAAGACTAAAAAGGGAATAGTGTGTGAAATGATGTAAAATGCACGCGAATGCACCTGGCACTAAAATGTCCTAAGGGTCTAGCGTTGGACTAGCCCTTTTCTAGGGATCCCCATTAGCATTGAACTAGCGAGGAAGCGAGAAAGCCACAACTAGCGTTGGATTAGTGTGGTGACGGAATAACAAAAACTAATAAAACATGAATTTAAAAAGGTAAAATATAAATCAAAAGTAAATAGACATGTAAAGACACATACGATCGCATAGGAGCACATAACATGTAAACATAATATCTAGATGCAAAATTCTAAGGAAAGCGGTAAAACATATAAGCACACAAACACATAAAAGCACATAAGCTCTAACTATTACATCGGGGGTAGTTCCAATTTTTAGGGGTGAAACAGTAAAACGGCCTATCTATTACACGTACTACCTAAATACCAAATTTTTTTGCTAAAAATACGATAAATGTAATCTAACTATTACATTGACTAGATAAATACAAAAAATATTACACTTTTTGCCAAAATAATAATAAAAAAATTTAAAATTAAATAGCATAAAAGAAATAAATACATAAAGGGCATGCAAAATAGGAAATATATGAATAAAAATGCATAAAAATCACATAAGGCACATTGGAGCATATAAAGAAAATTAACGAAAGGTAGGGATATCTCTTGAAGACTCGGTACAAATACTAATCAAAATTAACAAACAAGTCAAGGTACCTCGATATAAAGAAATAAAGACTAAAATTTGTAAGTATTAACAAATATAAATTCTAGCAACTAAGTGGACTAAAATAAATTTCTTTAAAGCTTAAGGGGTAAAATTAAAAATTCACGCAAGTCTATGGGGTGCAATTGAAAATTGAAGCAAATTGGGGGGAGCAAAATAATAAATTCAGCAAGTATGAGGCCAATTTGCAAGGATAGAGGACCTAATTGAAATTAAAGTAAAATTTGGAGGTTAATCAAAACCCAAGGGGAACTTAATTGCATAAAACATTTGGAGGGATGCTAACACTAACCAAAAAAACAAAGACTCAAGTGCAATTATCACTTTTGCATTTAAAGCTAGAATAGAAAATTCCCAGTAAAAAAATGAAATTTAAATTAACCTTGTGACTAATTAAACCAAAAATTAAATAAAAATTAGAAAACTGAACCACAATTAAAAGCTAAAACAAAATCCACTACATATTTTCTTTGATCCTATTTAGCTATAAACGAAAGTAAACAAAAGAAAGAAAAAGAATTAAAAAAAAAAAAGAGAACTAAAACCCACCCCAATTAACAGACTTTCTTCTTCTCCAGGAAAAAAAAAATCCTTCCCCAAATCCCAATCTCTCCTCACTCGCTCTTCTCTTTCTCTTTCCCGTCTTCTCCAGCTATCTATTTTCTTGGTCTCTCTATTTCTGTTGCCTCTCTTCTTCTTGTCTTACAGCTTCGCTCTCTCTCTCGTGTCTTTCTCTCTCCACTCTGCTCCTGTCTTTTTCTCATCTTCTCTAGCCCTCTCTCTATCTTCTCTCCCCATTTTCTTCTTTCTGATTTCTCTCACACTTCTTCTTTTTCGTTTCACTCTCTCTAATCTTTCTTCTTTCTTTTTTTTTTTTTGAACGCCCTCTGAATTTTGGAGGTAGAGAACAAGTTGGAGGAGACGGAGGGCTGTGACGGTTGGTTTGGGTAGAGTTACTAGTGGTGGTGTGGCCGTGCTTGGCTTGATGGAATGTGGGCTTGGAGGTTGTATTGGGCTGCTATATGGTGGCTGTCGGGTGGGTTTTGGTGGTGATCGGTGGAATCGGACAGTGATGGTACAGGCCTGTGACTGATTGCTTGTTTGGGGGCTGTGGCAGACGGATGAGAGTAGCCTTGAATTGTCCATGGGCTGTTTTTGAGGGCTGTGGTGTGGTGTTTGTAATTTTATGAAATTGGGGCTGGTTTATTGTTCTTCTTGCAGGTACTGGAGCTTTGTGGAGGGGGTGGTAATTGGAGGCGCTGAGGGCGGTGATTATTAATGGCGATGGGTTTTGGCCATGGAGGTGGTACGTCAGAGGTTCTGAGACTAAAATTGGGAATTGATGGCTGAACTGCTGTTCTGGTTGTTGTTTTTGCAGGTGACGGTAGGTTTTGGGGGGATCTGTTGATTCACGGTGGTGGTGAGGCCATGTGATGGTGAATTTACGGAGTTGCATCTGGCGGTAATAATGTTTCTTAAGTCTGGTGGTGTGAGCTTTGTGTGAGTGAGAGTGTGGGATGGTTGTGAGCAAATTGGCATGGTGTTAGTGCTCTTCTGGTGGCAATTGGCTTGGTGAGGTTAGTGGAAATTTGGAAGCTTGTTGAGATGTGTTTGATTGTAGCAGGGGTGGACTTGGTTGGGACTTGGAACCTTGGATGTGGCAGTGGTTGATTGTGGTATGCTAGTGACAGGGGAGGTGTGAGAATGGTGATTAGTGGCTGTCTTGCGACTGCTTTGGGAGGAATTGGTGGTGGTCTAGTTGGTTGTAGGTGGCGGTGGTGCTAGAACAGAATTGGCGGAGGAGGGGCTGTTGGTTGGATTGTTGCTGGGCTTGAGGTTTTGCTAATTGTTCTTGGTTCTATGGGGCAGAGAGTCTCTTGTAATTGCTGGTGGTTGCTGAAGAGGGTTGAGTGTGGTGACTACGTGTGGCTTCTGGTGATGATCTAGTAGCAATTAGGCTTTTGGGGCTGGTGATTTGCTCGTGGTGATGGAGGGCTGACGGTGGAGGGAATCCGGTGATGTTTGGTAATTAGCTGGTGGTCCGGTGGTTGTTACTGGGTTTGAACTGGTGAAGAGAAATTTGGTTTGATGATTGATTTGATGTGGGTAGAGAAGGAGAAGAGGAGAGAGAGGTGGGAAGGATGTGGTCTGAGGACTGGAGGTCCGGCGGTTTGGATTGAATAGTGGAAAACAGAGGGGGAAGAAGATGAACCCAGAAAAGCCATAACTCAAAAACAAAAAAAAACAAAAAAAAAAACCAAACTCAGAAAGAATAAAACCCAGAAAAATTTAAACTTAACAACGAGAGCAGAAGCTAGAAATCAAAATGAAGGAACAAAAAGTTCAACCCAAAATTCCAAATAAATGAATGCAAATAATCAAACTCTTATAGAAAAATAGAAGGAAAATGAACTAAAACTAATAGAAAACTAAGAACTCACCTTTTGAAGCTTCGAGACCAGATGATGAATAGTAGATTTGAAAGATGAACGGTAGACTTGATTTAAGGTTGAAGATAAACAGTAATCAAGGATTATGAACAGTAACTGGAAAATGAAGAACGACTTGTGTGCATGATTTTTGGTGTATGAGTATGTGTTTTGATCCTAAATGGATAAAAAAAAGTGTGTTTTTAGGGTTTTTTTTTCTCTTCTTTTTCCTGATTTAAGGGAGTATTTATAGGGCTAGTTGTCTTGGTCACCAAGAATACTACAAAATAATAAAAACGCTACCGGTAATAAAAATCTAATTTTACTTTAAAAAAATATTTTTAACCAAAAAAATTAAAAAATTAATACAAAGAAATGACAATAATCTTCAAAATTTTTTAAAAAATTCAAAGTAGATTTCAAAATAAAAGTTAGAGCTTAAAGCTGATAAAAAACGCGCTCGGGTGTGAAATGACGATTTTGTCCCTAGACAACGAAAATACACAAAAAATAGCTATTGACCTCGAAAAATTATCAAAAATTAAAAATAAGCTTAAAACCCTAGAAAGTGCATTTATGACTCAAAAATTGATGAAAAATGAATTTAAACTGTAAAATGATAATTTTGCCCCTGAACAATGAAAATTCACAGAAAAATAGCTATTGATCTCGAAAAATTACCAAAAATTAAAAATAAGCTTAAAACCTATAAAATGCATTTATGACTCAAAAATTGATGAAAAATGAATTTAAAATGCAAAATAATGATTTTGCTTC